>CM022302.1:26805202-27384180 GCA_011799875.1 Thinopyrum elongatum
TTTCTTGGACCAGAAGACACCCAGGAACCTTCGGGAGGAGGTCAGAGGGGCCACCGGTTGGCGACAAGCTCGGAGGGCGCGCCCTAGGGGGGTGGTGCCCCCCATGCTTGTGGGCCCCGTAATGCTCCTCTAACCCTAATCTTTGCTCTATAAATACCTAAATATTCCCTGTATACCAGAGGGCACACCAAAAATACTTTTCCGCCGCCGCAAGTTTTTGTCCTCGTGAGATCCCATCTGGAGACCTTTTTCGATACTCCGCCAGTGGGAGATTCCATCACGGAGGGCCTCTACATCAACCTTGCTGCCCTTCTGATGATGTGTGAGTAGTTTACCACAGACCTATGGTTCCATAGCTAGTAGCTAGATGTCTTCTTCTCTCTCTTTGATCTTCAATACAATGTTCTCCTCGATGTTCTTGGAGGTCTATTTGATGTAATTTTCTTTTGCGGTGCGTTTGTTGAGATCTGATGAATTGTGGATTTATGATCAGATTATCTATGAATATTATTTGAGTCTTCTATGAACTCTTTTATGCATGATTAAGATATCTTTGTATTTCTCTCCGATCTATTGATTTGGTTTGGCCAACTAGATTGATTTTTCTTTCCATGGGAGAGGTGCTTTGTAATGGGTTCAATCTTGCGGTGCTTATGCCCAGTGATAGAAGGGGACATAACACGTATTTGTATTGTTGCCATTAAGGATAAAAAGGTAGGGTTTATTCATATTGATTGGATATATCCCTCTACATCATGTCATCTTGCTTAAGGCGTTACTTCCGCTCTTGTTAACTTAATACACTAGATGCATGCTGGATAGTGGTCGATGTGTGGAGTAATAGTAGTAGATGCAGGCAGCAGTCGGTCTACTTGTCACGGATGTGATGCCTATATTCACGATCATTGCCTTAGATATCGTCATAACTTTACGCTTTTCTATCAATTGCTCAATAGAAATTTTTTATCCATCGTATGTGTTCTTTCAAGAGAGAAGCCTCTAGTGAAAACTATGGCCACTGGGTCTTTCTTTTATCATATTATTTTCAGATCTACAAAACCAAAAACCCAAAAATACTTTGCTGCAATTTATTTATTTATACTTTATTTTGCACTTTTATTTATCTTTTATACCTATCTTTATCAGATCTCATCCTTGCAAGTAACCGTGAAGGGATTGACAAGCCCTTTATCGCCTTGGGTGCAAGTATTTGTTTGTTTGTGTAGGTGCAACCATTGGTGACTTGTGTGTTCCTCCTACTGGATTGATACCTTGGTTCTCAAACTGAGGGAAATACTTATCTCTACTTTGCTGCATCACCCTTTCCTCTTCAAGGGAAAAACCAACGCAAGCCCAAGAAGTAGCACTCACAAGTAGTAATTACCAGCCCCTCTCGTGTAAGGACAAGTGAATAAACACTCATCATGAGAATAACCCGCTTAGCATGGAAGATACTGACCGCCCCCTGTCGCTCCATGACCGGTACGGGCACACAAAACAGATGTTCATTTGAATATTTAGAGGTGGCACATGCAAATTTACTTGGAACGGCAGGGTAATACCGCATATAGGTAGATATAGTGGACTCATCTAGAACAAATTTGGTTTAGGGATTTGGATGCTGAAGCAGCATTCCCGCTTAGTACAGGCGAAAGCTAGAAAATAGACCGAGAAGCGACCAGGTAGAGAGCGAAAACTGTCATAAACATGCATTGTGAATAATTAACATTAAATACTAGCATGAGTAGGATATAAACACCATGAACATAAATATCGTGGAGGCTAAGTTGGTTTTGAATCAACTACATGCGTGAACATGTGTCAAGTAAAGCCGCTTGAAACATTCAGAGTAGGATACCATACTATCATACTACATCATAACCATTTTAATGCATGTTGACATCCAAGATAAATCATTATCCACTCCTAACTACTTAAGCATGGCATGAGCTACTATAATCTGTAATTGTCATCATAAACATGTCTAATGATAATATGCTGAATCATGGATATTGAGTTAAACATATTTACAAAAACAAAAACAAGTTGAGTTCATACCCGCTTTTCCTTGCCACAGTCACTTCATCAAATATCGTCATTATTGCCTTTCAATTGCGTGACCGAATGATATGAAAATAATAGTAGTGCAAGAGTGCCGTGGACTAAGCTGGGATAGTCAAATATTTTATTCAAAGGAGAAGACAATATGAGAGCCACTCAACATTTTCATTGTGGTCTTCTCCTTACGACGACTCAACAAAAAAAAAGAATTTCAGAGAAACACGCTGAAATATTTTTGGAGTTTTTAGTTTTTTTGAAGAAGGCAAATTGACGAAGGAAAGACAAAAATGAGAAAAACTATTTACACAGGAAAACTCCCAACAAGCAAAAGAAGAAACGAAATTTTTTTTTGGGTTTCTATTAATACTACAACTAATTAAACTTAAAAAGAAAAACCGAAAAGAAGCGAGAAATATTTTTGGATTTTCTCAAAGTTTTTCAAACACAACAGAAGAAAGCAAAAATAAAACTAACATGGATTATACAATGAAAGAGGATGAATACCCACAACTGGTATGAAATGTGTGAACATGAATGTAATGTCGGTGAGAAAACGTACTCCCCCAAGCTTAGGTTTTTGCCTAGCTTGGTAATCTCCATCCGCACTAGCCATCTGATCCCATATGGAAGTGCTGAGGTGGCGGCACCTGAGCATCCCAATCCTGGACCTCATTATCTGCCGCTGCCAACACGTTCTGATAAGCAACGATGTCTGGTGGCAAGACGGTGTATCCGTTCCTGACATGAAATTCAAACAAAGCAGATGCAGGCAACAGAATAACATTACGAGTAACCTCACTAAAAATCAAGTTATAACAAATGTGGTGAGGAGGCTCACGGGTATCAATGAAATGGTGATCCTGCATAGACTGGTGATCTAATTAACTCTAGGAAACAAATAATCATGAGGGCGTATGTTAACATGAAAACGTCTTGCTAGGCGAGTAGCATAGATACCACCATGAATTTTACCCTTAGTCCTATTAGTGTGCAGGCGGTGTGCAATGATTGCGTCCAGACTATAAGTGTTGTCACTGAAAAGTGCACGGCGTAAAATGGCGAGGTCAGGGCGCTGAGCGTACCACCTTCCTCTATAGCAGTCAAACATCTATATATTATATTATTAAAACGATAGAAAAAGAATGGACCAGATTTAAACGAGATTTAACTAACAACAAAGAATGGTTCAGATTTAAAGAATATGCATCTTTATACGTAGAAGTCAAAACATCTTCTACCAAGTGACGTTAAGATTGTGGGCCTTTCGATTTAAAAACAATTTTAGGCCTTTCCTGAAAAAGATTATTGAACTGACTATAGAATAAAAAAGGTACTAGAATTTTCGGCAAGTGTAACGTACAAGGGAAAATATACAAGCACGTTAGCCTAGCCAAACAAGTGCTACAATCTATTGGAGTTGTTTAAAAAAGTACGCAAAAAAAAACATGTACGTGTTTGTATCGGACGAAGGACAGCCAATCAATTAAGCTCCTATAGGACGTGCGTGATCCGGACATAGCATGCCACGCTAATGACCCGAGAAAAAGTAGGAAAAAAATTGCATATAGCAGATTTCAGCAGAGCAAATCGATCGTCATCATTATATTATAACTAGCACATATGCCCGTGCATTGCAACGGGAAAAAATGATATTTTGTGCAAGCATAATGTCCCCCAGCACCGGATTCACTATGAAGATCATGCTGCAACGCAGCATCCTTCTACAAAATGAACATAAAAAAAATGCATTGCAATTTAGCCGTGTTCATATTTTCTTTGCCGGGCATAATCTCCCACCGATTCCATTTAAGTATAATCCTTTTTTAATGGCATTTAAGTATAATCCTTTCATTAATTACCATGACGTCCTCACCCGTTTTAGTCGGGATTCAAATCCTTCCTTTTCTAATTTAGTAGCCCCAACACATTGAAGCTTACAAATCCTTCCATTTAATTATCCTACCTTTTTACCTCAAATCCTTCATGTAGAATTTATTAAGATCACAATTTTTTTTAGTTATTCCACCGGTTTACCCATAATCCTTTCTTTAATTAGCTACATCCGTTTAAATATTCTATTTAAGCCCACAATCCTTCCTTTATTAGCTCATTCGCTTAATTAGCTCGCCCTAAACATGATGACTGCCACTCGTATATTTAGAGCGAGTTGGGATTAGTAAATGTGAAAGGCGCATAGGTTGTTGGTTGTTACATCAAAGAGTTAGACAGGAGGTCATGTGTTTAATTCCCACAATGTTGATTTATTTTGACCCAATTGTTTTTAGTGGTCTTTATGAAAGCCCATAAAAGGCCCATCAACATACAAGTACCTGTCCCAGATCGCTTAGCATGTGTAAACCAAACGAAAAGGACTAAACCAAACCAAGAATACCTATTCCCTTTAATAGTAGGTATAGATAGAAAATAGGCTCCGGCCGAACGAGCAAATTTTTGTAGTTGGGATGCAGATTGTTGATATGGACTCTATACAGCTATTATCGACATATAGAAAACTAAAAATAATAAAAATACTAAGAAAACTTTTTTTTTTGCGAGCAAACTTTTCATTGAGTAAGAACATACCTCGAGTTCTCACATCAATAATAAAAATAAAATGAGAAACCATAAATCATGTAATCGTAAGAAGCAGACTAATTTGTTATAGATGATATAGTTGATGCCTAGGACATGGAAACGCTAAGAAAAAGGACAAATTATAATGTGAGTGACGGGGAAATATTTTTTTAGCAACTTTATTATACATGAGAAACTCTTCTTTGATGGATAAAGAATTTAATCACACTTGCAGAGGAAATTAATAATAAATGAGGCATGGAAACTCGCCTTTTTTGTTTTTGTTCTTAGGTGACTAACACAAATTCTTTTACTATATGAACTCCATATGCACAATACAAATAAAAATAATTTTACAACTTGGTTATCGTAGCAAAATCATAGATAAAAGAAAATAAAGATATTCATTTTTATCTAAACTCCGTAAAAGTCGACAAATAGTGCTAGAAGATAAATTAGGACTTGGGTTTGTACACGAAATTCAACATACACTGTACCGAGACAAATAATAGAAGGAACCATCTTTTGATTGAGAAGTACATGAAACAACTATTGTCCTGCGGCAGAATCAACGGCTGCCAGCATGATGCACTGCAGGACCACATTTTCAATTTGTGTTCTTTAATATTTTTTCATCTAAAAATAGTTGAAATAGAAAGCTATTAAACATACAATTAATATGTATTCTTTTAGGAAATTCTGTTTTGTAAACAAGAGTAGGTACAAACCGTAGCCCATCAGGGTTCAACTCCTGTTGCTCGCATTTATTTTTGGATTTATTTCAGGATTTTTGGCAAGGCGCGTTTTGTGGGAGGAGACGTTTCCATCGACTACGAGGCTCCTTTGGTGACTTCATCAATCCGAAGATGATATGTCGGCTCAGTCTCTCAAAGGTACTCCTAGAGGTTGAGTGTGCGTGTGTGTTCTTAGGAATGAGTGTATGCGTGTATATATGAGAGTCTGCTTTTGTACTATGTTCAATAAAAAATATATCAAAAGAAAATTTTGATAAAGAATACAACCCTATTTTGTACATATATTTGGGCCAGCGTTTTGGTTTTCACACATTAGTTCATTCCATATCAAGTCCATAAATAATAGATATTATTAATAAAAATTCTTTAACAACCTAATGGTGCATCCACATGCATACCAAAAACGCCATATGAATTAAGTAACCTAATTTTCAAATAAGAAGACTCTTTAATCACCTGATAGGAAAACTAAACATTGGAAGTAGGAATAACATGTCAAGTATGAAAAGACATATATTTATTATAGTATAATAACATTGTGTTGGATGGGCAAGAACCTGACACATTTGACTAAAATGAGTACGGCTTGAAGCGTGGAGGCATAATATTACATTAATCGAATATCATGACTGCAATGTGATTAATGATGATTTGCGAGGAAAAGAACAAAATTTAGATACATAAAAGGAACTAGGAGTGAAATGAGGAAGAACAAAATTAGTGTATATATAGATAGATAGATTTATGGTTTAGTGTAATAGATGATGCATATGCTAATACATGGTAATGTTTATCAATAACTTGATGCACTTAATTGAAATATTTCTACAAACTGCAATCAATGTTTTAAGATGCATATGTTATCTACAATCCCTTCTTTTTATATCCAATACAAATGAATTTTAATAAACTATCGAATTAAGATCAATGGCAATTCACAACGAATATATTAGGTCATATTGCAAGTCTAGCCGCGCAAATGCTCGGCTCACCCAGCTAGTTTCCCTATGAATAGAGCAAAGTAATGCACAGCAGGAAAATGCAAAGTAGTAGCTCGGGCTTTTGACACGCCCCTTTCCTCTCCCATAGTTAAAGTGCGGAGAAAACCCTCAAACTCATCCGGTCTAGGCTCTCTTAAACCCTCAAACATATCTAACAAAATTCAGCAAGTGGTATCTGATGATGTTCAGCATATTAATCAAAGCGCACCGGGGGTTCGAGCCTATTCAAGAAATAAAAATTTTGCACAAAGGAATTTGTAAGGATGTGGTGCAGGTCACACTCATCTGCGAGGAAGTCAGTCAATCCGGCATTTGCAATGAATTGCACAAACTCTTGGTAGAATCCGGCTTCATTCATGAAGGCGTTGTGCGGCCATTCGCATGACCGAACCTCCATCCTGCGCGGAATGTTGAGGTCACTGTCCGAGGAGTCCCCAATGACTCCCTTGGCGTTCCGTTTCGAGGAACTCCTCCGATAGATATTCATTTTTCCTATGAACAAATTTTTGAAATTTTTGGGCCACAAAATGATGTCAATAGAACTTCACAAGATTCATAGCAACTACTCATATGGATGTCTAGAGGCTATTTCAAGCATTCAAACTACTTGGAACTCAAAGAATTCAACATGCAAGCTCATTTTCAGTAGCACCAAGAGCAGCTAATTATGCAAAATATATTCCATTAGAGCAAAAACTAATTGGAGCAATGGAGGAGTCATATACCAAGTAGCAATCCTCCAAAATAGTTTTAGAAATAGAGTTCCATGCAAAGAGATCGAAAATCTCAAGTTTGGGAGCAAGAACACGAGAGAGGGAGCTACCAGGAATTTTTTTTCTAGAGGTAAGGGACGAAGTGGGCTGAAGGAATTAGTGAGGGGGTCCCTGTGGGGCCCATAAGCCACCAGGGCGTGCCCAATGGGGTGGGCACGCCTAGGTGCCTTGTGGGCACCAAGAGCACCCCCAGTGCTGTGTTCAGTGCCAGAAATTCTTAAATATTCCAGAAAAAATCATGTTAAAATTTCACGTCATTCTGAGCACTTTTATTTTTGGGCTATTTTTTATTGCACGGGTAATTCAGAAAACAGGATAATCATGGCAATTTATTGTATTTAACTAAAAATAATAGAGAACAAAAAATAAGTACAGAAAGTTGTGCTTACTAAATTCATCATCCACATGCCCCTAAAAAAGAATCCATTAATAAGGTTGATCAAGTCTTATTAACAAATTGTTTCTGAGTAACATAAAACCGAAGAACCTTCGTATAACACTAAGTTACCTCAAAGGGGATATGCATCTCCCTAATAATACGTGTTTCATATTTATTTTTGGCAGCAGGAATAGGGAATTGAAAACTTCCAATAGTAATTGTTGAAGCGTTTTCAATAACATTAACACCATTCACTTGAAATTGTTTCTTCGGAAAGTGCACCATATGCTCATTACAATTGATATGAAAAGTGACCTTGCTTTTATTGCAATCAATAACAGCCCTTGCAGTATTCAAAAAGGGTCTACCAAGGATAATCGACATATTCTCGTCCTCGGGCATATCAAGTATAACAAAGTCTGGTAAGATAGTAACATTTGCAACTACAACAGGCACATCCTCACAAATACCGATAGGTATGGTAGTTGATTTGTCAGCCATTTGCAATGATATTTCAGCGGGTGTGAGTTTATTCAAATCAAGTCTTCTATATAAAGAGAAAGGCATAACACTAACACCGACTCCCAAATCACATAAAGCAATTTTGACATAATTTCTTTTGATGGAGCATGGTATACTAGGTATTCCCGGTCTCCTAGTTTCTTAGGTACTCCATCCTTAAAAGAATAATTTGCAAGCATGGTGGAGATTTCAGCTTCAGGTATCATTCTTTTTGTCAAACAAGTACGCAAAAAGACTGGCCTAAGCATTTCAGCAAAGTGTTCAAATTCTTTCTCATCCTTATTCTTATGTGGCTTAGGAGGAAAGGGCATGGGTTTCTGAATCTTATTCAATGTTTAGAAGACTAGGTGCATCATTATTAATTCTCTGAGAATCTTATTCAAATCTTTTAGGGTGACCTTCAGGATAAAGTGGCTCCTAAGTCATTCTACCTCCTCTAGTTATTACTCTAACAGCATGATGATTCATATTATTATTCATTTCATTAAGCAAATCATTTTGAGACTTAGCAACTTGTTCTAGCTGAGTTTGGACCATGGCAGCATGTTTACCTAGACCTTTAACATCATTAGCAATTCTGAACATCAAGTCACTCGAGCGGTCAATCATGTAGGCATTATGTTTCAATTTTTTCATAACATAAGCATTAAAATGTTCTTGCTTAACAATCTAATGTTCAAATTCGTCCAAGCATTGACTAGCAGATATATTATAAGGAATATCACCTTCATCAAATCTTATAAGAGAATTTACCTTTACTACCTGTGTTGGGGTGTCAAGTCCATGTATTTCTTCAATAGGTGGTAGATTCTTAACATCTTCGACTTTAATACCCTTTTCTTTCATAGATTTCTTTGCCTCTTGCATATCTTTGGGACTGACAAATAGAATACCCCTCTTCTTCGGAGTTGGTTTAGGTGGTGGTTCAGGAAGTGTCCAATCATTATCATTCCGCAATAAATTATTCAATAGTTCTTCAGCTTGTTCAACAGTTTGTTCCCTGAAAACACAACCAACACAACTATCTAGGTGGTCCCTATAAGCATTGACTAGTCCATTATAAAAGATATCAAGTATTTCATTTTTCTTGAGGGGATTACCAGGCAAAGCATTAAGTAACTGGAGAAGCCTCCCTCAAGCTTGAGGGAGATTCTCTTCTTTAAATTGCACAAAGTCAAATATTTCCTGTAAGGCAGCTTGTTTCTTATGAGCAGGAAAATATTTTTTAGAGAAGTAATATATCATATCCTGGGGACTACGCACACATCTAGGAGAAGGAGTATTAAACAATATCTTAGCATCACCCTTTAACAAGATAGGAAACATCTTAAGAAAATAGTAGTAGCGGATCTTTTCCTCGTGAGCAAATAGGGTGGCTATATCATTCAGTTTTGTAAGGTGTGCTACAACAGTTTCAGTTTCATAACCATGAAAAGGATCTGATTCAACCAAAGTAATTAACTCAGGATTGACAGAGAATTCATAATCCTTATCAGTAACAAAGATTGGTGAAGTAGTAAACTTAGGATCATATTTCATTCTAACATTCAAAGATTTTTCTTTCAACTTACATAGTAGTTTCTTAAGATCATCTCAATCATTACAAGCAAGAAGTTCTCTAGTTATCTCCTCGTCCATAACATAACCCTCGGGTATCTTAGGCATTTCAATTCTAGGAGAGCTATGTCTAATAGGTGAATCATAAATTTCATCAGTTTCAGCATTCTCAATTTCAGCACTTTCAATTTCTTTAGCTCTAGCAAGTTGTTCATTAAGAAATTCAACTAATGGCACAGTTTCATCAAGCAAAGTACTATCATCATGAATAACATCATTCATAGTAGAAGTAGCATCATCAATTTCCTGCGACATATCAGAATTAACAGCAGGTGGTGGTGTCGCAAACTTACTCAAAACAGAAGGTGAATCAAGTGCAGAGCTAGATAACAGTTCCATACCTCCCCTCGTCCTAGAGGGAACGATCTTGGTTCTATCATCCTTCAGATTCTTCATAGTGATCAACAGATATAAATCCCAAGTGACTCAGCAAATAGAGCTATACTCCCCGGCAACCGCGCCAAAAAAAGGTCTTGATAACCCATAAGTATAGGGGATCGCAACAATTTTCGAGGGTAGAGTATTCAACCCAAATTTATTGACTCGACACAAGGGGAGCCAAAGAATATTTGCAAGTATTAGCAGTTGAGTTGTCAATTCAACCATACCTGGAGAACTAAATATCTGCAGCACAGTGATCAGTAGCACAGTAATACGATAGTTTGATAGTAGTGGTAATGATAGCAACAGTAACGGTAACAGTAGCAATTTTATAGTGATTGTAACAGCAGCAGCAGTAGTAGTAACTTAGCAAAGATCAATATGTGAAAAGCTTGTAGGCTTTGGATCGGTGATGGATAATTATGTTGGATGACATTCATCATGTAACAGTTATAACCTAGGGCAACACAGAACTAGCTCCAATTCATCAATGTAATGTAGGCATGTATTCCGTAAATAGTCATACGTGCTTGCGATAAGAACTTGCATGACATCCTTTGTCCTACCCGCCCATGGCAGTGGGGTCCATAAGGAAACTAAGGGATATTAAGGCCTCCTTTTAATAGAGAACCGAGACAAAGCATTAACACATAGTGAATACATGAACTCCTCAAACTATGGTAATCACCGGAAAGAATCCCAATTAATGTCACTTTTGGGTATGCGGATCATAACACGTAATAGGTGCGTACGACTTGCAAGATAGGATCAAGAACACAAATATATTTATGAAACCATAACGGGTTCAGATCTGAAATCATGGCACTCGAACGCTAGCGACAAGCATTTCTAGGGTAACGCAGCAGAAAACAAAAAAAATTCGACCAACGCACCAGCCCAGGACCACTATGGAGACTACATACAAGGTTTGATCATTTTTGTTACCGACTCGTAGCGCAGCGGAAGTAGAGTCGATGACGATCGGCGGTGCAGATCCACGCAGCTAGGATTTACAACCTCCCAACCGCGAGGATGTATACCTTCATCTGCCCCTTGGACAGCCCTCCGGGAGGCGGTCGGACAGTCGCCCGGACGCTGTCGTGGACAGCCCTTCGGGAGGACCTTCGAAACTCGGACAGCCCTTCGGGAGGCACTCTTGAACTAAGACCGAAACTACGATCTCTCTACAGAGTTGCACACATACGGTGACATCTATCCGGCAGGGCTTCGCCGTCCAGAACAAGTTCCTACCGGAACCCAGACAGCCTTTCGGCTCTACGAAACTTTTTCGCTGGGAGGGAGAGAGAAGCTAGACAAGTCAAATGGCATGTGTATGTGAGAAGGGATGAAGGTTTGCACAGCCCCCTCACCTCCTATTTATAGGAAAACCAAGGGGTAGGATGGGCATTCAAAAATACAAAAAGTACCCCCACTTTATGTCCCACATAAAGGGCATAAGAGGGAAAGGAAGTGCCATGTGGAGCTCCATGAGGGAGCCCCTCCTTTGGCCGGCCAACCCCTAGGGGGCCCCCCAAGGGGGTTCCTTGGTCCCCACTCCTTCTAGAAGCCTTTTGGAAAATATCCCAAAAGGTGGTTTTCCAAAAATATCCCAAAAAGCACTTTCACTATTCACGACGACATTTTTCTGCGTCCGTTCGAACTGAAAATATTTATGTGGGCTTAGAACATTTCTAGTATCCACTAAAATAATTTTCAACGCGTTCCAGAACAATTCTGGATTAGTGATTTTCATCTGCGAAAAGCATCTGAAGCGGTTCCGGCAGCTTCGGAACATTTCCGGTTTTCATCCCGGAAAATTCCAGAAAGTTTCCAGAATGATTCTGGCACCCTCCTAGAATTATCAGGCATGTGCCGAAACCAATTTGACTTAATGGTATCCCCTGAAACAACTTTTCAGTTTTACCAGAACTCATCCGGTGACCTTTCTCTTCGGAACTTTTCCGCTGTCTCCGAAAACTTTTTCTGGAAACTTTCTCTCAGACTCCCTGTCTTGTATTCAACAGATAGATGACCCTTAAGCGTGCGACCCTATAGGTTTGGTGAAGTATAGACATGACCCGGAACCCCTTCCGATCAATGATCAACATCGGAGCCGTGGACACCCATATTGACCCCTATACCCACACGAATGAATATTCGAGTGAACCTCCAGTTGCCGTGTGCTATTTCTGTTGCTTCCCGATATGTTACAAATACCCGAGGTGAGACATGTTGGCATCCCCGTGGATCAACAGCTTGTCCACTATGCCAGTTACCTCGTTATCGGTATTGTTCTCTTTTCCAAAAATACCGATCTCTTTTCCAGACGATGATGGATACCGTAACACCGAGAGGGCCCAGAGATATCTCTCCATCGTCGGAGGAGCAAATCCCAATCTTGAGCCATCAAGTTACTTGACATACTTTTCCATGAGCCCGTAAGCCGCCATAATAGCCACCCATTTACGGATGACGTTTAACAAACCCCAAAGTTCATGAAGCAAGCATGAAGAAACTCGATACTCTCATGGTCTAAGGAATTATGCAAACATAAACTATCTCTGTGTTCTTAACCATTAACTTGTGACGAATGAATCTCATAGCATAACATCAATTCGGGTCGATTCAACACAAATGTTCCACTAACATTGTGCCCTCAAAGTTGCGGGCATATACATGCCCATGATCAGGAAAAAAAAACCATCATGCAGCACTTGAGCTAGTCTTAGAGGCCAAACTAGGAATACATTTTACCGTTTATTATTCCACACGTGCATATGAGTCTTCCTCCGAGCCTCGTGGTTATTGTAGACTCGAGAACCATAGCAGTTATAGCATAGAACATAAACCTAATTATGAACAGGGAGATAATCAATAACATTTATTATTGCCTCTAGGGCATATCTCCTACAGACTCCCACTTGCACTAGAGTCAATAATCTAGTTAATGCTAATGCACTTTACACCTGTCGCACACCGATGTAAATATGCTTCGCTTGTGGTATAGCCTGATGTCCAATGGATCTGACGACTTCAGCTCCGTGTGTATCTTTGCATATCCTCGCGTTTTCACGCTTTCAAAAAATTCATATTTTGTGTGGACTTGGCTTTGCATATGTGTGAGTCATTGGTCGAAACCTGATTCCTCAGACTGAGTTATGGAGCAACTATCTGCAATAGTGTCCCATTGACCAAAGCCTTCTCGGAACCATACTAAGTTCATGAATGAACTATATGATTCAACAACTTCTTTGTCACTTCTAAAGCGACAACATACTTAGCCATTTGTCATAGAATTCGCCACAGTAACCTGTTTGGAACAATTTCCAACTACCGTGCCACCATATTGTGTATTGCACAAAACCCTTAACTTAAATCAAAAATCGCTTGGAGCATGGATGAAGACTGTATCGATGTAACCTTTTACAACGAACTCTTCATGATCTCCGCTTGCGAGAAAACATGTCATCAGTGCTACTATAGTACTCAATGACCCTTTTTCACTGTTGTCCCATGATCAGTACTTTTGATCACTTTGGTATCTATACTCGCAACAACTTTGGGAGTATTGGACATATCTGGTTGTTTTACATACCATGGAATACATGATTAATCCAAACACAAGAGTGTGTGGAATCTCCATCATGTATTTTTCTCATCAGTGTTTTAGGACACCGAGTCTTGCAAAAACTCTTTCCATGTGACTTCGGCAAGAATCACTCCTTGACGTTTTTAATGCTAAAAGGTTTTAGCATTTTGTCAATATGTATCTTTGCTCAGCCCCATCAGGTAAATCTATCTCCATAGATCATCATGCCTAATATCAAGGCTATTTAGCCCAAGCACTTCATCGAAAAACTATTTTCAAATGAAGTCCTAATTCGTGTCAAGAAATTTATTTCCAATTAACAATGTGTCAAGCACACAACGTTTTTAGAAATATTATTTTACTCCCACTTACTTTCTTGAATCACAAGCATTTTCGTTACCCATTGATGAATTCAAAACCCTTTTGACCATTTCATCAAAACACGAAGATTCCAACTCCATTTTGCTCTCTTCTGTCCATCGCTGGAACTCTGAAGTTTGGACACTCACTAGCATCCTCTGGAATGACAAAATACCTTAGACTGTAACACATGCAAGTCCTTGGTTTCATTTCCATCAGATGGAAATCCTTTCGTCATCCATGTTTCATATCTCATGATTTGAAATATGTATTAATTGCTAGTTCAACCCAAACCGACTTTAAGCATCTCTACGGTGAAACAACCTCATCGTAGTCAATTCCTTGAACTTGTTATTTCAACAAGTCGAGCTTTATGGATAAAACATTTTTATCCGTATCAGTTTTTAGTTCCATAAATATTCGTTAGACTCTAAGTCTTCTGAAAGGTGTATCAAGATTTTAATCTTCAATCACTTATATGGAAACTATCTCAGATTGTATTGGCATTTAGCCAATTCCGGAGTCAGGGCCCATCAATGCTTCCTTGTGTATCGTAGGTATACTGTTGTCTAACAACAATATCTCATTTGCGCACCTAAGAGGTTTGCACGAGCCTTGCCCACGTGGTTTAGCTGCAAGTTCGACCGAAGTCCATACATTTTATTGTAGAGACTTCCGTATCAGTCGCAATAGGAAACTCCGGAATCACTTCCAAGGTTCCATTCCTTTGATCTGATGACGAAGATACTGGTTATCTCGTCGAGTTCCACTGTCCTCCCACTCACCTTTTTGAAAGAACCATTTCTTCAAAAAGCATACCGTTCTTTGTGGCAAACCTATTTGCCTCGGTATAGTGAGGGAGGAATACCCAATTACTTGGGATAACCTACAAAGTAGCACTTGTCTGATTTGGAATAGGTTTGTAACCTTTTACACAAGCCCCATATTCCAAATGTTTAAGAAAAGATATAACATGGTTGGGCGTACCATACCATGGCGTCATTTCAACAAACCCGAGGGAGCTATTTTCAGTGTAAAAGCCGCAATCTCTAAAGCATCACTATAAAAGGGATAATGGCAAATTTATTTATGTCATCTTTGATCTTACCATGTCATAAATGGTTCGATTACATCTTCACGGGAGGTGCAAGTTATGAAACCCCTTTCACAACTCATCAGACATTCGCTAAACTTGTAACTCAAATATTCCTTTCTGCAATCGAATTGTAGAAACATAATTTTCTTGTCACAATAACTTCTATTTCATTTTGAAAACCTTTCGAATGAATTCAAAAGATCCATACTTACGTCTCATCAAGTAAATATCCATATATCTACTTGAGTCATTTCTGAAGATAGATCAATCCACTACTTGCAACAACATTTATTGAACTACATACATCAAAATGTATGATCACCAATAAGTTTGTTGCTCGGTCCTTATGGCCTGTGAACATTATTTCAGTCACTTCACTTTTCGGAGGAAATTTGCAAGTGTCAGATGATTCAAAATCAAACGACTTCAAAAATCCATCATAATGGAATTTTCCATGCGGGTTTCTCCAATGTGACCAAATGCAGTGCCACACATGTGTGGTATTCTTTTAGTCTTGCGACATTTAGCGTCAATGTCATGGATGTATCATATTACTATCAATATTCTTAACATACATCCCATCCTTTGATGGAAGTATGGCCCTTATGTTATTCATAACACCAAACAACAATTGTTCTGTCATGAACAACTTTCTTGCAAAACTTTATGCAAGGGGCTAGAGTGTAAAACTCTAAAATGAATTATGAAAGTAAATATAGAGGTAATGTATTATTATCATAATTCAAAACATACTGCTCATTCATAATGAAAGTATGGCCCTTATGTTATTCATAACACCGAACATCAAAAGTTCTCTTATGAATAACCTTCTTGCAAGATACCTTATGCAATGGGCTAGAGTGTGAAACTCTAAACTGAATTATGAAAGTAAATACAGAAGGTAATACACCGATGGAAGGTATAGCAACATTTACTATGTGCCCTGTGTATACCTAAACCTCATAACTGCCAAGTCTTTTAGGCCGTAGTAGTTCTTGCATCGAGTTGCAACAGAATGCAATCGAGTGGGTATCTTTGTGATCAACTCACAATACCCAAGAATTAGTGATTAACATGTTTAAAATATATGAGATATCCATAGCAATGTTTGTTTGCAAACTATTAGTAAAGGAGTTTACTATGCATTAGACTGATAAGAGAGGGATCCAGGAGAACGCCTGTGATATGATGAAAGGTGAATAAAACAACAACTTAAAGAGAAAGGAAGTGTCCGAAGGGTGTTAGTGAAACTTTCACGCCTAGGAAGTCCGGGGCTAACGCCACTCTTAAGTTGGGTGCTTCTTCTGAGAGTAGGAGAAATACTGAAAGTTAAACTGTTAGAAGTATAAAGGCAGAAAGGAAGAAGACTGGAATATCCAGCTCATGTATGAATGTCATACAAGTTTTTGATGTATAGAAGGCTGGTCAAAGATATAGTTCTTGGGAATTATGGTTAAACATGTTAATCACTAATTCTTGGGTATTGTGAGTTAATCACAAAGATACCCGCTCGATTGCTTTCTGTTGCAACTCGATGTAAGAACTACTATGGCCTGGAAGACTAGCCAGGAATGAGGTTTAGGTATACACAGGGAACATAGTAAATGTTACTATACCTTCCATCAGTGTATTACCGTCTATATTTATTTTCATAATTCATTTAGAGTTTCACAAACTCTAGCCCATTGCATAAGGTATCTTACAAGAAGGTTGTTCATAAGAGAACTTTTGATGTTCGGTGTTATGAATAACATAAGGGCCATACTTTCATTATGAATGAGATGTATGTTATGAATGTTGATAATAATACATTACCTCTATATTTACTTTCATAATTCATTTTAGAGTTTCATACACTCTAGCCCATTGCACAATGTTTGTTGCAAAAGAGTTGTTCATAAATTTGCCGTTATCCCTTTTAAAAGGTGATGCTTTAGAGACTGCAGCTTTTACAATGAAAAGAGCTCCATCGGGTGTGTTGAAATGACACCATGGTATGGTACGCTCAACCATGTTATATCTTTTCTTAACATTTGGAATATGGGGCTTGTGTAAAAGGTTACAAACCTATTCCAAATCAGACAAGTGCTACTTGGTAGGTTATCCCAAGTAATTGGGTATTCCTCCCTCACTATACCGAGGCAAATAGGTTTGCCACAAAGAACGGTATGCTTTTTGAAGAAAATGGTTCTTTCAAAAAGGTGAGTGGGAGAATAGTGCAACTCGACTAGATAAACAGTATCTTCGTCATCAGATCAAAGGAAAGAGACCTTGGAAGTAATTCCAGGTTTTCCTACTGCGACTGATACGGAAGTCTCTACAATAAAATGTATGGACTTCGGTCGAACTTGCAGCTGAACCACGTAGGCAAGGCTCGTGCAAACCTCTCAGGTGCGCAAATGAGATATTGTTGTTAGACAACAGTATACCAACGATACACAAGGAAGCGTTGATGGGCCCTGACTCCGGAATTGGCTAAAAGCCAATACAACCCGAGTTAGTTTCCATGTAAGTGATTCAAGATTAAAACCTTGATACACCTTTCTGAAGACTTAGAGTCTAACGAATATTTATGGAACTTAAAACTAATACGGATAAAAATGTTTTATCCATAAAGCTCGACTTGTTGAAATAACAAATTCAAGGAGTTGACTACGATGAGGTTGTTTCACCGTAGCGATGCTTAAAGTCGGTTCGAGTTGAACTAGCAATTAATACATATTTCAGTCATGAGATATGAAACATGGATGACAATAGGATTTCCATATAATGGAAATGAAACCAAGGACTTGCATGTGTTACAGTCCAAGGTATTTTGTCATTCCACAGGATGCTAGTAAGTATGCAAACTTCAGAGTTCCAGCAATGGACAGAAGAGAGCAAAATGGAGTTGGAATCTTCGTGTTTTGATGAAATAGTCAAAGGGGTTTGACTTCATCAATGGGTAACGAAGATGCTTATGATTCAAGAAAGTAAGTGGGAGCATAATAGAATTTCTAAAAACATTGTGTGCTTGAAACATTGTTAATTGGAAATAAATTTCTTGACACGAATTAGGACTTCATTTGAAAATAGTTTTTCGATGAAGTGCTTGGGCTAAATAGCCTTTATATTAGGCATGATGATCTATGGAGATAGATTTACCTAAATGGGGCTGAGCAAAGATACATATTGACAAGATGCTAAAACCTTTTAGCATTAAAAACGTCAAGGAGTGATTCTTGCCGAAGTCACATGGAAAGAGTTTTTGCAAGACTCATTGTCCCAAAACACTGATGAGCGAAATACATGATGGAGATTCCACACACCTTCATGTTTGGATTAATCATGTATTCCATGGTATGTAAAAACAACCAGATATGTCCAATACTCCAAAGTTGTTGCGAGTATAGATACCAAAGTGATCAAAAGTTCTGATCATGGGACAACAGTGAAAAAGGGTCATTGAGTACTATAGTAGCACTGATGACATGTTTTCTCGCAAGCGGAGATCATGAAGAGTTCGTTGTAAAAGGTTACATCGATACAGTCTTCATCCATGCTCCAAGCTATTTTCGATTTAAATTGAGGGTTTTGTGTAACACACAATATGGTGGCACGGTAGTTGGAAATTGTTCCAAACAAGTTACTGTGGTGAATTCTATAACAGAGGCGAAGTATGTTGCCGCTTTTAAAAGCGACAAACAAGATGCTGAATCATATAGTTCTTTCATGAACTTAGTATGGTTCCAAGAAGGCTTTGGTAAATGGGACACTACTGCAGGTAGTTGCTCCATAACTCAGTCTGAGGAATCCAGGTTCGACCTGTGATTCACATACATACGAAGCCAAGTCCACACAAAATATGAATTTTGTGAAAGCGTGAAAACATGAGGATACGCAAAGATACACACGGAGCTAAAGTCGTCAGATCCGTTGGACATCAGGCTATACCACATGCGAAGCATATTTACGCCGGTGTGCCACAGGTGTAAAGTGCATTAGCATTAACTAGATTATTGACTCTAGTGCAAGTGGGAGTCTGTAGGAGATATGCCCTAGAGGCAATAATAAATGTTATTGATTATCTCCCTGTTCATAATTAGGTTTATGTTCCATGCTATAACTGCTATGGTTCTCGAGTCTACAATAACCACGAGGCTCGGAGGAAGACTCATATGCATGTGTGGAATAATAAACGGTAAAATGTATTCCAAGTCTGGCCTCTGAGACTAGCTCAAGTGTTGCATGATGGTTCTGTTTTCCTGATCATGGGCATGACTATGCCGGCAACTTTAAGGGCACAATGTTAGAAGAACATTTGTGTTGAATCGACCCGAATTGATGTTATGCTATGGGATACTTTAGTCACACGTTAATGGTTAATAACACAGAGATGGTTAACATTTGCATGATTCCTTAGACCATGAGAGTATCGAGTTTCTTCATGCTTGCTTCATGAACTTTGGGGTTTGTTAAACGTCATCCATAAATGGGTGGCTATTACGGCGGCTTACGGGTTCATGGAAAAGTATGTCAAGTAACTTGATAGCTCAAGATTGGGATTTGCTCCTCCGACGATGGAGAGATATCTCTGGGACCTCTCGGTGTTACGGTATCCATCATCGTCTGGCCAGACACTTTGTGATTTGATCACAGGGATGCCGGAACACGGTAACGAGAAAAGAGAACAATACCGGTAACGAGGTAACTGGCATAGTGGACAAGTTGTTGACCCACGGGGATGCCATCATGTCTCACCTCGGGTATTTGTAACATATCGCGAAGCAACAGGAATAGCACACGGCAACTGGAGGTTCACTCGAATATTCAATCGTGTTGGTATAGGGGTCAATATGGGTGTTGTGGCGACCCGACCCGAATGGATCGAATCTCTGTGTTCAAGTGTCATCCCTGGATCGGTAATGCTGACACACACAGTACTCGAAGGATTTATAACAGAGTGCAATCACACACTTATTACATCGAATGTCTCAAAAGAGAACTGATTACAATAAATATGGCTTAAGGCCATCTAAATAAGATAACAACGGAAGGCTTGGAAGATAAGGTGAGTCCATCAACTCCAACGGCATAGCTGAGTGCACGACAACGACCTAGCACACCTTACTCTTCGTCTGAAAAGTCTGCAACATGATACGTTGCAGCCCGAAACGGGTCAGCACATGGAATATGCTGGCAATATAACACAGTAGAGCAATGAACAGAATAATTGCTAATACTACATGCATATTTGGCTGGTGGGAAAGCTCTAGTGTTATACTGTTTTGCGAAAAGCCAATTTTTCCCTACAACAAAGGAATATATTTTATTTAACTATCATGGTGGTTGTTGAACATTGAGAAGGTAAATCCCCCTCTCAATCCCAATTAAAAGTAATTATTAATCCCAACAATTAATTTAGATGATGGATTCAATATGATATCCAAGAACCAGATACTCAAGAGTCCATAACCGGGGACACGGCTAATCATTTTAGTTTGTACACTCTGCAGAGGTTGTGCACTTTTCCCCCACAAGACTCGATCTCCTCCGTTGGATTTCTCGCACTACATGGTGTTTGAGAAACGGATGACCGAGACCAGTCTTTCAGAAACATTTACTCTTTACTCTGGGTAGACAGTTACACCTACTTTCCCCTAAATCTGCTAGCCTACCACTGAAAGAGGTCCTGCAACATACTCAACTATGCTAGAGCCCATAATAGCTTGTGGCTGCACACGAAGTTTCTAGCATGAATAATCTTATGATCCCTTTGAGCCTGGGTGGCGGACCGTAGGAGGATCACACGGTATATCCCCGGATCTCCTAGGACAACACTGGTATATCCCCAGGTGCCCAAACAGCAATCCACCCAGATGTGTATTAAAGTTGCCCCTTAAGTTGACCATTAATTAAAAAAAATCTCACATCTGTCATGGATACACTCAAAACCCAATCCACGTCTACGAGCATAGCATGGCAACATAAGCATAGCGTAGAAGTAACTCCCAAGGGTTTTATATAAAAGGGCAATAGGTTCTACCTCATCATCTACTTCCCAGTACCCACAAGTTAATCACATCCTAATCATGCAATATTTGAGGGTCGAAACTAATGCATAAAAACTGGGTAACGAAGAAGTATGATCAATGTTTTACTTGCCTTGCTGCGATCCGCAAAACCTAGGGACTCGTAGTAGCACGCTTCGCACTCCGGGAACTCTAGTCGCAAACAAACAATAGCATACATGCAATCAAGCGAAGATGCGCGGGTAAAACCCAAATGAGAAGACCTAACCAGAAAGTTCAACTGAAGAACTCTGTTTGCAAAAAGAATCAAATCAAACGGAGCAACAACTCAAACTCGAACGAAAGAAACACGCTTCGATTACTAATCTGGACTAAGTCAAATTTACAGTAGCAAAAACTTGTTTAAGTTGGTTAAACAGAAAGAGGGCTTCGAGACGAAGATCAGGCGCTTGAATCGCCTGATTCCGACAAACGAGCGAAAAGTTATACTAAAACGAAAATCGGATCAAAATCGCGATCGAAATAATCCGGAAAATCCGAGAAAAAGAAAACTAACGAACGGCTAACGAACGAACGTTCGCTTGTCTGCGGTTAAACGGTGAAAACCGTTCGTTAAAACAACGTACGGACGAACGTCCGCTAAATAACTAAACCGACGGAAACCGATCTAAAAAAAGAATAAACCGGAATTTAAAAAAAACCGAATCTAGATCTAGGTTTACCAAAAAAACCGAACGGTTAACCGGAAAAATCCGGGCGTCGGATCCGGCGAGCGGCGGCTCCGCGAGGCGAGGCTGCAGCGGCGGCGGGGTGCGGCGCGGCAGCGCGAGCGGCGAGGCGACGGGGCGGGGCGCGGGCGACGGCGAGCGCGCGAGGCGGCGCGGCAACTGCGGCGGGGTGCGGCGCTCGGCGGCGAGCGGCGGCGGGCGGCTGTGGTGGTGGGGGTCGGGGCGGCGGGGCGCGGCATATAAAGGGCCGGGGGGGTTGGCTTGGGAAGGGGCGACGGGGCGGAGGCCTGTCCGCCTCGGACACGCCGGGCGGCGGCGGGCGGCGACTCCTGTGCGGGGTTGGGGGGGGGTGGGTGTGGTTGTTGTGTGTTGTGGTTATTTTATTTTTTTTTTTTTTTTTTTTTTTTTTGTTTTTGTTTTTTTTTGTTTTTTTACGGCTTCTCTTCCTTGCTTTGCCGTCTGGCTTTCGGCCCAGTTCGGTCCGGCGGATTTTTTTTTTAAAAATAATTCCGCGCAGAAAAACAAATAAAAGAAATACTAAACGGACTCCAAAATTCCCGAAATAAATTTTCCCCTTCCTCTAAAAATCTCCCGGACAAGGTAAACATTTATTTGGGACTCTAATGCAATTTTGAAAAATGCATATTTTTTTTCTAAATCCAAATAAAATTGCAATAAAAATCCAAATAAAATATTTATTTGATTTTAATATTTTTCCTCCAATATTCCATTTATTTTGGAGAAGTCATATTATCTCCTCTCATATATTTTTAATATGAAATATTTTAGGAGAGAAAAATAGTTAAACCAAATTGATCCCTGTTTCAATATTTGAGAAAATTCAAATATGAAAACGGTGAAATCCCCAACTCTCTCCGTGGTCCTTGAGTTGCTCAGGATTTCGAGGATCGCAAAATGAAATGCAATAAAATATGATATGCATGGATGACCTATGCATAACATTCCAAATTGAAAATTTGGGATGTTACAAACCTACCCCCCTTAAGATGAATCTCGCCCTCGAGATTCGGGTTGGCTAGAAAATAGGTGTGGGTGGTCCTTCCGGAGGTCTTCTTCGCGCTCCCAGGTGGCTTCATCTTCGGTACGGTGACTCCACTGAACTTTGCAAAACTTGATAACTTTGTTGCGTGTATCTCGGCTGGCAAACTCGAGAATCTTGACGGGTTTCTCCTTGTAGGTTAGATCACTATCCAATTGAATTGCTTCTAGGGGCACTGTATCTCTTAGAGAAATATCAGCCATCTCCGCATGGCACTTCTTCAACTGGGAAACGTGAAACACATCATGAACTCCTGACAGTCCTTCGGGCAATTCCAACTTGTAGGCAACTTCACCCATACGTCCCAATACTCGGTATGGTCCTACAAACCTCGGGGCTAACTTTCCTTTAACTCCAAAACGTTTCACTCCTCGTAAGGGTGATACTCGTAGATATGCTCTGTCTCCGACTTCATAGGTTACCTCCTTGCGTTTTGGATCGGCATAACTCTTCTGTCTGGACTGGGCTACTTTCAGTCTATCTCGAATCAGCTTAACCTTCTCTTCGGATTCCTTAATCAAATCCGGTCCAAACAACTGACGGTCTCCAACTTCATCCCACATCAACGGTGTTCTACACCTCCTTCCATACAAAGCCTCGAAAGGTGCCATCTTCAAACTGGCTTGGTAGCTGTTGTTGTATGAGAACTCCGCGCAGGGCAAATTGTCATCCCAACTAGATCCATAATCTAGCGCACAAGCTCTTAACATGTCCTCCAGAATCTGATTGACTCTCTCGGTCTGTCCATCTGTCTGCGGATGAAAAGCTGTACTAAACTCTAGCCTGGTTCCCAATGTCTGGTGTAGTTGGCGCCAAAACTTTGAAGTAAACTGGGTTCCTCTATCTGATACGATGGTCCTCGGAACTCCGTGCAGACATATGATCCTGGTCATCACCTTCTTCAAATCTATCATGCTTGCACACATCTGGTTCTCCTGTCGACGAATGTGCTGGTTTAACTCCTGGATGAAAGCTGCAATGGACCTGTCCCTCCGGGTGCTGATCATCTCCCATTGCTCATCTCGGCGCCCACATAACTGGTAGATTGTGTCCTTAAGATCCTTGTGATACACCTCGCCGATGTGTCCCATGGCGATGTGGGCTGCCATGCTCTTTCCTAGACTCCAGGTTGGTGCATCAAAGGAAAACTCTATGGGCTCCGTAACGGGCGTGAATGTCCTTCCTGGAATTTGAACTTGAATCATCCAACGCTCCTCTTCTGGTACAGTGGCGGTGTAGGTCCCGGTGAAGCTTGGTATTCCGATGTTCAGGTACCTAGTGACTTCCTTCAAGTGTCGTCCAAAAGGTGTGTCTTCATCCGGTTGTGTAAACTTGTTCCTTGAGTCTGCCATCCTAGAGAATAGAAGATGGAGAGAAGTCAGAAATGAGTAGAGAAGAGTGACCTATGGCTTTTCTTAGTGGTCGTGTCCTACAGTCAGCGTGTGCTCTGATACCATCTCTGTGGCGACCCGACCCGAATGGATCGAATCTCTGTGTTCAAGTGTCATCCCTGGATCGGTAATGCTGACACACACAGTACTCGAAGGATTTATAACAGAGTGCAATCACACACTTATTACATCAAATGTCTCAAAAGAGAACTGATTACAATAAATATGGCTTAAGGCCATCTAAATAAGATAACAGCGAAAGGCTTGGAAGATAAGGTGAGTCCATCAACTCCAACGGCATAGCTGAGTGCACGACAACGACCTAGCACACCTTACTCTTCGTCTGAAAAGTCTGCAACATGATACGTTGCAGCCCGAAACGGGTCAGCACATGGAATATGCTGGCAATATAACACAGTAGAGCAATGAACAGAATAATTGCTAATACTACATGCATATTTGGCTGGTGGGAAAGCTCTAGTGTTATACTGTTTTGCGAAAAGCCAATTTTTCCCTACAACAAAGGAATATATTTTATTTAACTATCATGGTGGTTGTTGAACATTGAGAAGGTAAATCCCCCTCTCAATCCCAATTAAAAGTAATTATTAATCCCAACAATTAATTTAGAGTGATGGGATTCAATATGATGATCCAAGAACCAGATACTCAAGATGTGCATAACCGGGGACACGGCTAATCATGATTAGTTTGTACACTCTGCAGAGGTTTGTGCACTTTTCCCCACAAGACTCGATCTCCTCCGTTGGATTTCTCGCACTACATGGTGTTTGAGAAACGGATGACCGAGACACAGTCTTTCAGAAACATTTACTCTTTACTCTGGGTAGACAAGTTACACCTACTTTCCCCTACATCTGCTAGCCTACCACTGAAAGAGGTCCTGCAACATACTCAACTATGCTAGAGCCCATATAGCTTGTGGCTGCACACGGAAGTTTCTAGCATGAATAATCTTATGATCCCTTTGAGCCTGGGTGGCGGACCGTAGGAGGATCACACGGTATATCCCCGGGATCTCCTAGGACAACACTGGTATATCCCCAGGTGCCCAAACAGCAATCCACCCAGATGTGTATTAAAGTTGCCACCTTAAGTTGACCATTAATTAAAAAAATCTCACATTGTCATGGATACACTCAAAACCCAATCCACGTCTAGAGCATAGCATGGCAACATACATAGCGTAGAAGTAATCCCAAGGGTTTATAATAAAAGGGCAATAGGTTCTACCTCATTACTACTTCCCAGTACCCACAAGTTAATCACATCCTAATCATGCAATATTTGAGGGTCGAAACTAATGCATAAAACTGGGTAACGAAGAAGTATGATCAATGTGTTACTTGCCTTGCTGACGATCCGCAAAACCTAGGGACTCGTAGTAGCACGCTTCGCACTCCGGGAACTCTATCGCAAACAAACAATAGCATACATAAGCAATCAAGCGAAGATGCGCGGGTAAAACCCAAATGAGAAGACCTAACCAGAAAGTTCAACTGAAGAACTCTGGTTTGCAAAAAGAATCAAATCAAACGGAGCAACGAAACTCAAACTGCGAAAGAAACACGCTTCGATTACTAATCTGGACTAAAGTCAAATTTTACAGTAGCAAAAACTTGTTTAAGTTGGTTAAAACGAAAGAGGGCTTCGAGACGAAGATCTAGGCGCTTGAATCGCCTGATTCCGACAAACGAGCGAAAAGTTATACTAAAACGAAAATCGGATCAGAAATCGCGATCGAAAATAATCGCGGAAAATCCGAGAAAAAGAAAACTAACGAACAGGCTAACGAACGACGTTCGCTGTCTGCGGTTAAACGTGGTGAAAACCGTTCGTTAAAACGAAACGTACGGACGAACGTCCGCTAAATAATAAACCGACGGAAAACCGATCTAAAAAAAGAATAAACCGGAATTTAAAAAAAACCGAATCTAGATCTAGGGTTTACCAAAAAAACCGAACGGTTAACCGGAAAAATCCGGGCGTCGGATCCGGCGAGCGGCGGCTCCCCAGGCGAGGCGACGGGTGCAGGACGGGGGGTGGGGCGGAGCGCGAGAGGCGAGGCGACGGGGCGGGGAGGGGGGGCGCGGGGACGGCGAGGCTGCGAGCGGCGGGCAGCGGCGGGGGGTGCGGCGGCTCGGCGGCGAGCGGCGGCGGCGGCTGGTGGTGGGTGGGGGTCGGGGCGGCGGGGCGCGGCATATAAAGGGCCGGGGGGGTTGGTTGGGGAAGGGGCGACGGGGCGGAGGCTGTCCGCCTCGGACACGGCCGCGGCGGGGACTCCTGCGGGGGGGGGGGGGGGTGGGGAAGCGGCGCGGCCTGCGGCCGGCTGGGCTTCGGCCCAGTTCGGTCCGGCGGATTTTTTTTTTAAATAATTCCGCGCAGAAAAACAAATAAAAGAAATATAAACGGACTCCAAAATTCCCGAAATAAATTTTCCCCGTCCTCTAAAAATCTCCCGGACAAGGTAAACATTTATTTGGGACTCTAATGCAATTTTGAAAAATGCATATTTTTTTCTAAATCCAAATAAAATTGCAATAAAAATCCAAATAAAATATTTATTTGATTTTAATATTTTTCCTCCAATATTCCATTTATTTTGGAGAAGTCATATTATCTCCTCTCATATATTTTTAATATGAAATATTTTAGGAGAGAAAAATAGTTAAACCAAATTGATCCCTGTTTCAATATTTGAGAAAATTCAAATATGAAAACGGTGAAATCCCCAACTCTCTCCGTGGTCCTTGAGTTGCTCAGGATTTCGAGGATCGCAAAATGAAATGCAATAAAATATGATATGCATGGATGACCTATGCATAACATTCCAAATTGAAAATTTGGGATGTTACAGGTGTCCACGGCTCTGTAGAGAGGTCGTACTTTTGATCTTAGTGCCGGAGGGGCTGTTCGTGAGTGCCTCCCGAAGGGCTGTCCAAGTGACGGTCCGAGTTCTGTGAGTCCTCCCGAAGGGCTGTCCGAGTGACCGTCCGAGTTTTGAAGGTCCTCCTGAAGGGCTGTCCGCGACACCGTCCGCGGGACTGTTCGACCGCCTCCCGGAGGGATGTCCGAGGGGCAGATGAGGGAGTACATCCTCGCGGTTGGGAGGTTGTAAATCCTAGCTGCGGGGATCTGCACCGCCGATCGTCATCGACTCTACTTCCGCTGCGCTACGAGTCGGTAACGAAAATGATCAAACCTTGTATGCAGTCTCCATAGTGGTCCTGGGCAGGTGCGTAGGTCGGAAAATTTTTGTTTTCTGCTGCGTTACCCTACATCTGGCACCCTCCAAGAATTATCAGGCATGTGCCGAAACCAATTTGACTTAATGGTATCCCCTGAAACAACTTTCCAGTATTACCGGAACTCATCCGGTGACCTTTCTCTTTGGAACTTTTCCGCTGTCTCCGAAAACTTTTTCCGGAAACTTTCTCTCAGACTCCCTGTCTAGTATTCAGCAGATAGATGACCCTTAAGCGTGTGACCCTATAGGTTCGGTGAAGTATAGACATGACCCGGAACCCCTTCCGATCAATGATCAACATCGGAGCCGTGGACACCCATATTGACCCCTATACCCACACGAATGAATATTCGGGTGAACCTCCAGTTGCCATGTACTATTCCTGTTGCTTCGTGATATGTTTCAAATACCCGAGGTGAGACATGTTGGCATCCCTGTGGATCAACAACTTGTCCACAATGCCAGTTACCTCGTTACCGGTATTGTTCTCTTTTCACGTTACCGTGTTCCGGCATCCCCGTGATCAAATCACAAAGTGTCTGGCCAGACGATGATGGATACCGTAACATCGAGAGGGCCCAGAGATATCTCTCCATCGTCGGAGGAGCAAATCCCAATCTTGAGCCATCAAGTTACTTGGCATACTTTTCCATGAACCCGTAAGCCGCCGTAATAGCCACCCATTTACGGATGACGTTTAACAAACCCCAAAGGTCATGAAGCAAGCATTAAGAAACTCGATACTCTCATGGTCTAAGGAATTATGCAAACCTAAACTATCTCTGTGTTATTAACCATTAACTTGTGACGAATGAATCGCATAGCATAACATCAATTCGGGTCGATTCAACACAAATGTTCCACTAACATTGTGCCCTCAAAGTTGCTGGCATATACATGCCCATGATCAGGAAAACAGAACCATCATGCAGCACTTGAGCTTGTCTTAGAGGCCAGACTTGGAATACATTTTACCGTTTATTATTCCACACATGCATATGAGTCTTCTTTCGAGCCTCGTGGTTATTGTAGACTCGAGAACCATAGCAGTTATAGCATGGAACATAAACCAAATTATGAACAGGGAGATAATCAATAACATTTGTTATTGCCTCTAGGGCATATCTCCTACAGCATTAAGTATAGCAAAGTCATAGCAACATCAATCTCAGAACATAGTGGATACTAGCACTGGTACAGCGAGCTGCTATACAAACGGTTTTTAACCCCTTTCCGTGACGACATTTTAAACCGTCGCCTTGCTAGTGTTTGCGATAGGTGGGTCCTTCCCACACGACCCAGAAACCATCAAGGATAGGTCCTCTGGTCACACACGTGGGGCAAAATGAGCTCGTGTGCGATCGGGCGAGCCATCGTTCTGTCCGTATGTACATCCCATACAATGAATCCCAGACAAACATTTTCGTTCGTACGTACATCCCACACAGTGAGTCCCAGACAAACTTTTCCGTTCGTATGCACATCCCACACATTGAATGTCAGACAAATGTTTCCGTTCGTACGCACATCCCACACAGTGGATCCCATACAAACGTTTCCGTTCATATGTACATCCCACACAGTGCATCCCAGACAAATGTTTCCGTCTGTATCTACATAACACACAGTTTTCTGTATAGCCTTGTCTGTGATAGGTGTAACGATCACACACACTCTGCCACTGTTAACCATTTGCGTTATTCAAGTATATCACACACGATTCATTGAATAAAACTGTATGACACAATTAGCAGGTTTATTAGTTTACTATTAATAATTACAGTATTAAGCAAATTGACATTTCATATCAAACAACTATTTGCCACTTTCATATCAGGTACATAAATATATTTTAACATCACAATACGATAACTACGTGAAAACAACACAATACAACATATAGGTAGTTCACCTTCATAATCACAATATTAGAACAATATATTCATTTCCCTAATCGACTGATGCATGATCAACCAAGTTCATCTTCTCCACCTCTGCTTTCTATTCTGTAAGAACCTGTTTTGCACTGGCCAACTAGAAAAGTGCCTCCTCCTCCGCAAACACCATATTAGCAATTGTCTAATTTAAAAAATCTGAGCTCATTCTACATCTTCCTTTTTTTCCCGTATCTTGAAATATTCTTCAGCGTTGACAACATTTTCTCTAATCCTATATCTACTGTCTTCCTCATACATGATCCAGAGCTTTGCTAGGCACATCTTCAAATACGGTGGCCACTCTTGATCAACCCACTCCAGGTAAGAACACTTCCGTTCATCCTATAATATTTAAAACTAAATCAGTTACAATTGTAGGGAAAATGGGTTACTAGCAACATAGAAATTCACTACATACATATTTTGAAAGACTGAAGAAACACGTTAATTATGACATATCTTCTCAAATAGATTAATGTGCAAATGAATTAATTGCTACTGAGACAACAACCAAATTTAGGAACATCACAAGAAATAATTAATTGCAACAACGCTACAAGTTCTTACCTTCCCAGTGCTCCATGGTGGACAGGTGCTAAGCATGCCACATAAGTGACATGGCACAACAATTAAGGAGGAGAGAGAGCACTTTGGTGACCCCGGGAAGAACCAATGCCAAGCTCGTGAACCAAGGAAAACCACATAAATGAAAGAAGTTGACCAATGCATCGAAGAGTTTAGGTGCTAAACCATTAAATAAAGTGAACTTAGCAACAACAAGTTTTTTTTGACTGTACACAGTAGGGCAAAGCCCCGCTGCAATTTTTAAAAATAATAAGAAAGGGCAGAGTTTAGGAGTCCAAGAGTACAAGGCTTGAGGTAAGCCACCAAGCTAGTCTAGTCTAAGCAACCCAAAAAAGATTACATCAAAAGCTGGAGTCAAGCCAAGTGTTGTATAGTGTAGCATGTTTCTTTTTCATTCTAAACCTCAGCCATTTAAGCTCCTGGAAGAAGACAACTTTCCATCTTTGGAAGGTAGGTGGTATCTGCTAAAAAATGAGATTATTTCTAGTGATCCAGATAGCCGATGTGGCAATGATTGCAATCTCCCTGAAAAAAGGTACATTGAGCTTGAGTTTTAGGTCCTGCAACGCAGAGAAGATATCTGTGTAGATTGCTCTGTTCAGGCAGACAAAGTCCCAACATTGATGCACAAAAGGACATCCAAGGAAAAGGTGGAACAAAGCTTCCTCCTGGTGGCAACCAGCAACTGCACAGTTGTAGGAATCAAGCTGAAATGTCTACCTTCTGAGCAGGTTTCGTGTGTTAATTCTGTCATGAAGAACCATCCAAAAAAAGAACTTATGCTTAGCTTGGCATGAAGAATCCCAGATCCATTTGAAATGTGGAGGCACAGACCTTACTCCAATCATGACATTATAAGCCTTTGCAGCAGAGAAATGAGTTGTGCCCCACAAGTAGCTCCATGTATCAGTAGTGTCATTATATTGGAAGTGTCTTAGTTCATCACAAATTTGCTCTAGTTGTGTGAATTCCTCATATGCTTGAATTGAAAGAGGTAGGTTAAACATGTCTTCCAAGTACTCCATGTGGGTGGTAGTGCGAACTGTAGTTTGGGTGTCCTTTGCAAAGGAGAAGAGATGGGGCATACTTATATGTAAGCAACTGGAGTTCCAAAGATCAATCCATAGCAGAGCAGATTTCCCATACCCAATGTTTCATTTGGCCATTGATTTGAATAAAACTACTAGTTTGAGATGAGCTTTCCACCAGAAGGATCCTTGCATTTGATGTCCAGGTAATGATCCATTATCATAATATGATTCCCAGACCAGATTAACCCAAGGTATGTTGTGCCTATTAAAGTATTTGTGAAGATTTTTCAACATGAGGGAATTATTCTGAATGCCCAGATTTTTTATGCCTAGACCTCCTTGCTTTTTTGGCCTGCATACCATTGCCCACGATACCATTGCTGGTCTATGATCTTCCATGTCTGAACCCCTCCACAAGCAGTGTCTAAGATATTTGTTGATATGTTACTTAATTGTCTCGGGAAGGTCCAAGCAACACAGGAAGAAGATTGTCAGGGAGGCCAAAATTGATTTGACTAGCAATAGTCTCCCAGCTTGTGTCATGAAAGTGGCAAGCCCAAAGAGCTTCTTTGCAATTCTGTTCACCAGAGGCAAGCATTGTTCAACAGTTGGCTTCTGGAGACCTAGAGGTAGACCCAAGTATGTGAAAGGGAGAGTTCCTTTAGCACAATTCATAGTTCCACACAATAATTCAGTTTTTTCCACATTGATGTTTATAGGTACAAAGTTGGACTTACTGTATTTCACCATGAGTCCAGTAGAATCAGCAAAAATGTTTAGGAGAGCTTTGAGGCAAAGTAATTGCTTAGTGTCAGCCTCCATAATCACTAGGGTATCATCAGCATACTGCATAATTGGGAAATCAGGGCATGATATTCTTTGCAGGGGTGGATTAAGGAGACCCTGTGCCATAGCCTCATTTAGAATAGATTTGAGCATATCAGCAGAAATAACAAAGATTACTGGGGAGAGTGGATCACCCTGCCTCACCCCTCTTTTACAGTAGAACTTTTTTCCAGGGACCCCATTAAGCAGGACTGCAAAAGAGGCAGAGCTGAAAAGCATTTCCATCCAGAGCAACCATTTTTTTCCAAAGCCCTCTGCCTTTAAGATCTCCAAAATTGCTTTATGTTCAATAGTGTCAAAAGCTTTTGCAAAATCTAATTTAAGTACTACCACTTCTTCTTTGGACTGGTGACATTGATGTAAGTATTCATATGCCCATCCTAAACAGTCTTGTATGGCCCTGTCCTTTAGGAAACCATATTGGTTAATGTGGATGAGCTGCAAAATAATCTTCTGCAACCTGTTGGCCAGCAGTTTGGTGAGGATCTTAAGACAGCTATTGAGCAAGGAGATAGGTCTGAAATCATTTGGAGTGGTAGGATTGGGTACTTTAGAGATTAGAGTAATGTAGGAGGAATTGATGCTTTCCAGATTCACCTTGCCCTCATGGAAATCATGCACCAGTTTTCTAATGTCAGGCCCAATAATATCCCAGCATGCCTGAAAGAACTCATTATTAAAACCATCTGGTCCAGGGGATTTTTCATGTGGAAGATTTTTGACTACTTCATTGATCTCCTCATTAGTGAAAGGTTTCTCAAGATCATCAAACAAAGCCTGGTCTTGATTATGCTCAAAGAGAGTCTCCAGGTTGAAATGCATGGTAAATACTTGGGGGTGCCCAGCCTGTTTTTAAATGCATGACACAGAATTGTTGCCTTGCCCTCATGGTCTGAAATGTCAATCTGGTCCTCATTTTGAAGTATAGCAATGTGATTGTGTCTGTGATTGATAGTTGCCCTAGTGTGGAAGAATTTTGTTGCCACAGAATTTTAAGCACCTACGCATTGGGGAATTTTGTTGCTAAGCTATTTAATGCACTTAGCACCTCATCTAAGCACCTTTGCATTGGAAGAAGCCTAGTCATGTACTATAAATAACAAATTGAAAATTTTATGACGAAGCTAAATATAATTGCAACAGCATATCGAAGTGTTTGGATGACATCAAATTAATACTAACAGGTGTGTACATGCACAAATTTAGTAACATAGAACTAATAGCACTAAGGCTCTCCACTATTTAGGCCAAAACCGGTGTCAAAACAAATGTTGCTACATTTGGCACCGGTTCCCTGCACTGCCGAGCCGATGCAAGAGGAAAAATAATCAGGGAACCGGCCTCCGGAACACCTAGTTGCTCCGATGCCTAGTTCCTTCGTGCCATAAAGTTTTAGTATTTTACTGCTTGGCTGCTTGGATGTGTGGAGCAAAGTTGGCTGCACAAACTGCTGAAGCGGTGCCAAATAATTTTCTCAGGGCACCGCTGATGAGATGGCAACATTTTTAGATATTAGGTAGAAACTATGACACTATCTTAATCACATCTAGAATAACATAGCACAGTGATAGTGTCTGAATCACATCTAACAAATGATTTGTAACAACGATAGTGGGGCGAACCTTCTCTGCACATGCCAAAAACTTCCTCCCACTGTCCACAGATTCAAAAGCAACTAACTTCACGCATGGATATTGATGGTGACAACGAGCAGGCAGATCTTCAGCTACCCAGCTCCATTCGTTGCAAGTGATGGTCCTAAGGAGCTACAAGAGGAAGAAATGGCTCAACTCGGCCGCCGGGTTAAATCCTTCATTCCAAATCATAACCCGAGATAGAGGACAGAGGCGTACCCGTCTAGTGAATGAGTCGTCGGAGGAGGAGGAACCGCTAGAGAGGTCATTGAAGAAGACCATGGAGACCGCGGTGGTCGGATGCGAGACGGCGAGAGTGAGGAAGCAAGGGAGGAAGTGGCTATAGCTTGGGAATGAAGGAAGGAGGAAACACAAGAAATGTGGCATGTGGTCGAGGAGAAAAGGGGGGAAGAGTTAGATATTTCGGCGGTAGGCCAAAAATTTGGAAAGTTGGAGGGAAAATTGGCGCGCGGTGCCGCCGGACACCATTCACTTTGAACATATGTGTGCATCGCAAATGATTCTTCTGCTTTACACGCATGCAATGAGTTTGAGCATTCAAATTTTGGTTGAAATTTCCCTGTGTACGGTGCTCATCCACGTCATTGCCTAATTTAACATCGCTTGCTAATAGGGGTACACAAAAGAGCATACAGCATACAGACCACACTTACTGAATCGAGCAATTTTAGTAATTAAATAGACCACTTGATCTAAACATTGTTCTAACAAAAAAAACAGCGTTATAAACAAAGGCTAAGTATGCATAATTTTAAGAAAGCCGTCGAGTGCCGCCCTATTTCTCGCCGGTGTAAGATGAGACATCAATGACTTGTCCTGGCGACATGCCGCTGTTGGTGGACTCCGCGTCCCCCAGGCCAAAGTCCACCGCGTCCTCGTCCTTGTCCTCATCGTTGCCGTCAAGGTTGTAGTACTCGTAGTAGTGGCTGCGCCATATCTTTCGTTGGTACTCCACCGCTGATTCCTCGATGGACAGGCTCTTCTCTACCTCCTTCTTAGCCATGTGCAACTCCTCCTCCCAGCGCTACTCGATCTCCGCCGCCTCCTTCATCTCTAGCTCGCACTCGGCGATCTCATGAGGAAGCAGGTGCTCCATCACCTCCGCCGCCTTTTCGGACATGGGATGCATGCTAGATACCGAGGAGGCCTGGAATATCTTGGCATGGGCATCCTCGATCATGGTGTGGATGGCCTCGACCCGGGCCAGGGCGACATCGGCGGCACAGACGGCTCCTCGAGCGCTCTCGGCGTTTGCAGCCGCCGTCGCAGCTACTACTGCAGTCGTCTCGGCTGCTGCAGCTACCCTATCGGCTGCCGCAGATGCCCTGTCGGTGGATGCGGCCGCGCTCAATACGGATGCGGTGGCACTCTCGGTGGAGGCGGTGGCGCTCGGGGAGGACGCGGTGACCGTACGGACCCTCACGAAGCGTCTCCACGGTGTCATTCTTTGCAAGAAGGGGTTGGGGAATGGGGATCGGGGATTCATGGATTCGGGAGGTGACCGATACAACTGTGTGCAAGAAGTGTCTCCACGGTTGGACACGAAGCCGGCGAAGCTTATGGAGGAAGACATAAATAGACCCACGAATTTTCATCGCAAACGGTTCCTATAACCAACTGTGTGTGATGTAGTCGATTTTTTGTATTAGCTGCGAAAGACGAATTTGGAGTACAATGGCAACGGATGGTGTTTTAAATGTACGAGAATACTGTGTATCGTTAACATGCACTAATACAACTGTCATGTTAAAATTTGGAAATTTTCAGGGTTCATTTGACCTTTTTAAGACAGTAAGTGAGTTTCTAGCCATTTAACAGCCATAATTAAAATTTGAACTGCATGTACATGTAACAGCAAACCATCATGGGATGGAAAATCATATTTGTGTACTTGTGTCAAGTTAATTCCATGTGCAGTAAATTGGAAGGAATTTTCAAACATATTGGTGTCACAGCTTGGACACAAACATTGAGTACCATGGCTTTTAAATTCAAAAAAACTTAAAAATGATCAGAAATACACGAAACCTTGCTTGACGCAATGGCATGGCACCAAGATGTTGTGAAAAAAAATTAGGCCTCTGACGGAACTTTGGACACACACACCCCTCACAAACCGGAGCATCTTACTAGAAGACTCGTTGTTCCGAGAGGGAACAATGCATGTTTGATGACGAACTGGTGGTAGCACCCCTTATGGCCTTGAAACTTTTTCTACCGTTAACGTGCACTAATACAACAGTCATGTTAAAAGTTAGAAATTTCAGGGGTCATTTGACCTTTTTAAGACATTTATGTGATTTTCTAGGCATTTAATTTCCGTAATTCAAATTTGAACTACATGTACATGCAACAGCTAACCATAATGGTTTGGAAAATCATATTTGTGTCCTCGTGTGCGAGTTAATGCCTTGTGCAGTAAATTGGAAGGAATTTTCAAACATATCATGTCACGGCTTGGACACAACCATCAGGTGCCGTGGCTTTTAAATTCCAAAAAAAAATCAAAAATGATCAGAAATACATGGAACCTTGCTTGATGTAATGGCATGGCACCAAGATGCCGAGGTAAAAAAATTGGCTTGTTCGATGAAAGTTTGGACACACACCCCTCACAAACCAGAGCATTTCACGAGAAGACTCGTGGTTCCGAGAGGGAACAATGCATGTTTGATGATGAACCAGTGGTAGCTTCCTCTTATGGCCTTGAAACTTCTTCTACTGTTAACGTGCACGAATACAACTATCATGTGAAAATTTGAAAAATTTCCGGGGCCATTTGACATTTTTAAGACATTTAAGTTATTTTCTAGCCATTTAATTAACGTAATTCAAATTTGAACTACATGTACATGCAACAGCTAACCATAATGGTTTGGAAAATCATATTTGTGTCCTTCTGTGCGAGTTAATTCCCTACCAACACTTTCCAAGGAATTTATTATTTGACAACATAATTTTTTTTTCATTTCAGGACTGGGCATCCCTATTACCGCCACACTCTTGTGCAATGACAAGTGAATAAACACTCATCTTGAGAATAACACATCTAGCATGGAAAAATATTGGCCACCCCCTGCCGCTTCATGAGCTGTACGGGCACACAAAAAGGTAATTCATTTTGAAAATTAGAGCTGGCACATACAAATTTACTTGGAACGGCATGGAAATACCGCATATAGGTAGGTATGGTGGATTCATTGGCTCAACTTGGTTTAAGGAGTTTGGATACACAAGTAGTATTCCCACCTAGTACAAGGAAAGGCTAGCAAATAGATTGAGAAGGAACCAACCAAAAAACGAAAACGAGCATAAACGATCATTAAACATAACTAACATTGAATAATGCACCACAAGTAGGATGTAATTTCATTGCATAACTATTGACTTTCGTGCTTGCATAGGGAATCACAAACCTTAACACCAATATTCTTACTAAAGCATAATTACTCACCAACATGACTCACATAGTACTATCTTCATATCTCAAAACTATTACAAGGAATCAAGTTTATAATACCCAATGATCTTCATGAAAGTTTTTATTATATCCCACTTGGATATCTATCACTTTGGGACTAATTTCATATATTATCATTGCTTATAACTAGCTCTCAAATAAATTTAAGTGAAGAACATGAGCATAAATAATTTGTCATCTCTCAAAATAATATAAGTGAAGCATGACAGGATATTTCTTCAAAATTCTACTAACTCTCAAATAGATCTAAGTGAAGCAAGAGAGTATATTTCTTCAAAAAAATTAACAAACACCGTGCTCAAAAAGATATAAGTGAAGCACTAGAGCAATTCAATAGTTCAAAAAAATTAAGTGAAGCACATAGAGCAATTCTAACAAATCATAGCATCATTATGGCTCTCTCAAATAGGTGTGTCCAGCAAGGATGATTCTGATAAACTAAAAAGCAAAACAAGCAAAGACTCATATAATACAAGACGCTCCAATCAAAACTCGTGATATGTGATGAATAAAAATATAGCTCCAAGTAAAATTACCGATGGTTGTTAGAAGAAAGAGGGGATGCCTTCCGGGGAATCCCCAATCTTTGTTGCTTGGTTCTCCTTGAATATTACATTGGGGTGCCATGGGAATCCCAAAGCTTAGGCTCTTTTCACTCCTTATTCCTTCATCCATCGTGATCTCACCCAAAACTTGAAAACTTCAATCACACAAAACTTACCAAAACCTTCATGAGATCCGTTAGTATAATAAAGCAAATCACCAATTTAAGTACTATTGCAAACCCATTCATATTTTATTATTGCATTATACCTATTGTATTCTAACTTTACCATGGCTTATACCCCACGATACAATCCATAGATTCATCAAAATAAACACACAATGCAACAAAAATAGAATCTGTCAAAAACAGAATAGTCTGTAATAATCTGGACTTTGACCATACTTATTTAACTCCAAAAATTCTGAAAAATTAGAACAACATAGGCAATTTGTATATAAATCTTGTGTAAAAAATTCAAATTTTATGATGCTTCTGTGTTTTTTAACAATTCTGCTACTGGGCGCAAAAGTTTCTGTTTTCCAACAAGATCAAATCAACTATAACCCAACATGATCCTAAAGGCTTTACTTGGCACAAACACTAATTAAAACATAAAAACACAATCATAGCAGTAGCATAATTGTGTGAACACACAAAAACAGAAATTAAAAGAGAAAAAATATTTTATTCATTGGGTTGCCTCCCAACAAGCGCTAGGCATAATGCATAGATTCAAGTATTGTCATCTTTAGTTTTCAACTCCTCAATCACATAACCATTCTCTCTAGAAGTTCTGTCATATAAATTTCTGATAATCGAACTCATAGGAACAAAGTCAAGAGAAGTATTTTTATAGATTGGTCCCTTTATTAAATCTATGAAATTTGGGTGAATACTAATCATCTTAAGATCTTCATTGTTGCTACTAGAAGTGGCACCTTTATTCCTATGAGCATGTGTAGCTTTGAAATTCTTGCTAATAGGAGTCTTTTCAATAGTTTTAATGGAAGAAAAAGCTGAGCTCAAGTTACTAAAAATTGCTTCCAACTTATCAATTCTAGAGGGGCTCTCTTCTACCCTCTCGTTAACTACCTGTTCTTTTCCCTTAATAATTTAAGAGTATCCCCTATCTTTGACCCAATTTTATTAGCAAGATTATGAATCCTTTTATCCAAATTTTCAATGTGTTCATCGGCGAGCATTTTCTTTTCAATAGCATCTAGCCTTTGCATAACATGCTCAAGAGTTAAAACCGTTCCATTGATAATGATAGGAGGTGATCCCACTAAATTGCACATAGCATTCAAAGCATCCAAAGGGGGGCACATCAAAAGATTCCCTCCGGTGATAGTATCAAGAACAAATCTATACCAAGTAGTAATGTCCACATAAAAATTACGAAGGAGAATAGTAGTGGATTGCTTTTGAATAGATCTATTATGAGCATCACAAATTCTGTACCAGGCATCTTTTAAATTCTCTCCTCCCCTTTGCTTAAAATTGAGAACTTCATTCTCAGGGGTACACATAGTAGGTGAAGAACTAGCCATAGCGATAAGGCAAACAAGATCTCAAACAAACAAAAGATCGAACGAGAAAAAGGCAAATATTTTTGTGTTCTTGTAAAAAGTTTTAGAAGTGGGGGAGATGAAAACGAGAGGCAAATGGAAAATAAAGTAATTGCAAGGAGATGAGATTTGTGATTGGGTACCTGATAGATGTTGATGATGTCTCCCCGGCAACACCGCTAGAAATTCTTCCTGATTGCTCGTATCTGCGTTGGTATTTCCCCGAAGAGGAGAGGATGATGTAGCACAACAATGGTAAGTATTTCCCTCAGTTATGAAACCAAGGTTATCAATCCAGTAGGAGAACCAAGCAACACTATATAAACAGCACCTGCACACAAATAACAAATACTTGCAACCCAACGCATAAGAGGGATTGTCAATCCCTCCTCGGTATTGAGCTAGATTAAATTGTATGAGATTGGATAAATAGATCTAGCAAAAACACAAAATAAAATAAATAAAGAAAAAGTGCAGCAAGGTATTTTTGGGTTTTTGGAATAATAGATCTGAAAACAATATGATAGGAAATAGACCCGGGGGCCGTAGATTTCACTAGTGGCTTCTCTCGAGAAAATAGCATATGGTGGGTAAACAAATTACTATTGGGCAATTGATAGAAGAGCAAATAATTATGACAATATCCAAGGCAATGATCATGTATATAGGCATCATGTCCAAGATTAGTAGAACGACTCCTGCCTGCATCTACTACTATTACTCCACACATCGACCGCTATCCAGCATGCATCTAATGTATTAAGTTCATGGAGAAACGGAGTAATGCCATAAGAACGATGACATGATGTAGACAAGATCTATTCATGTAGGAATAGACCCCATCTTTTTATCCTTAATGACAACGATACATGCGTGTCATGTCTCCTTCTATCACTAAGAATAAGCACCGCAAGATCAAACCCATCACAAAGCACCTCTTCCCATTGCAAGAAAAATCAATCCAGTTGGCCAAACCAAACCAAAGTTTCAGAGAAGAAATACGAGCCTATAAAGATCATGCATATAAGAGTTCAAAGAAGACTCAAATAATATTAATAGATAGATCTGATCATAAACTCACAATTCATCGGACCCCAACAAACACACCGCAAAAAGTCATTACATCAAATAGATCTCCAAGAAACTCGAGGAGAACATTGTATTGAAGATCAAAAAGAGAGAAGAATCCATCTAGCTACTGCCTACGGACCCGTAGGTCTGCGGTAAACTACTCACGCATCATCGGAGGAGCACCAATGAGGATGGTGAACCCCTTCGTGATCGTTTCCCGCTCCGGCAAGGTGCCGGAATAGGGCTCTAGATTGGATCTCGTGGTTCTGGAACTTGCGGTGGCTGGAATTGTGTTTTGTCGACTCCCCTAGGGTTTCTGGAATATTTTGGTATTCATAGAACTGAGAGGCAGTGGAAAAGATCACCGTGGGCCCCACAACGCACCAGGGCGCGCCTGGGTCCTCTGGCGCGCCCTGGTGTCTTGTGGGCCCCATGGGCCTCCTCTGGTACACCTTCTGGGCTCCCTGGGTCTCTTCTAGGCAGAAAAAAATCTCAAAAAAGTTTCGCTGCATTTGGACTTCGCTTGATATGGATATTCTGCGAAGTAAAAAATAAGCAAAAAACAGCAACTGGCACTAGGCACTATGTCAATAGGTTAGTCCCAAAAACTGATATAAAGTTGCTAAAAATGAATATAAAACATCCAAGATTGATAGTATAACAGCATGGAACAATAAAAAATTATAGGTACGTTGGAGACGTATCAGAGATCAGTAACTCCGATTGGGCTGAAATTTGGGAGGGATTTTTGTCCGGATATTATCTTCCTTGCGGCAGAAGGACACCCCCGACCAACCTTTGAGGTGGCCATAAACCTGCCTATCATGCCCCAGGGTAGGGGATGCGCCGTGTGAGCTTGTGAGCCCCTCGAGCATTATCTTGTGTTGAGTCTTACTCCAAAAATCCTTCCAGAAAAAATCACCGTAACTTTTTATCGCGTTTGAACTTCGTTTGATATTATTTTTTTGTGAAATACAAAAACATGCAACAAAAATAGGAACTGAGACTGGGCACTAGGTTAATATGTTAGTCCAAAAAACCATATAAATTGTTGCCAAATGTATGTGATAGTTGTAAAATAATGGCATGAAACAATCAAAAATTATAGATACGTCGGAGACGTATCAATCTCTCTATGCTCAGCACAAACACTTTGCTGACGAGATGCATTTGAGGATAGAATCCAGATAAGGTCCAGTGTGAGGCTGCGTCAAGCACACAGAGGGGTTCGTATAACAGCAACAAACAACCAAGACATAGTTTCGCCTCCTGTGGCACCATGGGACGCCTAGTGCCAGTGCAAACCACCTCTAGAGCATGCCAAACCTGTGCTCTGGTGCACACCAGAGCACCCCCTGGTTCTGAGCTCCAGAACGATGTCCACCGTTTTGTCTAGACCCCCACGTACCTTGTAGATGCCTTGGTAAGGAGGCAAGCCCCTTTCATTGCCGGCAGCATCGCCGCCTAGAAACCACCTCATTTAGCCTCCCGTGACCTCGGTTTGGAAGGGAGCGGCATCCCGCCCACTTCCTCGGACGCATAGATCCCCCGGACCCCTTCCTCACCACGTCCAGATGCCGTTTGCGATCGGAGATACAGCCAAACGCCGCCCCGGACACCAGACAACCCACCCCGTCGCGTCGTGGAGCTCAAGCCTACGACAATATGAAGTTGGAATAAGGTTTTCCCCGCCTAGCCCTGGTTTTGCAGAGCGTCTAGCGCCATCCGGAGCGCGTGTGGAGGTGTGTCGCCGACGGATTTGCGGATTTGGTTGGCGTTTGTCTTCGGTGGATCAGTTTGGATCCGGTCTTCATTTTTCTGTGTTCGTGTATTTTTAGGTTTGATCCTTCCATTGTACGCTTCTCTTAGCGGCGGGGGTACTGTTCTGGTGCGCTGGTCCTATTGGGCCCTAGAACGATGACTTCCCGATTGTCTACTACAACATGGTTAGCCCGTCTCCGATTAGGGAGGTGCGATGACGGTGGCACGCCTTTGGTTTGCTCCAATGCTTGTAGTCGTTGCTATGTTGTCTACTGGCCTAGATGTAATTTTTACTTTAAGTGTTCTTTGTATTGCCTTAAAAGAAAAGGAATAGGTCATTTTTTTTCCGTCCTTCACAAATACTCATGTCTATCATAAAGATATTTTCATATAATTTTAAAGAAAAATCATACATTTGCCCTCAAAAAAGAGGAAATAAACATAAAAAAGAAATAAGGAAAAATTACAAGAAAAGAAAGGAATAAAATGATGGTTTATGATACTAAAATTGTTCATATATTTAAAAAAATCTATGATGTAAAATTGTCACAAAAAACATTTGAGTATTTAACAAAAATCAGAAACCCTTTCAAAATAAAACGAATAATTTGATAAATCAAACATTTTTGACAAACAATAATAAATTATTTATGCATCATAGAAGTAACGTTGATGTATCTTCGAAGAAACATTTGCGTGTTCTATGATGCATATTTGCAAGGGGAACTAAAATATTAAATCTAAATAGTATCAAAACATTATTTTTTGAAAATAATTTCAAACACAATAATAATAATCATCATAAAATTTTAACAGTATCATAAGTCAATTTATGTGTTCCAAATAATATTCATCTATTTGCAAGGAGAAGTAAAATATTAAAAACATACAAAGTTTTCTTTTGAAAGAATGATAAAACTATGAGATGAAAGTTTAAAATGAACTAAAAATAAATAATCATGAAAGACAAAGAAAAAGTTGAAAAGTAAAAGATGTGAAAAACAAAGAATACCTAAAAACAAGGATAAATAAAAATAAAAAAATAAGATGAAACATGAATAATTATAAAGGTAAATAAAAAAAGTCATGGAAAGAAAGGCCAAAATAACATGAAGCATCAAAAGAAAAAGAAAAATTGAAGAATGTTTTATGTGCTTGCTAACAACTATTCAGGTATTTTTGATAATCATTAAAACACCAAATCCATATGACTACGGAGAGTTTGAACGATTTCTCTTGTTGAGGAATAGGAATTGGAATGAATTGACATGCATTACTTATTGCTTCTGTTGGCACTGCCACACACCGGGTTCGTCTTTTATGGCCTTAGAGCCATTGAGGCGTTCTGGATCTCGACACTTGCCAGCGGAAGGGGCCCTCGTCTATTTTTTAATATTATTTTTTGTGTTTGTTTAGGGCTTGTATTCTGCTCAGGAACACAAGACGACGACGACTCCCTAAAGTTGGAATAAGGTTCTCCTTATCTAGGCCCCATTTTGGCAATGCATTTAGCGCCATCCGGAGCGTGTTTGGAGGTGTGTCTTCGGCGATCTTGTGGATTAGGTCAGCATTTTTCTTCAATAGATCAAGTTGGATCCGGTCTTCGTTCATCTGGGTTCGTGTGTCCTCAGGTTGGATCCTTCCATTCTACGCTTCTCTTATCGGCGGGGGTAATGGTCTGGTGCGCTGGTCCTATTGGCCTTAGCACAACGACTTCCCGACTACCTACTACAACATGGTTTGCCCATCTCCGGTGAGGGAGGTGCGATGACGGTGGCGCGCCTTCAGCTCGATCCATTGCTTGTAGTCGTCTACGAACCTGGATGTACTTTTTACTTCTAGTGTTCTTTGTACTGCTTTGAAAGTAGATGAATAGATTGGAAGTTTTTAAAAATATGTTCATATTTTCTAAAAAAACAGACATTTGCCCCAAAAAATAAATAAAAGAGGAAAAATACAAAAAAGAAAGGAATACAATGATTATTTATGATACTAAAATTGTTATAAATTCTCACGAAGAAAACATTCAAGTATTTAACGAAAAAAGAGAGAAACACTTCAAAATAAATGAATAATATCAAAACATTTTTGCAAGAAAAAACCCTTTCAAAATAAAAAGAGAAACCCATTCAAGTATTCAAGTATTTACCAAAAAAGAGAAACATTTGCGAGTTCTATGATACATATTTGCAAGTAGTAGTAAACTATTTAAATTTTAATAATACCAAAACAATTTTTAATAACTTCAATAATAATAATGATACTCATCATAAAAATTTAATAATATGAAAACTCAATTTATGTGTTCCAAATAATATTCATCTATTTGCAAGGTGAAGTAAAATATCAAAAAATACATGAAATTTTCTTTTAAAAGAAAGATAAAACTATGAGATAAAAGTTAAAATGAAATAAAAAATAAATAAACATCAAGAACAAAGAAAATGGAGAAAAGTAAAATATGTGAAAAACAAAGAATACCTGAAAACGAGAGTAAATAAAAATAAAAATAAAATGAAACTTGAATAATTATAAAAGTAAATAAAAAATAGCCGTGGAAAGAAAGGCCAAAATAACAGGATACAGCGAAAGAAAAAGTAAAATTGAAGAAGATTTTGTATGCTTGCTAACAACTATTCTGGTATTTTTTTATGGTCATTAAAACACCAAATCCATATGACTACGGAGAGTGTCGAGGCAACAAACCTGACAATGAGTAATAGGGGTTATATTGTCATGGATCCTCTAACATGTGGTGCTTTCTTATAATCTTTTGCTAGCCAAAACTTCGTACTAAGTAAAGATACTACTTGTGCATCCAAAAACCCTTAAACCCGGTTTCTTTCCATGAGAGTCCACCACATCTACCTATGGATTGAATAAGATCTTGCAAGTAAGTTGTCAGGTGCAAAAGGTAATAAAAATTTCTCCTAAATATGTATGGCCTTTTATTGTAGGGGAAAATAAACTTTGTACGAATTTGTGATGGTAAAGAAATAAAAGTGGCAGACTGCATAATAAAGGTTGCTATCACAAGGGGTAATATAAAAGTGATGCTCCTTTACATTAAGAGCTTGCACATCCAATAATAAAAGTGCATGACAACCTCTGCTTCCCTCTGCGAAGGGCCTATGTTTTACTTTTTAGTCTTTACTTTATGCAAGAGTCATTAATGATCATCCCTATTCCATTCTTAATTATGCTCTCCTTGGCAAGCATCATGTGGTGGGGAAAGATCCAGGCACATATATCCAGTTGGATGTAGGTAGTCATGAATTATTATTTTTGACATTACCCTTGAGGTAAATAAGTTGGGAGGTGAAAACAATAAGCCCCCATCTTCCTATGTGTCTGACGGAAATGTTTGTTCCAAACATATGCCTTGAGTGTTAGCAATCATAGAAGACTATATGTTAGTTGAGTATGTGGAACTTGCTAAAACAAAAACTCTTACATAGACTCTTCCTGGAAATATGATGAATTTTAATTGTTTCTATGACTGAGAACACAATTTGTTTGTCTTCAAGAAAGTTTGCGCTTCATACTTTAATATTGTGGATGAATTTTTACTTGATTATGAGGAGTTATATGACGAATGATTGCTGCTATGATAATGATCATGATGCTTCCATGTCTGTATTTTGTTTTATCAACACCTCTCTCTCTCTCTCTCTCTCTCTCTCTCTCTCTCTCTCTCTCTAAACATGTGGTCATGATTATTGAGTTTGGCTTTCGCTTGAGGACAAGCGAGGTCTAAGCTTGGGGAGTTGATACGTCCATTTTGCGTCATGTTTTCCTACTTTTATTTATAATGTTTTGGTCATTATTTCACTTTATGATGCAATTCTAATGCCTTTTCTCTCTTAGTTTGCAAGATCTACATGGAGAGAAAAATTACCGGCAGCTGGAATTCTGGACCTAAAAGAGCTACATCAGAGATAGCTATTCTATGGAGCTCCAAATGACCTAAAACTTCTTGAAGATTTTTTATTGAATATATAAAAAATACTGTAATGAAGAACCACCAGAGGGGGCCCACCTACTATTCAAAAGGCAACAGGGCGCGCCCTGATGCCTTGTGGGGCCCACAGCAGCCCTCCGGTGCCCTCCTTCTGCTATATGAGGCCTTTTGCCCTAAAAAATAAAAGAGAAGACTTTCGTGATGAAGCGACGCCGTCTCGAGGCGGAACCTGGGCAAGGGCACTTTTGCTCTCCGATGGAGCGATTTCGCCAGGGATACTTCCCTCCGGGGCGGGGGGAATCGAAGCCATCAGCATCACCAGCGATCCTCTCATCGTGGGAGGACCAATCTTCATCAACATCTTCACCAGCACCATCTCATCTCAAACCCTAGTTCATCTCTTGTATTCAATCTTTCTGCCAAAACTCAGATTGGTACTTGTGGGTTGCTAGTAGTGTTGATTACACCTTGTAGTTGATGCTAGTTGGTTTATGGTGGAAGATTATATGTTTAGATCCTTAAGCATATTCAATACACCTCTGATCTTGAACATGGATATGATTTGTGAGTAGTTACTTTTGTTCTTGAGGACATGGGAGAAGTCTTGTTATAAGTAATCATGTGAAGTTGGTATCCATTTAATATTTTGATGATGTGTATGTTGTTCTTCCTTTAGTGGTGTCATGTGAACGTCGACTACATGACACTTCACCATACTTGGGCCTAAGGGAAGGCATTGGGGAGTAATAAGTAGATGATGGGTTGCGAGAGTGACAGAAGCTTAAACCCTAGTTTATGCGTTATTTCATAAGCGGCTGATTTGGATCCATATGTTTCATGCTATGGTTTGATTTATCTTAATTCTTCTTTCGTAGTTGCGGATGCTTGCGGGAGGGGGTAATCATAAGAGGGTTGCTTGTTCAAGTAAGAACAACACCCTAGCATCGGTCCACCCACAAATCAAATTGTCAAAGTAGTGAATGTGAGTTCCCATGTGTCCGCGATAATGCTTTGCTCATTATAAGAAGTACTTCCGGCTTGTCCTTTGCTATAAAAAGGATTGGGCCACCTTGTTGCACTTTTGCTGCAATTGTCAATTGTTACTTGTTACGAATTATCTTGCTACCAAACTACTTGTTACCACTACTTTCAGTACTTGTAGAGAATGCCTTACTGAAAACAGCTTATCATTTCCTTCTGCTCCTTGTTGGGTTCGGCACCTTACTTATCGGAAGGACTACGATTGATCCCCTATACTTGTGGGTCATTAGCGACCAGGCCAGTGGGCACCTGGGTGGCCCTGGCTAGTTTTGGCCGTGTTTGGTAGCTAGGCGGAGTGAGTAGATGCTAAGTGTGGCTGTAGTTGGGTCCCAGAGTATCTGAGCTGCCAGCTGCATTTTATAGAAGTTTCTGACAGCAAGGTGTTTGTGTTGCTGGCTAAATTTAGGTTGTTTAGTTTGCTAAGTCCAAGAGAAATGGTTCAAAAAAACTCAGGGGCAGAAAGGCAACTGAAAATTCAAATGCAGAAACTAGAAAAGGAAGGGGCAAAACTCAGGGTGTTATAACTAGCACTGGGCCCAAAATTAATAGGTTAGTCCATAAAAAAATATATAATGACAAATAAAGCATACAAAAGTGATAATCTAATAGCATTTAATAATAAAAAACTATAGATACGTTGGAGACGTATTACCCACCTCCCTACAGGTGGGTTGTATCGGCGGGAGCGCAAGGATGGGATCCTGCGGTGCCCGACATCGTCTCCCTCTCCTTATCTCCTAATTTCCAACAAATGTTGTGATTTGAACGCCGATTCCCTCACCCTTTCTTCAGCGAAGAAGCAACTAGAGAAACAGCTGACAACAAGCAACGCCATCGGGTTTTTTATTGCCAAAAGGAGATACCAATGGCGGGCATTGTGCTAGGGCAGCAACCACTGGTATATTTTAGTTACTAGTGGTAGGCAGGTATTGGCGGCCGCCACTGATGGACCTTCAATAGTGGCGGGCAGGGAGCCCGCTACTGACCTGTTGGTAGTGGCAGAAGGTCAGTGGCAGGCGCCCCTGACGGCCACACCACTAATTGGCTTTTTGCCCGACACTACTAGTCAGTTCTGCAGTAGTGGGCTTCCTGTTCTTGTCATCAGTAAACCTACCATGCCTCTTGATCCCTTTTGCACCACTAGATGACTCATGTTTGGCTGCCTCTCATCCTCGGTCAAATTATTAGTACCTTCACTTATGATGTTTTAAAATATGAAGCACAAATTCTCCTCAATTTGAGTTTCTGAAATCGACGCAACCTGGATTGGCATGGAGTATGATGATAGCAATAATAAAAATTACATGGTATGAAAACACGAAACATGGAAACTCACTTTATGTGCCCTTTCCACCAGTCAACATCATGTTTGACAGTGTTCAACCCATAATCTCACGCACCTCCAGTCTCCCTCACCTCGAGCTTGTTGAATTACTGTAATCAATCTTCAGTCCATCTTATATGTTTTTCTATTGGATCATGTTGTAATTCAGTTATACTCAGACTTAGAAATCCCCTGGCACATCCTTGATAGTGTTACGTGTCCAAATATAAGATTTTGCAATTGCGTGTCCACACATATGTGCGAAAAATAACATGGGTATCATGCGAGGGGTGTTGTCTCTCCATTTAGTAGCTATACTATGCAAGTTATGCACATGCTTATTTTATCGAGAGGCAAGCAAATTATACCATGGCTAACAAGTACATATCCATCTCCATTGGCAGGCTTAAGGAGGATTCAAGGATACATAAACTAGACAATAGTCCACTAGAATCTTGGACAACATGAGAGAACAAGTTGCATATTAAGGTAACATCGCAAGAGACGACAAATGAGAAAAGAAGGAAAGAAGAGTGCAAAAGCTCACCTTGGCTAAGATGTTGGAGAACATCAACAGTTGTAGCTAGAAGCTGTTGCCGGTGAAGAAAATTTGATGTTGGTGACCACAAGGTCGTTGGTGAAGCAGCCGAAGGAGAACAACAAATGACTCTTAAGGACAAGGAGGACACAATGAGAGAGAGGTTTCAATTAAGAGAAACCATGTGGTTCAAAGCCTATTACAAAGTACTACTGCAAAAAAGAAGTACTACTGCAACAAAATATGAACCCAACCAGATATATATTGCAGACAAACAACAACAATTACAAACTGCTACCACCGACAGACTGGAGATCAAAATAAAGGGTAACCACCCGGTAAGCAACATCCAGAGTCACCAGGAGCATCCAATTACAAACTGAGAAGAGAAGAGGGACGCTAGTAAAACGACAGTAAAAAAGCAGCAAACATCTTCAAGGTGAAGTGACGCCACGAACACGTGACAGCCACCGTCTTCACGGAGCAAATAAAGAAGAAACAAACACATTGCATGCATTTAATCTTCTGCCACCTATTCGCAGTATCCCATGTCTCCAGCCCTGCGACGATTTGTACACTTCCCGCCCGCTTGGGTAGTTCTGCCTCCAGGGTCAAAAGCATGTTGGTTTTCCTCCTTTCTCTACACAATAGACCATCCAGTGACCCAATAGCAAATTAGTTTAATAAATATCATCGGATAACTAACTTTTTTTGCGAAAAATACATTATTTCTGCATTTCCAAATAGTCCAGAAGACTGACTAGAACCAATTCTTTTTTCTTCTTTGGGAAGCTGTTTTTATCTATTCTCAATGCAAATTCCTGATGTGTAATAACGGGCCAGAGCGAGGGCCTGGAGGCGAAACGGCCCCGTCCTTAAAAAAAAAAAGGTATGCAAAAAGAGAAAGAGAAAGGGTCCCTCCCTCCCTGCATCCATGGTACAGACGTTGACGTCACCTTACGCATGTCGTGGCAGGTGCAGGACCCTCTCCACTCCACCACACACGTGCATGGCACGTGTGGAGCAAGCCACCGTTTTCCCTCGGCCTTTGGCTCGGCACAAGCCTCTGCCTCTGCCTGCCTCGGGAACGCAAGGGAAGGGAAGGTTTTTTTTTCTGCTGCTCGCTCTTTTTTTTTTTGAAACGGAGGTAAAGATTGGCTCATCTATTAATTAAGCAGAAGAGAATTGCCCAGTTAATTACGAAAAACCGGGCGAAAACCGGAACAACAAAGGCCATGCCCACTCCCATAGACTGAAACACACAGGGCAAAGCCCACCCTCATCGACGACAAGTCGACCTGCAGCCAGACAACGCAGCTCCAATTCTGACGGAGAACACAGAAGAACAAAACCAGGCACGGCTGGCGCCACGGAAGATCGCCGAACGGGCTACCTGCAGCCAGTCATCGTACACCACAAACCCCGCCGCCGCAGCTTCGACTCCACAGCAACAAGCAAACCGAGGCAAAACCGTGGACACGTCGGAGAAGAGCCGACTACCGCAACCATTGCCGCGTCGCCGACATCGCTCCCGCCTCCCACCATCAGCGTTGCCACAGAAGTCTGGTCGCCACAGTGATTCTCTCGGGGCCGCCGCCCCGACATCCACCGCTCCGTCGCACCCAGCGCAATCAACCGGCACCGCCTTCCGGGGCCGCCGCCCCGACATACCACCGCTCTCCTCGAGTAGCAACGCCGCACAACCCAGCTGCCCGCAGCCCACGCTGCTCAGGGCAACCGCTCGCAGACCACGAACGTCGCACCACATCCAGGGCCGCCGCCCCGACGTAAAGTCAGACCGCCCCCCCTGGGGCGCATCGACCGAGCCGACACCCCTACCGCCCAAGCGGGACAAGGATGCCACCCAACCAATGTCGAGATAGAGCCCCGCCTCATAGAGCTGCCACTCACATTGTTCCCGAGATTGCCATCTCGACGCACAATCAGAAACCACCCGGAGCCGCCGCCCTGACGTCCACTGTCCCCGACGACGAGGAGATCCGTGCAAACTGCAACATGCTAACTCTCCAAGGCGATGCCTCAAAGAAGGAAACGACGTAGCCGCCGTCATCGCCCGCTTCGACCATCCGAAGCTAGGGATTTCTCCCGGAGAGTCGTGTAATGGAGCTCCACGGCAACACCTTCAAGAAGGGGAACGACACCATGGACATGGCGCCGCTGTTGCCGGCACCGACCCAAGGTCAGTGCTGGGCTTTCGCCCGGAGCTCCTCCACACCTCCGAATCTGAGCAGATTCGAAGCACTGTGCAGCACACAATCCCCATGGTCGACGTCCACCGGCTCCACCTTCCCGCTGCGCCGCGCACCTCGGCTCCACCTTCCCGCCGCGGAGACCCTTGCAGCACCACATGCCTGATCTGCGCCATCTGCGCCCGAGCCCCTTGTCCATCACGCACGAGACCCCCGCTCGCCCCTTGCACACACACGCGCCGTCGCCGCAGCCTTCCTGCACGCCCGCGCCCCCGCAGCGGCCTCCTAGCGCGCCCAGCAGCCCGAAGCAGAGCAGCGGGGACGCGCCATGGTCGATCCGCGCCGCCCGGTGCCGAAGAGCACCGGCGTCGCCCCTAGCTGGCGCATCCCCCTCGACCAGATCGGGCCAGCACCCGCACCGGACCTTCCCTGGAAGCAGCGGCCACCATCTCCGCGCCGACGAGCCAACCGCCGCCGCCCGACCCGAGCTCGGCCCCCAGATCCAACGCGAGGCAACGCCCCTCCTCGAGCGATGTCGCGAGTATCAGCAGAAACGCCCGGCCGCCACCTTCCCCGGAGCGCGCGCGGCCTTCGCCGGCGGCCTCCTCGGGTGGCGGCGAGGCTGGGGGGAGGGAGGGGGGAAACTTGGCGGCGCGACAGGGGGTTCCCCCCGCTGCTCGCTCTTTGATTTTTGGTTTTTGTTCTGCTTGGAGCATTTTCATCTCAAGACTAGTAGATGCGTCTGTGTGTGTGTTTTGTCCTGCGGATAGGTGTGCCATGCATTGTGGTGGTGTGTGTGTTTTGTCCTGCGGATAGGTGTGCCATGCATTGTGGTGGTGTGTGTGTTTTGTCCTGCGGATAGGTGTGCCATGCATTGTGGTGGTGTGTGTGTTTTGTCCTGCGGATAGGTGTGCCATGCATTGTGGTGGTGACATGCATTTTTTATTTTTTTTAGTAACCGTGGTGACATGCATGCATGCGGGGTGAAGGTGCCACTTGGCCGCGAGAGGGCTCCATGGGTTGAAATGTGTCCACCCAACTCTGCCTCTGCGCCTACGTACACATGAATAGCTAGTCTATACTGTACATCGCGTAGGGTGGTAGACGGGAGCGTGCCGCCGTCGGTCCGGTCCGAGAGGCGCGGCGGGGGCCTCCAGTCCATGCAGAGCCACGTGTGGCGATGGGAGTGGCCGGGAGAGTTGACCGCCGGTACAGAGGCGCACGCCTGCGTGCCTACGTGGGTCACGTCCGACGGGACGCGATGGATGGATTCGCTTGATCGATCGCTGGCACCTGCATGCATGTCACCACGGTTCCATGCATGCTGGATGGAGGCAGCAGCTCCTACGCTACTTGTTGACCCTGGCCCTAGTAGAGTACTCCCTCTGTAAACTAATATAAGAGCGTTTAGATCACTAAAATAGCGCCACTATTTTAGTGATCTAAACGCTCTTATATTAGAGATCACTATTTTAGTGATCTAAACGTTCTTATATTAGTTTACGGAGGGAATACCTGCCAGTGCCACCCTCTGGGCCGCGCGTGGCATCGCATCGACTCCGTCGCGGGAGGAGTCCAGGCTCCTAGAGCGTAAAAATATGCACAGCAATGTTTGCTATAGACAGACACCGAGCATCATCGGGCATCCCCGTAATGGGGCAAGAGACTCTGTCTACAATACCGTTGCTGCTGCTGCACCGCCTTCCACCGCTAGCTTCCTGCCCAGTCAAGCAAAAAGTGACGTGCGTATAGCGGATTAACGCAACAGGCGGCCTACCCAACGATCAAGTTTTCCTTCATACACATGCTATGTTCCTCAACTTGGAACAATCTGCGCACTGCGGCTCGCCGGCCGGCACGGTATATCATCGACCCACGGAGCATGCTTTCCTGCTCCACGCAGACTAGAGTGCAGTACACAGAGGGAGGCACGCGCGTTGCTTCGATCTGAATCACAAATCCACGGCCAGGGATCAGAGAGCCATAGCTCGTCTAGCTGCTGGAGCTGCGACGTGCTGCAGAAGTCACAAATGGCAGACTGCGGCCAGTCAAAGAATCATGTAATATCGCGTCGGCCAGGTCCAGCGGCAGAAGAAAATACGTAGGTCATAATTAATTTTTCCGACCGTGAGAGATGGGTGGATGGGCCGGGAGAGCACAACAAAACAGGAAGGCCTCCCAGCCCTCCGGTCACAGCACCGGCTAGCCATTCGGCTGCTCACAATGTCAATGAAATCAGTTACGTACATTCAAAAGCTCTTCTCTTCAAGATTTCCTCATCTTTGTAATTTACTAGGCCTCGTTTCAGAACATATTAGTATGGTACTACCAAAAAGGTACGAGCACGTTGCATACATTCTCTTCTAACTACGAATAAATGGAACATTAAAGATTTACTTTAAATATGTACTACATGTTTTGATCCGTTGATGAATGTGAGAAGGAGTGCATTGTCTACTGGTTACTGCCATCTAGGCGGGGGCATGCACGGCTCGGCTCTAATCGCTCGTGCTTGCTGGTGCCGCACGCATGCAAATAATTATGGGATCTACTTGTACAAGTATCGCGCGCTAGAGCTAGCTATGTGACATAAAGGCGAACTCGACTTCGAATATTGGTACCACCGAAGACCAGGAAACTCAGATTTGAAAATCGATCGTACTGTACCTAATTAACCACCCACATCTGGTTTAACGGCAGAACTGGATTTCCTCAAGTAATTTGTGAGACGTGCATGATCGATCTGCCTATGCTGCCAGCCTTCGAAGATAGACGCATCGTTCATTGCATGGACTAATCTAATCATGCATGCACGCACGCACGCGATTAAGTTATTGATCGAGTAGAGCAAACAATGCATGTTCATGACTAGTACTAAGTGTAGCAATCAGGCTGGTCGTAATGGGAGTATCATAACCGGTATCATTCATGTTAACTAGACTTTTTGGATGATGTGGCACACAATTAAATGAGGAAAGAGATGATGTGGTATCATATCATGATACCGTATCATATTAAATGGTGTACTACTTTGTGTCATGCATAGCAATTAATAAGGCAACCTAAGATACTAACTTATGATACTATGCATTAGGAAGGTAATATCATACACTAGTATCATATGCATGATATTAGTATATGATACTCCCCATTACGACCAGCCTCAAGGAGCTGGATGTCGTACAAGACAATACTCCCTCCGTTCCTAAATATTTGTCTTTCTAGAGATTTTAATAAGTGACTACATGCGGAACAAAATAAGTGAAATCTACACTCTAAAATATGTCTATATACATTCGTATGTGGTAGTCCATTTAAAATCTTTAAAAAGGCAAATATTTAGGAACGGAAGGAGTAGAAGGCTAGAGACACCAGCACTGGCCCACTGACGATAATTGAGCGGGACGACGATTGATCGAGATAGATAGGACACGAGGGAGGCACAGGACACATGTTTAACAAATGGATTATTCGATGGTGGTGGGTTGGGTGAGAAATTTGGAGTGGAGTGCGTGGATTATTCGATGTATCGTGTCCGCAGCCCCGGCCATGTTGGGACGCCCCATCCTAGCCGACCCACCCTATGGGAGCAAGCTGCAGCATGGATGGCCAGCACGTAGTACGCTGCATGCACCTGCTGCATGGCATGGCATGCCATCCGAGTTGTGTACTCCGCTGATCCGATATTTCAGGGTGCAGCGAGCGCAGTGCACCGTGCCCGCAGCCAGGGCCAAGGGGTGCACGCACGCACGCACGAGACATGTATCGTGCATGTGCGTCCTGCGCGGCAGCTCAGCAGAGCAGAGCCGGACGCATGCAGCAGCTCGGTGGCTCAACGCTAGAGCTCGTGGAGGTGGACACGCACAGTGCTCTGCATTATTGTTCGTTTCGTTCGTTGCCGCTACGCATCAAGTTAATGATCCGGTCCAGGCATGGTCCACGCATGGTGGACATGGATACATTGCAATCGCATTATTGAATGAGTACGCCCACGCAAGGTTACAAAACATTTGGTGACCGCCGCTTCAATGGCATGTGTCCCCCCGCTCGCCATGCATCCGCCCGCCCGTCGTCCCCTTCCTGCCGCCTCATCGTCTCGTCCTGCCCCTACCGTGGGTATATTCTTTTTTTTAGGGATACCGTTGGTATATTCATCGGGTATTTTAGAGTCAAATTCAGAAACCAACCACAATACATGCATCATTAGCGGAAAACCATGGCGATATATTTAGCCAACACTTTGCAGGATCCTGCCAAAAGACCGATACCGGGGGCGCCGACCACTCTTCCGCCATGATGAAAGTGCGCCCGCACCAGCACCATGGTGAAATTGGCATGGACCAGCGCGGGTTGTGGCGTCGGCCCATCGTCGGGTTCCTCATCCATCGTCTCATCGTCGTTCTTGACCTCCGGCAAGCTCGGCGGCAAACCATCCTCTGCCAGGTTCACACGACGGGCCTGCCAGCTGGCCGCAATGCCGACCAGCTTTTGCTTGTGCTCCGTCGAGAGGCTCTCCCACATCGTTCTACAGCCCGCGGTCATGGCGGAGGTGGTGCACACAGGAGGATCTAGAGCAGGGGTGGTGCGGTGCGGATCGTGCCGGGCCTAGCGCCGGTCAGGCCAATTGGCAGGCTATTTCAATGCAGGCATAGTAGTGGGTTTCTCGGGTGCCGTGTTTGTTTAATGCCTCGGACGGAAGGGCAACCAATTTGAATGCGTAGAGTGACACGTCGTCCCGTCCGGTCAAGTCTCTCCGACATTAAAAACACTTGGAGACCGGGACGCTACGTGGTTGGGGCTCTCGGCTGGCACATCATTTTAATGACGGCTCCAGTGAACGGCCGCGTCTGCTTTGTTTCGACATGAATGCGGAGCGGGTCGTGGAGTTGCGTTCACCCGAGAGAGGGCAAGGGAGAGGGAGACGGTTTTTGGGTGGGGACAGGCTGTCGTATGGCAGCGGTCTGAACGCATGCAAAGCCTCCCTACTTTGCTTCTAGTTTGTGAAATTTCAAATACTCGCACCGGTTCACAGACCGATAGGTTACCATGTTGAATAACAAATTATGTCCAAACAGTTATGGGGGGTGGTTGCGGGCTGTTTGATGGTCCATCATGGGAGATGCCCTAACCTCCGCTTTGATAATAGGCCAACGCGACTGATAGAAGCGAAGAGTAATGTGGAAGTGGATTTGTAGCACCCGGGTGCTCCACACCCCTATACGAACATTAAATTCAAAAAAATACCGAGAAATTTGAAAGAAAAAAAATCTGAGATTTTCGAATATCAAACCTGGAGTCCCGATCTACTTCCGTGCGAAATTTCATGAAAGAATACCAGGAAACGTATCCGTGGCAAAAAAGTCAAAAAATTCCTATGTATAGAAAAAAACTGTTTGGATAGATTTTTGTTCAGGCAGTATTTCCTTCGCCACGGATACATTTTCAGGTATTTTTTCACGAAATTTCACACGGGAGTAGATTGAGAACCCACGTTTGATATCCCTAAATTTCAGTTTTTTTTTTTTGGTATTTTTTATGAGTAGATTGAGAACTCAGTTTGATATCCCATCCTACTGTACGTACCTCTATGGGTAGCACTGTACATACCGATCAGTGTAGAGTACCAGCACCCTACTTTCTAGCCTGACCAGCCTCGTGTACTACTTCCTCCGTTCCTAAATATAAGTCTTTTTAGAGATTTCACTATGGACTAAATACGGAGCAAAATGAGTGAATCTACACTTTAAAGTACGTCTATATACATTCGTATGTAGTCCGCATTGAAATCTCTAAAAGGACTTATATAACTAGCTATCTGATTCCCTGTACTCCTCACGATGGCCTGCTGTGTTGAAGAGATGTGTGTATGGATACGGCGCCGCATGCAAGAACCCATCGGGTCCATACGCACAGCACAAGAATGCACAGCTACTTACCAGATTTTCTTGTGTGTCACGTATTCGCTGATATCAGCTGTCTCACTCGCTGGCTCGCTGCATCCGGACGTGCCGCCTGCTGTACCTGTACTGTACTGTGTCCGGGTGGTCTGCTTGGCGGGTCTCAAGTATACGTTCGGACCCAAAGGAAATTAACCAGCATGCAGACTCGGTACTCCTATGACAAGCGCAGTGCCAAGTGACGTGCAAATCTCACTGTCACATTCAGAGAAATCACACATACATCTCTTGTACACATGATCAAATATTAGTTGCATTTCGCGGGCACCTACGTGCGTGCATGGTCATGGGGACATATTTTTTTTTTAAAGTACAAAACAAACCTTGAACTTGTAGACTAAAGCTAAATCAAACCCTAAACTTTCAATCACGGAAATTAGCACACCAAACTCTCCGATCCAGATCTATTTTGAACCTTGAGAGCGTTCCCAAATAGGGGATTGTCGACCTGGCAGAATTATTTTTGTACTGCGTGATGTAAACCTCGACAACATGAGGGATCAAACTTGCGACCTGGGATGCTTAACCCCTCGTGCTAGCCACTAAAACTAATTACTGTATGTGATGTAATGAGAGGCCCGAACAATTTCACTACAAACCTCAGCTGGACATTTGAAATTATTTTTTAAGGAAAAGTAAATATTGAAAATGTAAACCATTCTCTAAATCTCCTAAAAAAATTAAAGTGCGAACACTTTTTGACAATTTTGAATACATTCTGAGGAAAAAATTTGAAAACACAATCAAATTTGAAAAAATGGACACTTTTTGAAACAAAAACATTTTTTAAGAAAATGGGAACAAATATTGAAACCTGAAAAAAAAGTGCGAATACACTCTGATTTTTTTGAAAATGGGACAAAATTTTGAAACCTGAACAAAATGTTAATGTGTGAATTTTGTTTCAAACTTTTAAATATGGGAGCAAAATTTTAAAGTGCAAAATATTTTTGAAATTTAAAAAAATCGATTTTTTTCTGAAACCTGAACGAATGTGTAAGAAAAATGTTTGTGGCATCTAAAAAATGTCATATAGTTTTATAAAATGTTTGTGACATCTAAAAAACCTGAACAAATGTGTAAGAACAATATAAACAATTGTTTATATAGTTTTATCGTTTTTCTATTGTCATTTAGAAAATGTAAAAAGTGTAATTGGTGAATTGTTACCGTGTATTCCAAAAAGTTTAGAAAACATGTATTTAAAAAATGTACATAATGTATTCGAAATATATTGAAAATGTATCTAAGAACTTTTCATGTGTGCATTACAAATGTAGATTATGTACAGAGAAAAATTAGACATGTGTAACAAAGAAAACCGGTTAAAACCAGCAAAGAAACGAAAAAGGAAAAAATATAGGAAGAAAAATAAGAAAGAAACAAAACGAAACCAATTGTATAACAAAGAAAGAAAAAGCAAAGAAAACCAGTGATAAACGAAGTATTATGAAGGAATAAAGAAAGCAAAAAAAATGATGACAAAACAACGAAAACCTAAAGGAAAAACAAAAGAACACGAAAAAAAAAGAAAAACCAGATATGAGCAAGAGCGAGCGAATGCGCTAATGGTCCGGCCCTATTTGATTTGCCACGTCAGCAAATCCCAGCTAAACGCTTTCGAGGTTGAAAATAGACCGGGATCACAAAGTTTGGTGTGCTGATTTCGAGGATTGGTAGTTCATAGTTTGACTTAGCTTTCGTCTACAAAGTAAGGTTTATTTTGAACTTTTTCCAATTTTTTTTTTTTGAATTTGGAGACATCGATGGATCGTTGAAATACTAGTAGAATTGTTATTGGGTCCCTTTCATGCAATGCATGCATGGCGCTGGGCCGAGGTCGGCCGCAGCAGGACACCGTGCATGCATTTCAGTGGTGGCGTTGCCTGCTTGCTCGTGCACCCCATGATCACGACGAGGCAAATTTACAAAACAGTTGATAGCAACCACTCTAACGACAAGTCCCCATCACTGTCCATCCTCTCGTCTTCTTCATGCCGCCAGATCTGGACTTGGCCTGACCCCTACGTAGGTACATTTGTGCACTTGACACTTGTATTAGTAGTGTATTTCCATTGTGGGTCAAAACTTTATTTTCTTGCTAGTTGTTCTTCAGAAAACTGATGGGATGTTGAAAAAGAAGAGACTCCCTAGGGGAAGGAGAGATGCTCGTGTGTGAGAAGTACAAGAAGAACAGGAGCAGGCAGCTGGAACGGGAAGAAGGGGGAAGAGAAGCGATGCGTGGGGCATTTCTCAGCGCTATGTACAAAGTGGCTCACTGTAGGCACGTCGGCTTTGTGCCCGGCCGGCCGCACCTCATTGTTTTTAGGCAAAAAACACATATTTGATTTGTCCATTCCACAGCTGTAAATATTCTTTAACTAATGGTCTTAGGTACACATCAATGTCGTTGCCGGGTTGCTTAGGATCTTGAATGAGCACTAGCATCATAATGAACTTCCGCTTCATGCACAGCCAAGAAGAAAGGGTATAGATACATAGAGTCACGGGCCAGATGCTATGATTGCTGCTCTACTCCTCAAAAGGATTAATGTCATCCACGCTTAAACCAAACCATACGTTCCTTGCGTCACCTGCAAACTCAGCCCGGTATTTTCTCTCGATTTTTCTCCACTGCGACCCGTCAGTGGGTGCTCTCAACTTCCCGTCTTTCTTACGGTCCTTTCTGTGCCATCGTATCAACTTGGCATGCTCTTTGTTTCTGAACAGACGTTTCAACCGTGGTATTATAGTAGCATACCACATCACCTTGGCAGGAACCCTCTACCTGGGGGCTCGCCGCAACATCACCAGGGTCATCTCGTCTGATCTTATACCGCAATGCACCGCATACCGGGCATGCGTTCAAATCCTCGTACACACCGCGGTAGAAGATGCAGTCATTAGGGCATGCATGTATCTTCTGCACCTTCAATCCTAGAGGGCATAGAACCTTCTTTGCTCCGTACGTACTGTCGGGCAATTCGTTATCCTTTGGAAGTTTCTTCTTCAATATTTTCAGTAGCTTCTCAAATCCGTTGTCAGATACACCATTGCCTGCCTTCCATTGCAGCAATTTCAGTGTGGTACCGAGCTTTGTGTTGCCATCTTCGCAATTGGGGTACAACCCTTTTTTGTGATCCTCTAACATGCGATCGAACTTCAACTTCTCCTTTTCACTTTGGCATTGTCTCTTTGCATCAACAATGACCCGGCGAAGATCATCATCGGACACATCGTCTGGTTCCTCTTGATCTTCAGCTTCCCCCGTTGCAGCATCACCGTATTCAGGGGGCACATAGTTGTCATCATCCTCTTCTTCTTCGTTGTCTTCCATCATAACCCCTCTTTCTTCGTGCTTGGTCCAAACATTATAGTGTGGCAAGAAACCCTTCTCAAGCAGGTGGATGTGAAGGGTTTTCGAATCAGAGTAAGACTTCGTATTCTCATATCTAGGGCGTGGACAACACATAAAACCATTCTGCTTGTTTGGCTCAGCCACTTCGAGAAAATTATGCAAGCCCTTAATGTACTCGGAGGTGCGTCTGTCACCGTACACCCATTGCCGGTTAATCTGCGTGCATTATATATAATTAGGTGTGTCAAAAACCATTATAGAACATCATGAATAGTGAAGTAACCAAATTAATAGAAGTTCATCATCACATTAAAGCCAAAGTACAGTAGTGATCAAATATTATTACTGAAGAAATAAATACATAAAGTTCATACGTCCATGCATGCAGGGTGAAGGTGCCACTTGGCCATGAGAGGGCTCCATTGATTGAAATGTGTCCGCCCAAGTCTGCCTCTGCGCATACGTCGTCAGTACTATACATGAATAGCTACAGCCTGCATCGCGTAGACAGGAGTGGGCCGCCGTCGGCCGGTCCGAGAGGCGCGGCCGGGGCCTCCAGTGTCCATGCAGAGCCACGTATGGCGACGCGAGTGGCTAGGAGAGTTGACTACTGTACGGGGTCGCACGTCTACGGTGAAAAATTGACAAAACTGGCTTTTTTTAAAAGTTCAATACAAAATGACCTCTTTCTGAAAATATTTTATAAAATGGCCCTTTTGCATAACGCCCGGTCCTAGGGCGTCATGCTATTTGGCATGGCACCCTAGCCCAGGGGCGCCATGCTACATGTCGCAACCATGACGCCTTAGCCAGGGGCGCCATGCAAAAGAGGACCATTTTATGAAATATTTTCAGATTGAGGCATTTTATGTTGAACTTCGGGAAAATGGCCTGCGTGCGTGCCTACGTGGGTCACGTCCGACGAGACGCGATGGGCATGGCCTGATGGATTCGCTCGATTGATCGTTGGTACGTAGTACGTGCGTGCCTGCTCCGTCTGTATTCTAGCATTTCTTTCCATTTCTCCGTTCCGCCGTTGGATTGGATTGGACCGCCCATCCATCCATCACAAGCAAAGGTAGAGATGCAGCACGCCAGCACTCTTCCATCCTCCATGACCAAGGACCCATGCATGGACCTGTTGACCCTGACCTCCAGTACTACCTGGCACCCTCTGACCCGCGCGGCGCATCGACTCCATCTTACTCATCTATTTTACAGCTTAGTGCTCTCCAAATTAATACTGGACTCACATTTTAGATCGCTACTTTACTGTAACTTGGCTGTTACTAAGAGAATGAACTATACATATATACAACGCGAAACTGATCACCGGAGCAGTTCAGACCCGTACAGGCAGCCCCGAGATAAACCGTCTTCCGAAAGCGCAGAAAATATGCAGCGTGATGGGCAAGAGGTTCTCTCTGCAATATATCTACTCAACTTGGTGCAATCCACTGGGTCATGCTAACTTAATTACGGAGTATACTTTGCTGCTCCTCATTGTAGTTAATCTCTAGTCAAAATTTGACACAAAATACAAAAGCATTGTGCTGTCCGCCTAGAGCTAGGTAGCAAGGCATTGTTGGCAGAGTCGAACCTCAAATGGCTATGTGACACAAAGGCAAAGTTGAGCCGAAAAGTACCCCGTAAATTATCTCTTCTTCCAACTGGATAGAATTGACATACTGCAGCCGTAGTGCTGTACCGATCTTTTAGCTCGACTAGCTAGCTAGAGACAAGGGGCCAAACGCATAAGTTTAGTTGCAAAGAATCTATCTGCTGACAAGAGAGTGTGCATTCTCCGACCCAGTCTTCACTCGGCAAAATTTCATGTTCTGACCCTTTCTTCGAAGTTTATCCAGATCTAACCCCCTTTCGAAAAAAAATTAAAACTTGACCCTTTTTCCTATCGTCACGGGGCTCGGCGGTAGGAAACTTATCCACGTCACCAGCGTTAACGGCCGCCGCCCCCCTCCGTCCCACCCCTACCGCCGCAGGTTCTGGCGGTAGCCTGTCTGATCCTACCGCCAGGGACCCCGGCGGTAGGGTGTGGACAGTTATAAGCCGCGAGCCGCCCGCCCCACCCAGCCGCCCACAAGAACAGAGGAGTTCTTCCTCTCGCCCCCTCTCTCATCTCCTCCACTCCCCCCCTCGGATCTTCTTCGTTTCTTCACCGTTTTTGCGGATCGAGATGGCCCCGAAAAGAGAAAAGTAAGCTCCTCGGATCCCTCCAATTAGTTTTAGTCAAATAGCTTCCGATTCATCGCATTATTTGATTCAAATCACTCCCCCTTTTTGAACTAGATTTAAATTTTTTTTGTACTCTAGGATTGATTTAGGTTGATTCTAGATGTTCTATTGTGTTAGATATGAACTCTAGTCACTAGTTGGAATGGTAGTATGAAGATGAACCCTAGTTCATTTTTTTTGGAGGAATTTGTTTTGATATGATGCATGTTGGAGGAATTTGTTTTTTGATATGATGCATGTTGATATGATATGATATGATGCATGATGTATAGTGGAGGTTGTTTGAGGAAATATGCTTAAGATGAACCCTACTTCATGTTTTTGTTTTTGAAAAAAAATATAATATGATGCTTGTTGGATGTTGTTGGAGAAATATGATATGATATGATGCATTTGAACATTTGTGATTGCATCTTGATATCTGTATTTATTTATTTTTTAACCACATGATGAACCCTAATTCATGTTCATGTTAAAAAAAATCTTCATATGCTTATTAAAAGATTGGACTCATAGGTTTTTTTTGGATGTGATAAACCTTTGTGATGCATCTATATGTTTCCTATTTCATGATGAACTCTAGTTCATGTTAATTTTTTTTATATGCTCATGCTTATATTTATGCAAATTTTTTAGGAGGCCACCTCTTGCGGACGGCATCGGCATTAAGTATACCATGCTTGACACTAAGTTCGACAAGGGTCACCGTGCCCGTTTCATTGAGAATGGAGTGGTAATTACCATTCTTAAACCAAATCTTTTGAATTGATGAAAACACGTATTTGGTTCTTCATTTTCACAGATGCTCCCGCCACTGCGGATGACGGCTGACAAGACGACCGTTAAGATGGAGTACGACGAGCGGAAAGCACCGTTCTACAGAAGAGCCCGGCTATTGGGTTTCGTCCTGCAGTTCAAGCGTAAGCCACCGACGCTCGTCCACTCAGCTCTCACGGCTTTGATCGACCGGTGGCGGCCAGAGACGCACAACTTCCATCTTCCATGTGGGGAGATGACGGTGACCCTCCAGGATTGGGGGATAATTACGGCCCTACCGCTCGAGGGTCGTGCTCTCACAGGACGAGTGGAGAGGAAGAACTGGCACGATAGGGTTGTTGCCCTCATCGGCAACTGCCCCCGCCGCTAAGAATAACCGGACTTCCGGTGTACCGCTGCCCTGGCTCCTAAAGTACTGGAGCAAGTGCCCGGAAGGTGCCAAAACCCGGGTGGTGGAGCTGTACGCCAGGGCCTACCTGTGGTATCTTCTCACGGAGGTATTGTTTCCAGACTGCTCTGGGGACACTGCCCTATGGATGTATCTCGACTTCCTAAAGGACTGGGATGCGGGGTACAGCTGGGGGGACGCCGGCCTCGCCTACCTATACCGTTCGGTAAGTGAATATCAAAATGTTTAAAATATCATGGACGTGTGCTGCTTTAGATTTTGTCATCTTATCATCTATACTTGTTCTGTAGCTTGACGACGCAACCCAGAGGGCGGAAGGTATGTCCGGTATGTGTGGATGTGTATGGGGCCTCTCCATTTGGATGTGGGAGCGAATCCCGGTGGGGCTTCCGGAGAAGCTGCGCCCGCGTGCATGGGCTGACTATGACGAAGATGATCGGTACCTGACCGTCGCATACGCTTGGGACGTGGTGGGTGTCTACACGGGCGAAGCCAAGGTCTTGTACAAGGTCTTCAGCAACGAGCTTGATGCTCTGACGCCTTTCCAGGTATAAGAACTAGATTTTGAATGTTTTCGACGACACTTTCACTTGAGCTTACCATTATTTGGTACTAGGTTAATTGGCGGCCATATGATGATGAACGAGAGCGGGGGTTCGAGCTGAACATGATGTGCAAGCAGGACCAGCTTCTCTGGCGGTGCATCGTGCCCATGATTTATGTCTATGCCGTCGAGTACCACTTGCCACAGCGCGTTGCCGCGCAATTTGGTAAGGCGCAGCGTACACCACCAGCCGGCATCGTCACCGATACCGGTGGCTACGACCTACACTTGTGAGTGCCACCAGGCAGTCTCATCGATACCAACTTTTGTTTTGATGTTTTACATTCTTTCTAATGGTGTTCTACATTCTTTCTTATGCATTGCAGGATGAGCAGGCAGAAGAATCAATCGATCATAGATTGGGAAGAGCAACATGCGAGATACGTGAAGGAATGGAACGAGTGGAAAACTCGCAAAGATGTGGAGAGGAAGGTGATGGACTGGAGTGAGTACGAGGATCACCTGCTGTGGTACGACGATGGCATCAAGCATCGTCTGCGCCTGAGGCCCCAGTGGACGACCGCAGATGCCGAAGAACTGTATGATGACGCCTCCGAGAATGAAGTCTACAATGAGAGCATCAGAGAGCTTAAAGGAAGATTTAGGGAGTACGGACCCCTCATGAACAGAGTGGAAGGTTGTTTTCAACCGACGGTTGGATGAAATCTACTTTAGTGAGTGTCACTCATTTATTGTTTAGCAGTCTTCGGAGCTGAACAAAAGCATTTTTGAAGCCTCGGATGCGCTAAGTTCTATCCCCGGGACTCGAGATAGTGAGAACAAGTCGAGGGGAACGGTGAAGGTAACATCAAGTCTCCTACAATTACATTCTTTCTTAAGTTCATTTTCGTTTTTAACCATAAATTTGATCCATATTATGTTCTTGTTTCGTTCTTGTTGCAGAAGTTCGTCAACAAATGTCGCAAGCTTGTGGGCCTGCTTGGGTGCGCTACCTCCTCTGCTGATGCTTTTTATCCTGCTGCACCGATGCGTAGCCTCGCTTCATCGAGCCAGGCCGCCTCGTCGTCAAGGGTGGTTCAAGAGGACGAGCAGGAGTACGAGGACGAAGAAAGTGAAGATGAAGAAGAGGACGAGGAGCGAGCAGAAGAATAACATGGGGAAGAAGAGGAACACATCGATGAGGAGGAGGAGTACGACCACGATGACGGACCTCCACCAACTCAGACAACACAGCTTGAGAAGTGGAATGCGCCGAAGAGGGATTGGGCAAGTCCATCCCTATTTCAGAAACCGCGTCCTCCTCACCGCAAGAAGAAGGCGGCCGAGAAGCGATCAAAGAACAACGAGGACCGTACCTCGAAGAGGGGAAGAAGGCAGTGAAACTTTTCATGTTGTCGACGACCGTTGAACTAGTTAAACTTCTTATGTTGGCTTCGTGAAACTATTTGGATGTGATCAAACTATGTTGTTTGAACTACGTTATTTACTTTTTAGTTGAACTATGATCAAACCATTTGTTACTTGTTTCTTAGTTGAAATATGATCAAACTTATTGTTTTTATGTCTATAACATTGCTACATGTGTGGATGTACTTGTTTTTAAATCTATGAAATTGTTATGGCAAAAAATTTGAAGACAAAATCAAAGCTGCGTGCAAAAATGCACTATGATCAAACCCTACCGCCGGGGAGCGTGGCGGTAGGTGTGCACAGCCTACCGCCAAGGACTCCGGCAGTAGGGAGCCTTACTCCACGGCCGAAGCTACTGATACGCGAAGTGACAAAATTCTGGCGGTAGGGTTGCGCAGCCTACCGCCGAGAGCCCCGGCGGTAGGATTATACAGCCTACCACCGTGCCTTCTGGCGGTAGGCCCTCTGCCAGGTCAGCGTCTGGCTGTCTGGCGGGACGGCGCTTGCCGTTACCCTACCGTCGCAGGTGACGGCGGTAAGCTGTATAATCCTACCGCCGGGACCCATGGCGGTAGGAAAATGGTCAATTGTCAAAAAAAAAATCAAACGGGGTCAGATCTAGTTAAACTTTGCTAAAAGGGTCAAAACCTGAAAAAAGCCCTCTTCACTCACGGCTTCACACCAGCCCGCCTGCGCCGCTGCGGTACATGCTTCCGTGCCGCGCCGTGCTGCCAATGTCCGGTCATTTTTTTTAACACAGTACAGACGCAAGCGCTCATATAGATGCGCATACACTTACCCCTATGTACGCACACACGCACACCCTACCCCTATGAGCACCTCCGAAAGACTGAGCCGGCATATCATCTTGAAATTTACGAAGTCACCGTAGGCACCTCGTCGTCGACGGGAACACCTCCTCCCACTGAATGCGCATCGCCAGAAATCCTGAAATAAATCCATAAATAAATACGAGCACCAGGACTTGAACCCTGATGGGCTGGGGATACCATAGTCCCTCTAATCATCCAACCACAGGTTGGTTCGCCTGTCTGGTCACTTTCGATGTGAGCCAGCATCCGTGTTAAGGCACTGACGTGGGCGGTCAACTTTTCCGCCGTACATTACGTAACTTTCGAGTTAAATTCTTGGTCGATCGACCGGAGCGACGCGCGGTCGATATGCTGGTCAGCGAATGGAGGGACGGTTTTTTTTTTGAACATCAGTACAGACACAAGCGCTCATATACACGCGCATATACTCACCCCTATGAACGCACACACGCACACCCTACCCCTATGAGCACCTCCGAAAGACTGAGCCGGCATATCATCTTGAAATTTACGAAGTCACCGTAGGCACCTCGTCGTCGACGGGAACGTCTCCTCCAACTGAATGCACATCGCCGGAAATCCTGAAATAAATCCAGGAATAAATGCAAGCATCAGGATTTGAACCCTGGTGGGCTGGGGATAGCACAGTCCCTCTAACCATCCAACCACAGATTGGTTTGGATCGAGGGACGGTTTGACGGGGACGATCGGCACGGATGCCTAAGTTGACCCACCGTACCGTGCGTACGTACACAAGCATGCAGACGCAGTTACCGATGAACTCGATCGTACTATACCTAGTTAACTACCCAAGTCTGGTTTAACGGCAGAACTGGATTTCCTCAAGTAATTTGATAGACATGCATGATCGATCTGCCTGTGCTGCCAGCCTTCGAGGATAGACGCATCGTCCTACTCCCCCTTCCTAAATATTTGTCTTTTTTTTAGAGATATCAACAAGTAACTACATACGGAATAAAATGAGTGAATCTACACTCTAAGGCCTTGTTCGGTTAAGCCCAGCCCCGCGAGGTTTTGGGTCTAATCCACGCGGGTCCGCAGGGATTTCCCCCGCCGGGGAATAAACCTAGCCCGCCCAGTTTTTTCCATTCGGTTAAGCCCCGTGTGGTATTTCCCCGGCCCAAACCTCTCCAAACCCACGTGGAAAAAATCATGTCCTGGCACCCCGTGGAAGCAATCCCCGAGCGAGGCGCTCGTATCGTCTCTCCCGAGCGAGGCCACAGAAGCGGAAGGAGGCGGCGGCGCAACCTACGCGGAGAGAAGGGCATCCCCCTGGTTCGACGACCTTCCACGAGGCCCTGCCGGAACCCTAACCTCCGATTGTCCCATCTCCCCCGCCGCCCCCTTGCCACGGCCGGAACCCTAGCTCTGGAGAAGTGGTTGCTGCAGGGGACGAGATCTCTGGTTAGTTCTCTCTCTCCCTCCCCCTCCCCCTCCCCCTCCCACTCTCTCTCTCTCTCTCTCTCTAGCAGCACTGATTCGCCCCCTCCATGAAAACCTAGCCGGATCTTGATCTGTCTTCCAGAATGTGGTCGTCAAGGTTGAGACTTTCTTGGGGTTCCTAGGAACTAGCATCAATTGTTATTTAGATAGGTAATGCAAGTGGTTGCTGGGTGTTTTCACTCCATATTGAAATGAGAAAGGAAGGTCAGCTAGATTACATATTCTGATATGTCGTTGTTAGTAAATTGTACTGGAGTCAGCAGTACAATTTGGTGTCAGTAATTTGTTTGTATGTCTGTTGTGATTTGTGGGTAGTACTCCAGCTTCAGTGTTAATTTTGTAGTTAGACAGACTGATAACAGGTCGAGAGAGAGGGAGAGGATTGTCACTAGGGTCATCATCTCGATTTGCATGATTGGACCATCTGCTGTCTCTTGTACGCAAAGCCACTGCACTTTCCTAGACTATCATCAGTTTATTTTATTTTTCTCGACAGAATTAGTATAATTGTTAGTCTATTTCTTGGTATAAAGAAGGACTAAATATACATAGTGCAGTTTGTGTGTGATGATTATCTGTTCTTGATTCTTGTTCTTGATTATCTAAATATACATAGTGCAGTTTGTGTACATAATGAAAAGATAGCTAAATCTGCATTTTGTCTTCATTTTCTAGAGGCTAGCTTCGTCGCCTCACAGCTGCAGCAAGACCCTGAATTGGGCAGTATCGTGAAGGACAAGGTAGATTATTCCTCTTGTTTTAATCTTCTCCTTATTCATATTACTGTAGATTATTATTGCTTGGTCAATAGATCTGTGCTACAACTTGCACTCTTACTGTTTTGGTGTAGTAGTAATAACTAGCGGCATTTTTTTTCTTTAGACTTGGAATGGATCCGGAAATGAGGGATCGTGTTAGGAAGAGGGAGGAGGAGGATGACGAAATGATGTTATTCGTTTTCCCTGCACTACATTTGATAGAGACCGGTGGAGTTGCTCTTAGGGAGCCGAGGATTCCGCGTCATAGATCGTCGCTAACAGGAGAGATGTTTGTTAAGGAGTTACTCGAAGGGCACGTCAAAAACTGTCGGGTAGCATTTAGGATGGAGCCGCATATCTTCAAATCTTTGGCTAATTATCTTCTAAGGGAGAAGTTGGTGTCTGATACCAGAATTAAAGTCGAAGAGAAACTAGCATCATTTTTGTGGATGTTATCTCATAATTCTTCATTTGAAGACCTTCAAGTTCGGTTCGGTCACAGCGGGGATACTTTCCATTGGCAAATGAAGAATTTCTTTGACATCATCCCTACTCTCTCCAAGCATTTTTTGAAGCCTCCAAATCCCCATCAAATACATCCGAAGATTCAGTCGGACACGAGATTCTTTCCTTATTTTCAGGTTTTTGCTTCGCCAACTTTGATCCACATCGATAACTTACTCTTCATCTTATAGGTGCTAAGTTATAGTATTTCGTTGCAGAACTGCATTGGGGCAATTGATGGGACACATGTTCCCATAACAATTTCAGGAGAAAAAGCCGCACCATTCAGAAATAGGAAAGGGTCCCTAAGCCATAATGTTATGGTCGTGTGCGACTTCGACCTGAACTTCACCTTCATTTCTTGTGGCTGGGAGGGATCTGCTACTGATGCTAAAGTTCTTCGGTCAGCACTTAACAGCGGGTTTCAAGTACCTCCGGGCAAGTTTTATCTGGTTGATGGTGGTTATGCGAACACACCTTACTTCTTGGCACCGTATCGTGGTGTTCGGTACCATCTGAAAGAGTTTGCACGCGGTCGTCGTCGACCCCAAAATCATAGGGAGCTATTCAATCTCCGGCATGCCGTGTTACGAAATCACGTCGAACGGGGATTAGGAGTCTTGAAGAAGCGGTTCCCAATCCTAAAAGTGGGCACGCATCATCGAATAGAGAACCAAGTCAAGCTACCTGCAGCGGCGGCAATCTTACATAACATCATCCGATCTGAAAAGGGAGATGAGCGTTGGTTAGATAACCAACCAAACAATATACCTGTCATGAATTTTGTGGATCTTCCTGATGGTGATATTCCTCAAAATCATCAAATCAACCATGAAGGCGACAACCTTAGAGATGCCATTGCTCATCAAATGTGGGCTGATTATCAACATGCATGACTTATCTTGTTCATTTGTAGTGTAGTAGTAATAAGTTTAGTGTAGAAGTTTATGTTTTTGTTCTGCTGTTCATGTCATGAATATTGTTCAGAAGTCACTATGATGACTGCTCGAGGGTCACCAAGGTTGAGCCTGCTCAAAAAAGCTGTCGAAAGGGATAGAGCATCACCTCCTACAGGGAATGTAACAAAGAGGAAGAGAGGGTCTCCCAAAGGTAATAAACTATCCGTGACTTTATTTCTCTAGTTGGGATTTTATTTGCTTAAAACCAAAATAGTTAAGATAAAAAAGGTACATTAACATGCAATGTGAAAATGCAGAAGATAGAGCACAATGGAATGCAAGCCTTGAGAAAGATCTTGTGGACTTGCTTCGTGAGCATGATACACCTGAACATAAGGGTCAAAATGGATGGAGCTCTGAAGCATGGAATACGATAGTGAAGAAATTCCACCAAAAGAATCCTTATGCTAGGTACGAGAAGAAGAAAATCCAAGAAAAGGAGAAAGAGTTAAAAAGAGAATACAAGATGATCAAAGAGATAAGGAAGCAAAGCGGCGTTTCATGGGATGACCGGCAGTGCAAGATTCTAGCGGATCCACCACTTTGGAAAAACATCATCATAGTAAGAATGTCATTGTTATTCCCTAAAAGTTTCATTACTTGTTGCATGCTCTAATATCATTGCTTTGTCAACTATGTAGTCACACCCTAAAGCTGGAAAGTTCAAGACAAAAGCTTTCCCTCTTTTTGAAGCTTTGGGAGAATTGCATGTTGGTTAGTTATCAACTGCATTCATATACTCATGTCATTGTTTTATGTTTATTTACTCTTCTAGTTTGAAATCTTATATTTGATTGTCACTTCAACTTGTAGGCCAAACCGCTGAAGGGACATATAACTTCACCTCTATCGATTCATCACATTGCTCAACCCAATCACATCTCGAGAATCTTGGAGGAGCTGGCGAGAATCAAGGAGAAACATCAGCTGATGGTGAGAATCTTGGAGGAGAATGGGTGCAGATTGATGAAGATGTTGAGGAGGTGTATGTGCAAGAAAACATTGCTGCGGAGCCCCAGCAAACTCAACCAAATTTGGCTACTGCACCCTCAAGAAATGGAGAAGAGAAAGAACCAAAGAGACGGAGGGGGGCGAATGGTGATGTGGCTGCAATGATGGAGAAGTACTTGGAAATAAGGGCGAAGCAGGTGGAGGATGAGAGGAATAAGCCAAGGGTTGTGGATGAGTACTCTATCAAAAACTGCATCGATCTTCTGAAAACAATGGACATCACACCTGAGGAAGAAGTCAAGGCTTTCCGAATCTTCAAGATCCCCGAGAACCGAGAGATTTTCATGAGTGCCAGACCAGAGACTGCTCTTATGTGGCTGAGAGCTGAAATGGAATAACATAGGTACTCAAATTCGGCAAATCTCTCATGTTACTATGCTCGTTGCTAGCATGAACCTCCCTTGTTCTTTTATTTCCTTGCAAGATCATCTAGAATCTCCCTTGTAGCTACTTAATCGACTGATTATTGCGCTTATTAATTTTGTTTGAAGGTTACTGATATTATTTGTTACTAGTCGATGCCCTGATTTTTAGTGATAGAAAAAAGTATGTGATTATTGATGATAATAAAAGTCCATTTCTTACTCTGGTTGTTGATGATCATAAAACAAAGTTCTATAACTACTGCAACCTGTTAACTGTTGTTCCTTTTAACTATGGTTGTTGGTGTCCCTGATGCTGCTGCTGCTGCTGCTGTTTGATAACTAAGAAAAGACTCCATTTTTATGTGCGTGGATCAATGCATATGTTTTTAGTTTTTACCATATAGTCCTTCGCTGTGGACTAACTGCCTTTATTGCCAATGCAGTGCATCAATCACTACGGAAGCGGCATCGACGAGATAAATTATGTAACATTTGTATTATATCTTCAACGATTTTGCAGAGATACTAAACCATATTCTGAAAGTTGGCCGACTCCAGCTTGGAACAACTGAGAATTTTTAGAAATATTTTGCTGTCTATTTGAGATAAATTATATGTAACATCTGTATTATATCTTCAACGATTCTGCTGTTTATTTGAGATAAATTATGGAACATCTGTATTACATCAACTATTTGCTGTTTACTTGAGATAAAATGTATAGGCTGGGTGGTCTTTTAATTCCATCGAACAGGGTTGTTGTCTTTGTGTATGGATTAGAAGGGGAGCAACCGAACAGGTTGTGCACACAGGGATTCATATGGATGGGGAATGGTGGGGGTTGGGTGACAAGGCGGGGATCACCCAATCCCTGGGAGGTTAGAAACCAGACGTGGATTCTACCTTGGGCAACCGAACAAGGCCTAAAATATATCTATATATATCTATATGTGATAGTCCATTTGAAATCTCTAAAAAGACAAATATTTAAGAACGGAGAAAGTACATTGCATGGGCATGGGCTAATCATGGATGCACGCACGCGATTATGTTATTGATCGAGTAGGGCAAACAATGCAAGTTCATGATTAGTACTTAGTATAGCAATCAAGGAGCTGGATGCCATACACGAGAGACGACTGGAGACACCAGTAGAGTACTGGTCACCTGACGATAATTAAGCAAGCAGGACGACCATTGATCGAGATAGATAGGACACGAGGAACGCGAGGTACAGATGTTTATCTTTCTCAAAAAAAAAAATTCTTTTCATTTCAGAGAGAGGAACGCGTGATACGAGCGGCCAGTGGGGCCGAGTGGGCCTGCTTCGAGGCCCACAGACAGGGAGTGAGCCCCTCGAGCCACCTACTGCCCATTTACGCGGCCCTACACCACGCCCCCGATCGGAATCGATCTGTCTCTCTGCCTGTCCTTTGGTCCCACAACCCAGTGTCAATTCATCGTTTGTATGTTTCTCTGGCAAACGAGTCGCCATCGAGCTAGCAACGTCACCTTCCTCTACTACTAGTGCTATAGTAATCGCATACTAGTGCTATGTCGTCTGTCAAACTATGCCAGTTCGTTAGCGTAGCTTATAGGGGCATCTGATCTTGAAACTGTGGGCGTTTACTTGTCCTTTAGTTTGACAAACTGTGGGCGTTTACTATAGTTTGACAAACTATGCCAGTTCGTTAGCATAGCTTATAGATGTCAAACTATGTCTTCCGAAATGCTTTTAGTTTAGCTAGCTTTGCACCTCATCCGCTCACTTGTCCACGGTCCACCGTTCGATCGATCCAAGGTCTTCATCCGAGTTGATCATTTGGGAATAATCAATAGTTGATGCAGCTGCCATGTGACCAAACGGGGTTTGCATGGATGATGATTTTGTTTTTGAGGGTATGCATGCATGCATGGCCCATGATTGCTGGTGGTGGGTTGGGTGAGAAATTAGGAGTGCGTGGATTAATCAACCGGTTAATTAACGCATGCATGCATCCTCGTGCGCGCTGTCGGTGGGTAGCTCGACTTTTTTTTTTTAACATCAGTACAGATGCAAGCGCTCGTACATACGCGCATACACTCATCCCTATAAACGCACACACGCACACCCTAGCTCTATGAGCATCTCCGAGAGACCGAGCTGGCATATCATCTTAAAATTTACGAAGTCACCGTAGGCGCCTCGTCTTTCCACTGAAAGCGCATCGCCGGAAATCCTGAAATAAATTCAAGAATAATGCGAGCACCAGGATTTAAACCCTGACGGGCTGGGAATACCACTGTCTCTCTAACCATCCAACCACAACAGGGTTGATTCACAGGTGGGTAGCTCGACTAGATGGATCGTGTCCGCAGCACCGGTCATCTTGGCACGCCCCACCCTATGCCAGCAAGCTGTAGCATGGACGGTGCATGGACGTAGCACCTGCTGCATGGCATGCCATGTCATGCCATCCAAGTTGTGTACTCCACTCGATCCGATATTTCAGGGTGCAGCTAGCTAGCTCAGTGCACGCATGCATGGACCCGACTGGCGAGACATGTCTGTACGTCCTGCGCGGCAGCTCAGCAGAGCAGAGCCGGAAACCGGCACAAACAAAACCCGACGCCGGCGGTCCCTCATCCTACACACACAGGCAGCAGCTCGGTGGCTAAACGCTAGAGCTCATGGAGGTGGACACGTACAGTGCTCCGCATTATTGTTCCATCAGTACAAAACAGGGTACTAGTCCTGGTTTTAGAGGGCAGTCCCGGTTCTGGAACCGAGACAAATCAAACGGGACTAATGCCCAAAACCTTTAGTCCCAGTTTGCTTACGAACTGGGACCAAAGGAGGGCCACGTGACCGCTCTGAGGCCCCCAGGGACCACGCGTCAACAGCTCCAAGGCTCTGGTGTTTTTTTTGAGAGGGGGGATTTATCAGGGGTTTTGGATGGTTTAATTAGGGGTTTTATATTGTGTTAGCTATAGCTACTACATATAGAGAGAAGTGATCTCTCTTTCTCCGTGCTTGGTCGACGCTAGCTACTACGTATAGAGAGAACTCGACGCTACTAAGCAAATGAAGGAACCATTAATTACACAAGATCATCATGAACATATACAGAGAGAAGTGACCTCTCTTTCTCTGAGATTGGTCGAACAACAAGTTTTCGTATTTTTATCCGACGCTACTACATATATACAATATAACATATCTTACGATCCCTGACATCATCTACCCAAAGTCAGTTTCATTTTCCACATGGTATTCTCCGTCTTTATGTATGACGTGGTCAAGAAAGAATTCCGCCAATTCCTCTTGAATTGCTCGTATGCGATCATTTGGTAGGAGTTCATTCCGCATCTGCCACATCTAATTAAAATAAGGGAGTCAATACATATATATAAATGAAACTCAACACAATTGATGGTAATAACATAAAATTGTGAATATTATTGTTTACGTACTTCATATTGTTTGTCAGAGTAGCCCCGCTCAGAGGTCGAGCTGCGCATGAACTCGCAAATGTAGTATCCACATAAATGATTCCCCCCTTCCTGCCACAAGCACTTTACGAGAATAGAGTTCAATCAAACTGATAATCAATCATGATAAATGGTATTGATGAAACTAGAATCAATGAGAGATGCGCGGAACTAGCTAGTACTACTTACTTTGGGGTGTGTAAATCGTAGCTCATTCGGCAGACCCGGAACCATTCCGGTGAACTTTTTTCAAACCCTACCAGGCAAAGAAAATGATTACTTGATATCAGGAAATGAACGAAAGTTGGCGATATGGTGCGATAATGATTGAACTTACTTCTGGAGCATTGCAGTCATGTCCGCATATTCCTGGGGATCTTTACGTCTCGAGTCTAAGACAGTTACTACTCCCCCGTCAAGCTTAATCTCTAACAGAATAAAGTAAAAGCTGCGCACGCATAACTCATCAATTACATTACTTAAACTCGAGTAAGCGAAACCGAATATGCATAAGACAGTAACACTCACTTGAAGTTGTAAGGAAAGAGTATTTTTCCTTTGTTTTGATGTCGAAGGAACGATTGTAGCAAGTTTTTCTTAGTTTCTTCGACTCACTTTTTTACCGACCATTCATTTACGGTATTTGGGCTAATGAACCCAATGTCATAGATTTGTCTTTCCTTGCATTCGACGATCGTCAATCTGCATAATATAGTGAGGATAATTATATATACATGCAATGAACGAGTTGAGCTAGAGACTTAATTACAGAAGTAATACTTACAGACAGTAGCAAGTCATGAGTTGTTTGTCGAGGGCCTCTTGATTGAATAACTGAAATAACTCCACAAATTCAACAGGCAACACCTCAACTCCAATGAGGTCGTGCTCCTCTTTAATGCTCAGCAACATACTGTCGGCCCCACTCTTCCTGCAGGTATCCATGTACCATTCATGCAATCTTCGCATCATCGTTGTTAGAGGAGGATGATCAGGTTTGACGAGAGGCTTCCCGTGCTTGTATCTGAAGATCTCTACTGTCTCTAACGTTTCAAACTGTACATCATCGCCCAGGTAATCACCAAGATTGGTACCGGGCAGTAGCCCCGGATGATTAGCGACGATATCGCTAGACACCTTCAGCGGGGGGCACGATTGCTTCGCCTGTTCGCCGAGCTGGGGAATTGTTTTCCCACTTCTTCGTTTTGCTTCTCTTGCAGCACTGCAAGTACTTCCCGACCGCTCCGCTTCCTTATATGTCCTTTCAATAATGCGCTCATAGTTGTATTGCGGCGGCGACGGTGGTGGTCGCTTAAGGGCACGCAGAGTGCGCTTCACTTTCACCTGATCTATTGTTTCCTTCGGAGGTGGAGGTTTCCGTGCAAAATGGGCCTCACTTCGGCAGCACTGATTTCCGCGTTTTCCTCGTTGGTCCTCTCATAAGGTAACTTTTCCAGAGGCTTGAGGCTTGGACCGTATTTGCATTTCTTCCCGCCTCTTGTACTGCTAGCCGCCGGAGCGGCGCCGTCTCTCTTCCACCGTTGCTGACGCGGTGGAGTCTGCTGACACGCCGGAGAAGGCGGCGGAGGAGGCGGAGTGCTCCGACGCGCCGGAGGAGGCGGAGGAGGAGGCGGAGTGCCCTGATCACTCGCCGGAGGAGGAGGAGGAGGAGGAGACGGAGTGCCCTGACTCGCCGGAGGAGGAGGAGGAGAAGGAGGAGGAGGAGGCGTCCAGTTTGGAAGCTTGATGTACTCCTTTCTCCATAGACAGCTACTCCTTAAAGCATTTACCAGATGAATCTCCCCTTCACCTGTAGGGTAGTCAAGCTCCAGCTCCTCAAATCCCTCCATTATTTCATCCACCATCACAACAACATAGCCATGTGAAATTGGACGACAATGAAAAGTTTCCTCAGCTTGAGGTGGTACAACAGAGCCGACCGCCGCCTTCAAGTTCAGGTTCTGGCATTTCGTCATTAGCTCGCAATGTTCAGCCTCCGTGATACTATCCACGGGATAGCGAGGAGCCGTGAAATCAGGCTGAACGAGCTCCGTGGAAGCCACGCTGCTTCTCCGCTGAGATGGTGGGGTAGCTTCTGGGGCAGCGTCGAAGCAAGGATCTTCGTGCCGCTGAGATGGTTGGCCGGTAGCTCGCTGGCTCACAAGTTCCTCTAGCTTTGCTATTCTTGCATTGAGCTTCTGTATTTCGCTTGCTTCTGCTTTCCTCTTTCTCTCTCGGCTTCTGTAACCACCGCTGTCGGGAAACCCATGCACACATGGAACGGAGCCTGGTGTGCCTCGTGTTCGTCCAGGGTGCTCAGGATTCCCGAGGGCCTCTGTCAGCTCGTCCTTCTCTCTGTCGGGAATGAACGTCCCTTCCTACGCAGCCTTGATTGCTGCCTGAAGCTTCTTGATGGGTATTGCAAGTTGCTCGTCCGTCCAACGACACTCCCCTGTTTCTGGGTCCAAAGTTCCCCCAACCCTGAAGAACCTAGTCCTTGAACGATCTGTCCAGTGCAATATCGCTGGTTGGACCCCTTTAGCAAGCAGGTCTTGCTCAGCTTTGTCCCACAATGGCCGAGCTTTGTAGTAGCCACCTGACCCCATGTGATGGTGATACAGCTTCTTTGCAGCATTTTTCTTGTTTGTCAGTGACCTTTTCGTACCCTTCTCCGATTTCTTATAGGCCACAAATGCGGGCCAGTGATCTCTTATCTTCTCATATCGACCGATGAATTCTGGAGTCTTTCCTTTGTCGACAAACTTTGAGTTCAACTCTTTCTTCCAGTTCCTGAATAGTTCTGCCATCTTCTTAAGAGCATACGCCTTGACCTTTGGCTCTATAACTGGGTTATTCGGCTCCTCCTCTGGCGGGAGGCTGAAATTTGTCATCAGCGAGGTCCAAAGATCATCTTTCAGTCTATCCTGGACATAAGATACTTCAGGGTCGTCCTTACTCTTATTGCATTGCAAGATGTTGACCGGGACGCTGTCCCTAACAACAACTCCGCACTGATGTACAAATGCGTCCTTGGTCCGCTTGGGAGCAATCGGTTGGCCATCTTTCGCCACTTCTGTGATCGTGAAACTTTCATCCTGGCGCAACCTTTTCTTCGGGTCTCGTCTCCTTATGGAAGTTTGGCTCAATCCGGAGGGCTGAAAGAAGAAAGAAGCGTTAATATATGTACATACAAAAATAATTAATGCATCAAGTCAGCACAGGCTTAATTAATATATATTCTTCACCGGACTTTGCAACAGCTCCCTCCTCCGTTCGGTCACCGGAGCAGTCATCATGATCTCCTTCCTCCGCCATTCGGTCACCGGAGCCGTCATGATCTCCTTCCTCCTCCATTGTTGGATTACCGGAGCCGTCATCCTCTCCTTCCTGACCATCGGTGTCGTTGAGAAACGACAAGGGATCAGCACCGGCGAGGATTATACCCCCCAACAGCTGTTCTTGTTCTAAGTCTCTTTTCATAGTTTCTGCAAATATTACAACATGGCAATATATACAAACTTGAGAGATGGATTGGTGGCAAACATAGACCTAGCTAATCACAACAAGGAATCATATGCATATATGAGTAATGGATTAGTTGCGGATCGCCTCTCTCATGCATGTCCGACGTCCCCCCTCATGTCGAAGTTATCGGGGAGGGGGTAGATCGACAACGATGCTCTTTCTTCTAGGGTTTGGGTGGCCTCGATAGTTGGTCGAGCGAGCGGACCGCCTCACTCCCATGCATGTCCGACGTCCCCCCTCATGTCGAAGTTATCGGGGAGGGGGTAGATTGTTGGCCTTGATAGTTGGTCGGGTGAGCGGACCGCCTCTCTCTCATGCATGTCCGACGTCCCCCCTCATGTCGAAGTTATCGGGGAGGGGGTAGATCGACAACGACGCTCTTTCTTCTACGGTTTGGGTGTCCTCGATAGTTGGTCGGGCGAGCGGACCGCCTCTCTCTCATGCATGTCCGACGTCCCCCCTCATGTCGAGGTTATCGGGGAGGGGTAAATTTTAATTTAGAGTGAGTCTTTTAATTAACTCATTTTGAATATATGAATATTTTAACTTATTAACTTAGTAACTTGGTAAATTTTAACTAATTTCTATGAACAAAAAAAAACATTATATGATCATTTTCTATATAGTTACATCCATCCATCCATCCATCCATACATATATACATGGACCAAAAAATGCTATGACCAAAAAAAATATTCTATGAACAAAAAAAAAACATCATATGAATTTGACTAAAAAATTCATCATATCAAAAATAAGTATAGCATTTTGGTGTGACAATGATCACATATTTTTTTTTGACCAAAAAATGCTATGAACAATTTTTTTGACATACACATACATTACATAAATATAAACATATACATTACAAAAAAAAACGGCCGGGGCGGCGCGGCGGCTCACAGCGTGGCTCGGGCGACGACGGCGACGGCGACGACGGGGCAGGGGCGCGGGGTCGGGGGCGAGGACGCCGACGGACGGGCAGGGGCGCTGCCGGCGACGGCGGGGACGGGCCAGGGCAGGGACGCGGCCGGGCTGATCGGGGGCGGAGCAGGGGCGCGGGCTCGGGGCAGGGGCGCGGGCGACGGTGACGATGGGGGCGGGCCGGGGCAGGGGCGCGGGCGACGGTGACGACGGCGACGGCGACGGCCGGGGCGGCGAACGGCGTTGGGGCAGCCTGGCGGCGTCGATGTGCTTGGCGTCGTCAGGGGCAAATGGTAGATGAAAACTGAAAAATTTCTAAGTGTTTCCTTATATACACAAAGCATTGGTCCCAGTTCGTGGCACCAACAGGGACCAATGCCCACCTTTCGTCCCGGTTGGTGGCACCAACCGGGACTAAAGATCTATTTTCAGCAGCCCAAAGGGCCGGAAGGAGAAACCTTTAGTCCCGGTTGGTGCCACCAACCGGGACGAAAGGTGGGCATTGGTCCCGGTTGGTGCCACCAACCGGGACGAAAGGGTTGAGGCTGGCACCACGTCGGGCGGGTAGATGTTTAGTCCCACCTCGCTAGCTGAGAGGCGTCGAGAGTGGTTTATATACGCGGCTGCGCCAATCCTCTCGAGCTCCTCTCTTATGCAGGCCTACGGGCCTAAACACACACTCTATGCCTGTGGGCCTACTGGGCCTACTGTGGGCCTGCATCCTTGCCCAACTAGCGGGTTGGGTTTCTAGTCGTACTAGTAGAATGCCTGTGCGTTGCCACGGGCCGACAAATGGATCTATCGCGAGCCCTTTAAATACAGTTGTTCAGTCATTGTGTTATTACTTCGCTATGTCATCACCCCACATCAAATCCACCTAGTGTTCTCTTCAAGTCTATCAAATTATTGAGTTCCATCATCCCTAACAAATGCACCAACAGATGAATACGGGTTGTTTGCCTTCATATCTACATTGCCACCCAGCCCAAATTCGCATATGTTTTCTCCAAGTTCACCAAATTGCCATAGGCATTTCCATCATTTCTAACTTTGAATGTCTTCCAACATTCGTGAGCCTGTCCCTCCTAAAAGTTTTGATAAATTAAACAATTTTTTGCATACAATTTAGAAAATGTTATACATAAAAAACCATCCCAAATTTCTCTCATTTTTCTTTTTTAATCATTGCATGAGAGTTGACAGTTCCACTCGTACGAACCCTCCTACGCCAGGATTAAAATCACCGTATAGAGGAAAATAGCTAGAATAGTATCATATGCACATAATGATCAAGGTGTAGCACTTGTGTTGTCGAATTAGCTGTTATAAAAACAATTTGTTTTGGCTTTTGTCCACTACAAATCCCATGAACCAAGTTCTTCTCACTTAAATGATGACTCATGCGGCATATTTCTATTATATTATGCAAATGATTGCGTGTATCATCGTCCCTCTATCTAACTACTATGAAACCACTTCATAACAGAGCATCCAGTCCCTGCTCTCTGCACTCCCCTATTTCTCTCACATGCTCGTGTTCCCTGCCCTCCCCTATAATGCTAAATTCTTTCATAAAAAACCGAATCAATATCGTCACATGTGCATATTTTGCTATCACAGCCATTTAAAATCCCTCAAATGATTCTCCATATTTCTGTTACAGCCTAGGTTGCTCTAGGAATGTACCCTGCGTTTTACATATTGTTTCACATCCCACGCTTCCAACCAGGATGAGATATATTGATTTTGAAACATGAATGTACGATATAACGATTTGCACAAACACAATACACTCACATATGTAGTTTGTAAGAATGTTCTAACATGCATGGGAAATAATATGTAATATGGTTCATCTCTGATATTTAGAAGGTAGAAAGACAAATTGCTTGACCCATTTTTCTACAAACGAGACTTTCCTGGATGACATACCAACGCGATAATGCTTCCCTCGTCAGCCGGCAGTTGAAGATACAATGGAATGACAAAGTGTGGATAAAGAAATACAGATGTGCAAGCTATGGGTATTTACATTCTCTTTCCAACTGGGAGCATATTAAAGAAAAAAAAAGCTAGCATAGCTAATACCGTTGCTCGCATCTAACTCTTTGTGTCAGCTTAAATTCTGGATATCACAAATAGCTCGGGTGGCGTCCATGATGGTCTCAATACGTCAGATAGTCGGCAATTGCCTGAACCATTTCAGCCTTCTAAATCTCTCGCGATCCACACAGGAGGAGCATTGCCCAATGACTGAAGAAAACATGGAAAAGTGAACAACACAAGTGCATAAATTTCTTTAATTACAAACCTTGAAATTGAAGGCCACTACTCTTTCAACCGAAGGGAAATTTCCAATGATATAATTTCATAATATTGGTCCAAACAAAGCTTTTTACCATCCTCAATATGTGTTTAACTCCTAGTTGAGAAAATATATACGGTTGGCATACCTTAACAAGATTACTTTTAAGGTGAAAAATCAATAATATTTCAATACATTCCTTTCACCATGCTAAATCCCTTCCTATTCTCAAGTTTTCACCGCCGCATAGTCAATAAAAACACATCTTGCGAATAGTTAATTATCAGGTAGAAACAGAAATAGAATTCCATAAACAACCATAATCATGTCAATCCTCGAAAAAAAAATATTGTTACTATCTTGCTATTACTAAGCTTGCGGTTGCACTTGAGAAAATGGTGGCAATAAGGGCCGAGGAAACAGTTACTTAAAATAAATTATACACTTATGTATACGGAAAGAGAAACCAGACTTGTCAATATGATGTTGGACTGTCACTACTTGTAAAACTGGGTTTTCTTCTCTCTAGTAATTTCTTCCTGGAAAGATGATAAAGTAACTCATGTCTGCTAAAATACAAACATGTGGATCAATAGATAATAAAGTGACAACGAAAGTTATACCAAACTCTAACCTTAGAACCTTTAATGGATGGTTGGTGCACGGGGCAGCACGACAGAACCGGGAAGTGAGCTGGGAGCGGACGGATGATCTGGCTCTTCATTGCGTCGTGCTACAGTCCTCTCATCCAAATCACCCGACAACGCTCATGTCCTCATCAGTCGTCTCGTCCAAATCATCCTACAACGCTCATGTAAAATGTTTTCATAAATAAGCACATGTTTTTGCAGGACAAGAGATTTAATTGATAGCTAACAAGTACCCGATGCTTGCAATTAGCCTGGTGTACGGGCCTGATTTTAAAAAAACTGGTGGGCAGGTCCAGCTCCTCATTGATGGCCATCAAGATGCGCTTTGTGTTGGCATATGGTCTCCTCCAGCCTCTCCAACCTTCGAATCACGATGCATCATTGTTCAGTTCAAAGTAAACGAATTTGTTTAGGTTAGCAACAGTGGAAACATACTTTGGTGTGTGGCCAAGCATGGATGGAGTCACCGCACATACCTTTCATAATGTTCCTCTGTAGCTCAATGTTCGCCGTGCTTCTTATGTCCACCACCACGCACCTGTCCTCGTTCGGCCCAAGCGGGTCATTTTGCTAGGTTCACAAGGAGTGAAAACAAGAGATGGCTTCAGTATTAGTAAGATAGGTTCAGAATTCACAAACTGATTTCAGAAAAAATACAGACTGACCATTGAAACTTGGCACACAGAAACTACAAAGAGAAGCTTCCTTGGCAAGTGCACCGGAGCCCCTCGTTTCTTCCCTGATGTGGAGGCTCGCCCTCCATCTTCCTTGAAGTGGACGTCCAACCACATCCGATGCTCCTCTGCATGGCACCCTTTTGCTGGTGCGCGGCTTCAACCCATAAAAATGGTACGTACTAAGTGTAATTCCATAAAGTTACACCTAATCCTAAACCTCACGTTAGTGTGTATTACTGCTAATTATTTTTATCACACCCTCATGCACCAATAAAACCAAAAGAACATCAGCTAAAAAAATAGAAGCAGTGAAAGAGTCCAAAATACAGATCTCAAAAGGCCTGAAATTTATAAGACCAAATGATGCAGCAGATATGAAAGAGTCCAAAATACATATCTCAAAATGTCTGGAAGTTATAACCCCATAACACATATCGATGAACGGAAAGAGCGCGTTGGAGATGTATCAGAATATATAGGACTATGACCAGGTGATTCTACTTTGCCAAGAGTGGCAGCCACCGTAAAAGGTGAGCTGGAAAGTTAAAAAAAGAGCTATATGCTACGTTTTCTCTTCACCACATCATCTTCGTTGGGAATAACAAGATGTTGCATTGAGTTTCAAGTAAAAGGCACCTTAATTGCACGGTGTGGCACAATCTGCTTTTTAGTATTTTCCATTTTAAGAAAAGCTTATTTGAAAATAACATACATCTGGTACTTAGATGGCACTACTTCACTGCAAGTCTGCAATATGCTAAAATAGGCATACTTAACAATAGGTATACAATATGCACAAAACAGAAATCCCTTGAAATGCTCTGTACACTTACTAATTATGATCAACATCAGCTATGAAGTTCATTGTAAAATGTACTCTTGTTAAATCTGGAACTAAGTTCTGTGTATGCATTTAACAGCATAAACTTAAGGGCTTAAATTAAGAAAAAGGAAAAAAATGAAAATTTAACAACCTTGGCTGATCCATAACATATACATAGCAGTTGCCAGCCAACTCTTGTTGGTCCTACTTACCACATGAACTTGTTCACAATTGAGTAAGCGTACTGAATTTTGTAAGTGCATCTAGTGCCCCTTAGTGATTTTGGTGTATTGAAGACTTATAGGTTAAGGGACTAATGTGTTTGTGAGTGTACACAGGTCTATAAGTCTATGAGGAGTTTCTTATTTACGATGAATGTCGACCCCTAAAAATGAATGTCTTCAACTGAAGACTTTGGTTTTCTTGAAGACTTTGAAAGTGAAGAAATTGGTGTGACCCTGAAGACTTGATATTCATGCGAGGATTATGAAGCGTGAAGACTTTTGTTTTCGTAGTTTCATTTTCTTCTTCTTGAGTCATAGGAAACACCGTACTGTTAAAGGGGGTCGAGGTAAAACTAAGGAAAAATTTCCAAGTGATGCTCAACTCAAAATCCTACACCTACCCAATCCTTTCGAGTGAAGCCATTGGAAATCTCATACAGTTTAGTCAAGTTCTTCAGTGACAGAGACGAAGTTCTTCTGTTCTCTGAGGAATTTGTTCTGACTGAGGAGTTAGAAATTCGCCAGTGCGGATTGCCTACAAGTGAGGATCATGATAGCCCTGAGGAATTTGATACTCAATTTTCCGACCGTTGCTGTGCTACGTGCCAGCTGTCCCAAAATATCTACCCACCTAACGGTCATATCATTGAAGGGCATTTATGTCTTATCATGTCGGGCTGCTCCCTAGGCTATAAATAACCGCCCCCTACAACCACTAGCTGGTTGGCTGCTCCGAGAGATAGATTGACACTTGTCATTTAGAGCATCCCATCCTCCGAGGACTTTGAGCGAAAATCATCAAGCGAGGAAAAACCCAAAAACCCAAACACCTACAAACCCAAAGTGATTGAGCATCACTGAAGAGATTGTTCCTGTGTGGAACCGACGCTTGTTACCTTTGAGGACTGTGCATCCTCCAGACGGTTAGGCGTCATGGTCTAGAGCATCCAAGAGGAAATTGTGGATTGCCGAGTGACCGAGTATGTGAAGGTTTGGAAGTCACCTGAAGACTTACCACGAGTGGTTGGGCGAGGTCTGTGTGACCTTAGCTCAAGGAGAATACGGTGAGGACTAGGTGTCCTGGACTGTGTGTTCAGGACTGGGTGTCCGGGACTGTGTGTCCTCAGGTTTAAATACCTAGCCGCTCCAACCAGTCGTACAACTGTCACATCAGTTGGAACTGGTCTACCAAATCAGTGTCTTCACCGAGCTACTGGTTCTATTTCCTCAACCCTTTCATTTCCTCGCATACTTGCTATGTATTTGATCATTACTGTTTGAAGACTTTGTCTGAAGACTTTCTCAATTTCCTCAGTTCAAATTCTTCAGTCAGTTTGTCTTTAGCCTGCTTATCCTGTGTTTACGCTACTCGTACTCTGTGCTTGTTTTCATTTCATCATGATGACTGTGCTACTGCTCTGTTATGCTTGCATCTAAGTACTCATTCTGCTGCTAAGTAGTTCGTCGCTTAGGAATTTCCTCACCTTGAAATTCCTCAGTGACGAATTTGTAAAAATCGCCTATTCAACCCCCCTCTAGTCGATATAACGCACTTTCAATTGGTATCAGAGCAAGGTACTCCCTTGTTCTGTGTGATTTTGGTTTAACCACCTGGAGTTTTAGTTATGTCGACTGCAGGCATGATCAAGGTCTCAGCTGGGTGTCCTACCTTCGATGGGACGTACTACCCCTACTGGAAGAACAAGATGCGCATGCATCTTGAGGCAATTGACAACGATCTCTGGTATGTTGTGGAAAAGGGTGTTCCCTTTGTCACTCCTTCCGTAAACGCTGCTGATGTGAAGAGATTCAAGCAACTTGACTCTCAAGCGAAGAATATCATATGTGGCCATCTGAGCAAAGGGCAGTATGGCAGAGTGAGTGCTTTGGAGACAGCTAAGCTTATCTGGGATAGGCTGTCTAAGGTCAACGAAGGAGTCTCAACTCAACGTGACTCTCGAGTTGATGTTCTTCGCAATCTCTTCAACCGCTTCAAAAGACTCGACAACGAAAATGTTCAGCAAACCTTTGATCGCCTCACTGACATTTCAAACGAGCTTCAAGCACTGGGTGCCACTGACATCACCGACCATGAGGTGGTGAAGAAATTGCTGAGGTCACTCGATTCTTCATTCGATACACTGGCACTGATGATTCAAGAACGTGGTGACTACAAGTCACTTGATCCTGCTGATATCCTCGAGAGGCTAAATACTCATGAATTCCAACTAGCTGAGAAGAGAGATCTCTACGGACCGAGCTATGGTAGATCTCGTGCACTGAAAGCCAAGGCAGTCTCTGAATCTGAAGATGAAGATTCTGGTAGCAGCCTTGGTGATCCTGAAGAACTGAGTCAGGAGCTAGCAATGCTCGTGAGAAAATTCCAGAAGTTCTCTAGACGTGGCCGATTTGGAAAATCCTCAAGAGGTGATGACATGAAACCAGATTCCTCATCCCGTGATTACAAGAAGAGAACTTGCCATAAATGCAAGAAACCTGGTCACTACATTACTGATTGTCCTCAGTGGGAGAAGGAATCAAAGAAGAAGAAATACAAGGATGATAGTTCAGATGACTCTAAGAGGAAGAAGAAATCTTCAAAGTCCTCATCGTCAAGATCTTCAAAGTCTTCATCTCACAAGAAGAGCAGCTCCAAGAAAGCTCGGGCATTCATTGGCAAGGAAATGGACTCTGAAGCTGAATCTGAGGAACATGAGGAAGAGGAGGCATCTGAGGAGTCAGACTCTGGTGTGGCGAGCCTAGCCCTCGCTACTGCTTATGTTAGCAAGTCCATCTTCAACACTGAGGAAAATGGCTTCCCCAACACTGCTGATGACGGCAACGATGACTATGCTCCCACCTATTGCTTCATGGCAAAAGGTGCCAAGGTATTCAAATATCCCTCCTCTGAATCAAGTGAGGATGAATCTGATGAAAACCTCAAACCCAGCTATTCCAAACTTGCTAATATTGCTGTCAAACAACAAAAGGCTTTGGAAAGGGTTCAAAATATGCTAGACAAAAGCGATGATCTGTTAGGTGAGGAAATGGATCGAACTCAAACACTGACTGATAATCTTCAGCAACTATAGTCTAAGTTTGACAACCTTCAAGGTCGTCATGAAACTCTCCTAGCCGATCATGAGAAGCTTTCTTATGAATTTCTTCAAAGAAAGCAAGATCTTGAGAAGCTAAGGGTGAGTCATGAAGATCTTCAGAAGGAAAATGATTCTTTGCTTGCTCAACAGATTAGTTCCGCTCAGGAAGAATTTATTCCACCATGCTTGAAATGCATTGAACGTGAAACTGCTAATTCTTCACCTGAATGTTCAAATGCTTCCATTGCTGCAAATTCTTCAACTATCTCTGTGGTCACAAATTCCTCATCTGAGGATACCACTAGTATCACTGACGAAAATGCAGGGTTGAAGGAATTGTATGTGACAGGCATGTACAAAAGCCTCAAAGGGCATCAGACTCTTTGTGATGTGCTCAAAAAGCAGATCTTGAACATGAACCCTAGGAAAGAGGGTATTGCCTTTGAGAGGAAACTCAATGCTGATGGAACCTACTGGAAACCGGAGCAGTATCCCAAAACCTCATGGGTTGCTGCGAAGGGACCTCCCGTAGATCCATCCACTTTATCTGGCTTTACTTGTGAATCCTCATATTCATCTGATGAGTCATTTGACTCCAACTATAAACTGTTCAAAAATCAGAATGGTGAGGTATTTGCTAGATATGTTGGATCTAACTGCAGGAATGGTCCCCCTATGAAGAAAATCTGGGTTCCCAAAAAGTGCCTTGAAAGTCTTCAGGTGAATGTCCTCATGACACCACCTGTGAAGAATAAGAACCCCAGATCAAATTCTTCATATGAATCAAATTCCTCACATGGATCAAAGTCCTCACATGAACATCATCGTGCTAACACTTCTATTTCGCAGGGAAAGCCTAAGGGCTATGAATATATGCATTATTCTTCAAATCATTATGTTCATAAGTCCTCGAAGAATTTCTCTGCTTATTCATATGCTTACCCTAACCCCTCTTATGTGAAACGAAGTGGTCTGGCGTCTATGCCACCTTTCTCTTATGGAGCTCGCAGAATGATGAACTCTTTGCCACCCCTCCAGATGTGGGTGGTGAAGAAAAGGAACTAATCTCTTATGCAGGGTCAGGTCTCCAGACGAACTAAATCGTCTGAAGAATTTGCTGGAGACCTGAAATGCTTGAAAGGACGCAAGCTAATCATGAAGAAATGATTTATTCATTTCTCACGTCCTCACATTGCTATATATACATATGTTGCTTTAATTGATGAAATATGTCTAATGAATTTGATGTCATATTCTTCACTCTGAAGTATATGAGTTCGTAAGATGCACTAATTCATCTGCAGGATGATTTACCCAAAGCTACTGAGTGGGTCCTCGATAGTGGATGTACAAATCACATGACCGGTGACAAGAGCTTACTGATGAACACTCCTTTATCTCCATCACACTTGAAGCATATCACCTACGCTGACAAAGGCAAAAGCAAGGTGTTGGGTCTAGGTAGGGTTGCAATCTCAAAGGATCGACACATGGGTAAAGTCATGCTTGTCGAGTCCCTTGGATTCAACCTCATGTCTGTCTCAATGCTTTGTGATCTTGATATGGTTGTTGTCTTTGGCAAATATCGTTGCTTAGTGCTCATGGAATCTGACAATTCCAAAGTCTTCGAAGGCTTTAGGAGAGGAGACTTGTATATTGTTGATTTCTCTGCAGGACCACAGCCTGCCACTTGTCTACTTGCTAAAGCTTCAGAAGGCTGGCTATGGCATCGACGACTGGGTCATGCTGGCATGAGGAACTTACACACGCTCGTGAAGAAAAAGCACGTCATTGGCATCGAGGGTGTCAAATTCCTCAAAGATCATCTTTGTGGGGCTTGTGAGGCTGGAAAGATGACCAGAGCCAAGCACCCCTCGAAGACTATCATGACTACTTCTCGTCCTTTTGAATTGCTTCATATGGATCTCTTTAGCCCTACTCATTATGCCACACTAACAAATGCAGCATCTCTATATGGCTTTGTCATTGTCGATGACTATTCTCGTTACAGATGGGTGCATGTCATTACTTACAAGACTGAAGTGCAGGAAGTCTTCAGACGATTTTCCTCAAGGGCTTCGATGAATTTCGGCGTGAAGATTAAGCATATACGTAGTGACAATGGGACTGAGTTCAAGAATACTGGTCTTGATGACTATCTCGATGAACTTGGTATTACTCATGAGCTATTTGCCCCATACACTCCTCAGCAGAATGGCGTTGTGGAGCGCAAGAACAGGACTCTTGTTGAGATGGCTCGCACCATACTTGATGAATACAAGACACCTCGTCACTTCTGGCCTGAGGCAATTGATACTGCATGCCACATCATCAACAGGGTATATCTTCACAAATTCTTCAAGAAGACCTCATATGAACTCCTCACTGACAAGAAACCCAATGTGAGTTATTTCAAAGTCTTCGGTGCTAAATGCTGGATTAGAGATCCACATAACAATTCTAAATTTGCACCGAAAGCACATGAAGGTTTTATGCTTGGTTACGGAAAGGACTCGCACACCTACAGGGTCTTCAATGCCTATCACAACAAGGTTGTTGAAACTGTAGATGTGCGGTTCGATGAAACTAACGGCTCGCAAAGAGAGCACCTACCTCCTGTGCTAGATGAAAAGACACCTGAGGAAACCATCAAGTTCAAAGCTACTGAGGATGTCATTCCTTCCGAAGAATCTGCTGAAGAAATCATTCCAGAACATGAAGAACAGCATGCTGGCGCATCTGAAGAAAATGGCTCTGAAGAAAATGCTGAGCCAAATCAAAGTCGTCAACCTGCTCATCCCCGCGTTGCAAATGAAGTACAGATTGAGAGAATCATCAACGACATCAATGCACCAGGTCCTCTGACTCGCTCAAAAGCTTCACATTTATCTAACTTTTGTGGGCATTTTGCTTTCGTCTCTATCACAGAGCCCACCAAAGTTGATGAGGCATTTCTGGAGCCTGAATGGATTCAAGCAATGCAAGAGGAATTACATCAATTCAAGCTGAACAATGTGTGGGAGCTTGTCAAGCGACCGGACCCATGCAAGCACAATATCATCGGTACCAAATGGATCTACCGCAACAAGCAAGATGAAAATGGCCTAGTGGTGAGGAACAAGGCTCGTCTTGTAGCTCAAGGCTACACACAGGTTGAAGGAATTGATTTCGATGAAACTTTTGCACCTGTTGCTAGACTTGAGGCTATTCGCATATTGCTTGCTTATGCTAACCATCATAATATCATCTTATATCAAATGGATGTGAAAAGTGCATTCCTCAATGGTAAGCTTGAGGAAGAAGTATATGTTGCTCAACCCTCAGGTTTTGAAGATCTTAAACATCCTGACAAAGTCTTCAGACTCAATAAGGCCCTCTATGGCCTCAAGCAGGCCCCTCGGGCGTGGTATGATACTCTGAAGGAATTCCTCATGAAGAAAGGCTTCAAACCCGGTTCACTCGACCCAACTCTTTTCACCAAAACCTATGATGATGAATTATTCGTGTGCCAAATATATGTTGATGATATTATCTTTGGCTGTACTAACCAACATTACAGTGACGAATTTGCTTACATGATGAGTGAGGAATATCAAATGTCCATGATGCGAGAATTGAAATTCTTCTTAGGTCTTCAAATTCGTCACCAACATAATGGCATTTTCATTTCTCAAGAGAAATACCTCAAGGACGTTCTGAGAAAATTCGGTATGCAAGAATGCAGAGGCGTCAAAATCCCTATGCCCACAAATGGCCATCTATGCACTGATGAAAATGGAATAGACTTCGATCAAAAGGTATACCGCTCCATGATTGGTTCTTTATTGTACCTATGTGCATCTAGGCCGGATATTATGCTTAGTGTTTGCATGTGTGCCCGTTTTCAAGCTACACCGAAGGAATCACACTATAAGGCTGTGAAACATATTCTTCGATATCTATCTCGCACTCCAACACTTGGATTATGGTATCCCAAGGGCTCGGTTTTTGATCTCATTAGATATTCTGACTCTGACTATGCCGGTGATCGTGTGGACCGCAAGTCAACTTCAGGGACATGCCATTTCCTCGGACGATCCTTAGTATGTTGGTCCTCGAAGAAGCAGAACTGCGTATCACTCTCTACTGCCGAAGCTGAGTATATTGCTGCTGGTTCTTGCTGTGCTCAATTGCTATGGATGAAGCAAACCCTCAAGGACTACGGCATCAATGTGAAGAATGTGCCACTCTACTGCGACAACGAGAGTGCCATCAAAATTGCTCATAACCCAGTTCAGCACTCGAAGACAAAGCACATCGAGATTCGTCATCATTTTCTTCGAGATCATGTGTTGAAGGGTGACATCTCTATTGATCCCGTGAAGTCTGAAGAACAGCTAGCGGATATCTTCACAAAGCCCTTGGATGAGAAGAGATTTAGCAAGTTGCGGTGTGAGCTAAATATCTTAGAATCTTCGAATGTCCTTTGAAAAGGACACACATCCTAACACTTATGCAAATTGATGACTTAGGTGTGCAACACACGAAGAAACGTTTTTCTTCAATCAATGAAGACTAACCCTCTAAGTGTGAAGAATTTGATTCTCAGAGCCCTACGACAATTGTACGCGGTGTCTGAAATCATCATTCTTACACGGTGGGTCACGCCACCACAAAAAGTTGAAAATCTTCAAAATTTGAGTTTTTCATCATTGTGCAAATTCTTCAAATTTTCAAATTCTTCAACTTTGCAAAATCTTCACTCTTTCCGTCTATGTTCTTCATTGACTATATATATATATATTTGAGTTTTCTGTCCTCTACAGCATTCACTTATTGCTAATTCTTCAAGTTGTGTTTCTTCTAAGTTAATGTGATCGGACCCGTTCCCCCTCAATGCTAAACTCAATCCAGTCCGTTCACAAATTCTTCATGTGCGTTCTATTTGAAACCCGTTCAAAGTCTTCACTGTGTCCTTGACAGCTGAAGAATTTGTGAACGAAACATTAAAATATTCTTATCTGAATTTTCGGCTTTTGCCGTTCAAACCGTTCCTTATCCCTCGATAAGATTTATCTATTCACCCTCGATCTAACTCTATCTCCACTTCACAGTTCGTGGGTGACACATGTCGCTAGGATGAGAAGGGTCAGGGGCACGTTTGTCCATTTTCTTCGGACGAGCGGTTTTTCACCTCTGCTATAAATACCCCTCACCCTCCTCAGAGCTCATTTACCCCGCTCGATCTTACTCCCTCGCTTGAGCTCTCAGACCTAGCGCCGCCGCTACACTCCATCGTCGCCGGTGAGGAAGAGCTTCACTGCCTCGACCTCGTCGCCGTCGTACTCACGCCGGCCGCGGAAATCCTCACTCCGCCGCCGCCGTAGCTGTTTTCCATCGCCAAGTTAGGGCGTGGAAGATCTGAACGGACGAACATCTCCACTGCCACTCTCAGTTCGTCGTGTTCTTCGTCAAGGGTAAATAAAATTTATTTTTACTGCCCTAGTTGATTCTGATGATTTTCACAAAATCTTCAAAAGGTGTTTATTCTTCAACTTTCATGTTCTTAAACACCAACTTGCTTCTGTCCTTGATCAGTTTCTCTAAGCAACGTTTTTCTTCAAGATTCCTCAATTGTGTGGATTTTCAATCTACACAACTCTGGAACCTAAGTCAAAATGCTTAGTGAAATTCCTCAAGACACCCCTGGTCATCTTCCTCAAACTTGATACTTTTGAAAATCTTCTGAGAACGCATATGACCTCTCCAAAACTCTTTGCACCTATATTCTGTTCACAGGTACACATGTCCGCTGCTAAATCTCTAGGTTCTCATCAACTTAACTCATTTGCAGCGTTTCTTGAAGAAAAATTGCACACCTCATCAGAAAATTCGATTGTTCAAAACCCTCAAGTGAAGAAAATGGCTGATGGTAAAAGACCTCAGAAGGGAGGAAAGAGGCCAGAAACAAATACTGCTTTTGAGATCCCTGATGACATCTATGATGAATATTGTACTCCTGATGAAGCAACTCATGGCAAGGAGAACAAAAATCAGCGCAAAGTGCGCATTCAGAAGATTGAGAGGAGATGGGCAAGAGAATGGAGGGAATATCGCTATGTCACTCCCAAGTACATGAAGAAATTTGCTGTTAACCCTCCATGTCCAAGACCTCCATTGGCTCCTGGCCAAGAAGCTGATCCCACTAGCATCAGAAGAGGTGAGGAATTTCCTCAGGAGTGGGCTAAGCGTCAAGCCAAGCTGGCCAAAGTGGCTAAAGAGGCAGTAAAGAAATTCAATGAAGATTCTGGTGCCGGCATGACCACCTCCACCTGACATCAACATATGTACAAACAAATTATGTGAACTGAAGTCTCTGTACTCTGCAAAGTGTGACATAGCTCATAATTTAGATGAATTTAATCCTACTGATATGCATACCACAACAATGAATAATCTTTTCGACGCATCCATGGATAACTCGAGCTTGCCAATATCTGGTTATTAATCAAGAGTGAAGGGACAACTCCAATCTACAGTAAACCTGATAAGTAATACTCTATATTAGTTGTATCCTGGAACCCGCATCACCAACCATAAAGCCAATAAACATGACGACTTAAATTGTTTCATTCAAACTCAAACATCAAATTATCACAATGTGCCAAGTTTTATCGTGATTGTGAATTTCTGACTATTCCATTATGAACTGATGCCATTGACATCATGGTGAAATTTGAGTCAGATTCTGATCTACTTCTGACTATTTACAACATCAGGAGCATTAGCATATTCAATTAACCTCTCAAAATCTATTATGACCAACTGAACCCAGTCCCCCAGTCCAAAACTGTCTTCAAACTTCCTGTGGCATTACCTTCTGCATTAGAGGCCTAAAGAAAAATGTTCAAAAACATGACCATTAGATCAATCTACTATGATGGAAAATAAGATGCATGTGTTGTTCCAATGATTGGGAATTCACATAACATTTATGGTAAACTTCAATCCAATGTTTAAAATCCTTCATCATCTCCTGTTTGAATTGGTCAAGCTCCTGCCTGAGCTCGGGACAAGCACGAATCTCGGCGCTAATGCATTGGTAAATTTTTGAAAAGAACTCAATGCGGCAGAGACGCCTTGACATCCCCATTCATGCTTTTGAACACTTCAGGGTAATTTCCTCCTTCATGCTTTCGCCTCTTCCTTTCTGATAGGGAAACTACTCACCTTCTCCATCCTTCCTCTGGTCCCTAGTCCATGCATGCTCATGCTCCGTAGCTGCCGTCACACTCATGCTCTAGAGCCACCGCCCCTTGACTGCTCTCTCTCCCTCTCTCGATCTACCAAGACAATGGGTTGAAAGTCGACGCCATCTCTCAATCTCGATCTCGATTTGCCGAGCCCATGGCTTAAAAGTCTGACGGCATGTTTGGATCGAGGCCAAAGGAAACCAGGGGCTTACTTACTACCTATTGCAAAATCACGGTTCTTACCTGGGGTAACAGCGAACCGTGATGGAGTAGAAAAAGTAAATGACTGACAACTATAGTATCCTTCCTAAGAGCATCAGGGACATTTCCGGTCTTGGATTACTCTAGATTGCCCATCCTCGTGCAAGAGAAATGTCCGAGACACCCATCCCCATGTTCGCTCCTTGCTACCGTCCTCCTCTCTGCTCAAATTAATTCTTTGCATTGGTACAATTTAGAGTTTGGGGGGTGGGTAAGCATTACTCAATGTAATTCTTTAGGGAACTCCAAAGAGACGAAAAGCAAAGCTAAAGTTGTCACATAATAAGATTAAGAGATAAAGCATAAGGCTAGCAAGAACAAGTAATGACTCGCAATAACAAATACCAAACATGCCAACATCACAAATATCAGCAGCAATAAAGCAATCAATCAAAAAAATTACACCATCCTGTACCATCAACAAACTAATCTCCCTTCTAGAAGATACCAATCACTTCTAAGCAATTCTTGCATGCAACTTTATTTTTCTTGGTATATTTTTGCTTTCCAAATAATCCATTTTATAGACTACTTTTCTCGGAAGGAAGCCATTTTAGTAAGGTCCAAATAGATATTTTTAGATATTCTATGAAACACGTGTGCTAGACTGGTATAACGAATTGGAATTGTAATCGTCAAGACCAAGCCGCAATGATTTTTCTTGTGAAGTTATCTACAACCTTTTTTATCACAGAAACCCTAATGGACTCACTCATTGGTTTTATAAGATAAAAATGTACTTCACATAGTTCCATACTGTTGCACAGAGTTATGAATTCGGTAGATCAACTCTGCTTGATCTCTATAGGAAATATACCATAATTTATTTCCTATAATTATATTATGACATCTCTAAGTTGTTCAGAAGTATGATTAAAATCAAAATTAACAAACGAGTCATTGAACAATCAATAATAGTCCTTACAAGATTGTAATCTCAATGTAACAATCACGATGTAGCAGGTTCAATTAAGCCACTCCTTACCTCGCCATGAAGTAGTCATTTTTTTCTCTCCTCTTTGAACTCCCAGAGTTGCAGCCTCAATTCTACCGCATTGGCCATCACCAAACTGAATGGCCAGTGAGCAAGTAAAGAAACCTTAGATGCACTGCCTTAGTAAATGAACGGCAAGTCATCATCTAGAAAGGAATAGCAGGTCAACATCTAAATAAAGGACTGACATGACATGAAAGCTCTAGTCAAGTTAACAAAATCACAAACTTTTTTGTAGAATTCGTAGGAATTATGAGCTAAGGACTTCCATGGGCTCAACCAGTACCACCGGCGCCCCTGCACCCTCGTACAAACTCCTTCTACCCCCTATAAAAACTGTAAAAGAAAAAAAATACTTACATTAGAACATGGTGCTGCAAAGAATGAAACAAAACAACAACATATGGCTCTATTATGCTAGCAATGAATGAGACACCCCAAATTGTGAATCTGTTTTCAGCAGGTGTATTAGCCTATTAGATGTTCTACAAGACTTGGGATGATTTCTCCATAAGCTTCATATTGTGCTTATTTACTAAAACAGGTGACCCATTTTCAGTTATATATATGTTCAGTACGTCTTTCAGAAGAACTGAATGCAGTTGGTCTATAATTAGCATGGCTGATGGAATAAGCGTCAACACCTTACTACATTGGCAATTTCAACATGAAAAAATCCAGGGCAAAAACTTAACAATTACATTTCCAAATTTATGGGCTGGACTGAATTCCTTTTTCTTTCTGAGGTTGTGGCCCTAAATCCGTGCAAGAAGATGCATACCCCTAAATCAAACTGATAATTATGTTGATGTTCATTGATAAAACCTTATCATCAGCTTAGTCCTGCTACTGCAACCGCACACACTTTCCTATGCAACCACAAAATGCAGTCCAACAATATGGTCAAACCAGACCAACGATTCTCAGCAAGATGCGCACAACTTAACTAAGACTGCATCGGCTCATGCATCCACGAGGCGGCGTGCTCAATATCCTGTAGACATCACATTGTGAGATGCTAAGATTTAGTGAGAGTTTGGAAGAACCGCATAATTTTTTTATTGTTTTGTCCATGTTCAAACAACTTCTACGACCAGATCCTAACTTTTTTGCTTCGCACATAAGGCTGCACTGCAGAATTTGAAAAAAACGGGAACAAGGAAGCGGGTCAGTGTTGTACCTCAAGGAATTTCCTTCTGAACAAATTCAGCAAAATAGATTACCTGGCATATAATCACCCAGTCGCTCCCAAGGTCCAAAGGCACAGGAGACGGCGACCGGGACCTTCGCAAGAGGCCGGTCGTGGTGGCGGTCAGACGTCGATCCCGCAGCTCGGCAAAAGGCGGCCATGGCTCTCGAGGCGCACGTGCGCAGTGCAGTCAGGGCATCGCGGATCGAGGAGGTTGAGGAGGAGGCGCGACGCTCACGCCACAGACGACCGGCGACGGACCAGAGTTGGCGGAAGAAGAGGGCCATGGATCGGGGCGAGCTCGGGCGGCCGCGGATGAACAAGGGTTGGAGAGAGAAGGAGGAGAACGGAGAGGAAACTGGAGGCAGGTAGGTTGCGCGAGATCGCCGGTGTGGCCCTCGTCGGCGGCGGGGCTCCCGGCCAGATCTATGTATGGTGGGGTGGGGGCTCTGGCAGGAGGTAGGGAGACGGAACCGCCCCGCCGCTGCCGTCCCTGGGCGCGACGCGGCTTCGCCTGCCGGCCCTCCGGCAGCGGCGTTGCGGGGAGCGGTGGGGGCGGAGCGGGCCTTGGGCGGCAGCGCGGAGCGTGGCGGCTGGGCAAACCCTAGCGTTGTTTGAGATCGAGGGGAGCCTCGTTCCCGTCGGAGCTCGAGGGGTTTTTTTTCGTAGGTCTTTTTTCGTAGATTTTTTTTCGCTGGTTTTTTTTCGTTCAGGCATGCGAGTGCGAGGCGTGCGAGGGACGGTAGGCATTGCTCTTACCTGGTTTTGGTTGGGTTTTTTTGGTATACGGGGAGGTGGGAGGGAGGACGAAAATAAACCAGGGGAGGTGGGACGAAAATTAACCGGCGAAGACTACCAACTGAGACATTAGGAGTAGAGATGCAGGCCGCGGTGACCCAGTAGGCGGCATTTTTTTTTTAAAAATTCAGTATTTTTGTTTTGTTTTTTGCTTTTGTTTCTACTTACAGCTAAATAATTAGAGTTTTTGAGTGATTCTTTTTGCTTTAGGTCACTAATTTGTGAATAACTTTACTTTAAAAATAGATTTTTGAGTGATTCTTTTTCCTGCTATTTAATATTAGTGCGTTCTATCATTATATTCAATTTGGTAATTTTTAGGTTATATTAAATGGGTGTTTTAATCAAAAACAGATTTTTTTTATTTTAGTTTGCTATTAAAGTTTCTAACAAAAAAATACTTTCTAAAAATACTTTTTGCTATTAATGTTTGAACGAAAAATATTTTGATAATTTGAGTTGTATAAATTTTATATAATTTTAGTTTTAAAAATACTAGACATTTATAAAAGCTTTTTAGTTGATTCTTTTTGTTGTTAGAGTTTTATAAAAGCTTTTTAGTTGATTGTTTTTGCTATTGAAAAATATTATAGTTTTGTTTTAGTTGATCGTAACAGAATATTTTAATTGATTCTTTTTAGTTCATTCTTTTTGCTATTAGTGTTTTATAAAAGTTTTGTAGTTCATTCTTTTTGCTATTAGTTCATTCTTTGAGCTAAATAACCATGAAATTGAAAAGCACTACAAATGAACTCTGAAAAGATTGAAAGTTGGCATGGTATCATCATTTCACCCACATAGCATGTGCTAAAAAGTTGAGAGGGTTACGGCAAAAACTGGATGCACTTCGTGTACAAAATGGACAATCTATTTCGAAGTATCAGGGTTTCGGACGAAAACTCATCTGTTACAAAGGGATTTCATTTTTTTGAACTTATTTGAACTTCAGACTTTTTGTGTGTTCAAAATGCACCATTCAAAGCCACATCATCAATTTTCAACCCTTTCTGATTTCATTTGGTATTTTTCATGCATTTACTGATTTTTTGAGCTAAATGACCCTGAAATTGAAAAGCACATTGACTGACTTGGTGAATGCCATGTTAGACACTGCTGGTTTATCTAAGGCATGGTGGGGGGAGGCTCTATTGACTTCATGTCATGTCCTGAATAGAGTTCCTAACAATAATAAGGAGAAAACCCCTTATGAGGAGTGGGTTGGGAGAAAACCATCACTTTCTTATTTGCGCACTTGGGGATGTTTGGCAAAGGTCAATATTCCTATTCCTAAGAAACGCAAACTTGGACCAAAGACAGTGGATTGTGTCTTTCTAGGGTATGCTCAACGGAGCATTGCTTATAGATTTTTAGTGGTAAAATCTGAAGTACCTGATATGCATGTTGATACTATAATGGAATCTCATGATGCAACATTTTTGAGAACATATTTCCTATGAAAGATATGCATAGCATTGCTAGATTTTCTTCTGAGATAATTCCTGAATCTAGTACAACTGATGAATATTTCGAACAATCACATGAGGAAGTCCTTGAGAAGGATAACAATGAAGTTCCTATAAGGAACAAGAGACAAAGGATTGCAAAATCCTTTGGTGATGATTTCATTGTATACCTTGTGGACGACACACCCAAGACGATTGCATAGGCATATGCATCTCCGGATGTAGATGATTGGAAAGAAGCTGTTCATAATGAGATGGACTCAATTCTTTCTAATGGAACTTGGGAACTAACTGATAGACCATATGGTTGTAAACCTGTGGGCTGTAAGTGGGTGTTCAAAAAGAAGCTAAAGCCTGATGGTACTATTGATAAGTACAAGGCGCGGCTAGTGGCCAAGGGCTACACTCAGAAAGAAGGCGAAGATTACTTTGACACCTATTCACCCGTTGCTAGAATGACCACCATTCGAGTGTTACTTTCCTTGGCTGCCTCTTATGGTCTCACGAGTGTATCTTTTGTCTTCCCATACACGCCCAAGAAGCCTAGCAGGTTCACGCAAAGATTTTTCGTCACGTGCATCATGTCGATTGCATAGCGGACCTCTAGGTCTTTCCAATAGGGTAGGTCCCAAAATATAGATTTCTTCTTTCACATGGGTGCGCGTCCCTCAGCGTCATTCGGAACAGATAGTCCGCCGGGACCCTTTTCAAAGATTACTTGTAAATCATTGACCATAGCAAGTATGTGATCACCAGTACGGACGGCGGGCTTCTTCCGGTGATCTGCCTCGCCTTTGAAATGCTTGCCTTTCTTTCGACATTGATGGTTGGTCGGAGGAAATCGATGATGTCCCAGGTACACATTCTTCCTGCATTTGTCCAAATATATAATTTCGATGTCATCTAAACAGTGCGTGCATGCGTGGTATCCCTTGTTTGTCTGTCCTGAAAGGTTACTGAGAGCAGGCCAATCGTTGATGGTTACAAACAGCAACGCATGTAGGTCAAATTCCCCCTGATCGTGCTCATCCCACACACGTACACCTTTTTCATTCCACAGCTGTAAATTTTTTTCAACTAATTCCTTAGGTACACATCAATGTCGTTGCCGGGTTGCTTAGGGCCTTGGATGAGCACTGGCATCATAATGAATTTTCGCTTCATGCACAACGAAGGAGAAAGGTTATAGATATATAGAGTCACGGGCCAGGTGCTATGATTGCTGCTCTGCTCCCCAAAAGGATTAATGTCATCCGCGCTTAAACCAAACCATACGTTCCTTGCGTCACCTGCAAAGTTCCCCCACATTCTCTCGATTTTTCTCCACTGCGACCCGTCAGCGGGTGCTCTCAACTTCCCGTCTTTCTTACGGTCCTCTTTGTGCCATCGCATCAACTTGACATGCTCTTTGTTTCTGAACAGACGTTTCAACCGTGGTATTATAGTAGCATACCACATCACCTTGGCAGGAACCCTCTTCCTGGGGCGCTCGCCCTAAAACATCACCAGGGTCATCACGTCTGATCTTTTACCGCAATGCACCGCATACCGGGCATGCGTTCAATTCCTCGTACTCACCGCGGTAGAGGATACAGTTATTAGGGCATGCATGTATCTTCTGCACCTCTAATCCTAGAGGGCAGACAACCTTCTTTGCTTCGTACGTACTGTCAGCCAATTCGTTATCCTTTGTAAGCTTCTTCTTCAATATTTTCAGTAGCTTCCCAAATCCCCTGTGAGTTACACCATTCTCTGCCTTTCATTGCAGCAATTCCAGTGCGGTACCGAGCTTTGTGTTGCCATCTTCGCAATTTGGGTACAACCCTTTTTTGTGATCCTCTAACATGCGATCGAACTTTAACTTCTCCCTTTCACTTTCGCATTCTCTCTGTGCATAAAAAATGACCAGGCGAAGATCATCATCGGGCACATCGTCTGGTTCCTCTTAATCTTCAGCGTCCCCCATTGCAGCATCACCATATTCAGGGGGCAGATAGTTGTCATCATCCTCTTCTTCGTTGTCTTCCATCATAACCCCTCTTTCTCCGTACTTGGTCCAAACATTATAGTATGGCATGAAACCCTTCTCAAGCAGATGGATGTGAAGAGTTTTCGAGTCAGAGTAAGCCTTCGTATTCCCACAGATAGGGCATGGACAACAGATAAAACCATTCTGCTTGTTTGCCTCAGCCACTTCGAGAAAATTATGCAGGCCCTTAATGGACTCGGAGGTGCGTCTGTCACCGTACATCCATTGCCGGTTCATCTGCGTGCATTATATATAATTAAGTGTGTCAAAAACCATTATAGAACATCATGAATAGAGAAGTGACCAAATTAATAGAAGTTCATCATCACATTAAAACCAAAGTACAGTAGTGATCAAATGTTATTACTGAAAAAATAAATACATAAAGTTCATACATATTTCTCATTGAACAACATATAGCTCTCTAGAGCATCTAATTAAAACATACATTGAAATTATGTAAACCATTTCAATGCAACAACAAATACAATCATAATCGCAACTAAGGTAACAATTGATCCAACGGCATAATGATACCAAGCCTCAGTATGAATGGCATATTTTTTAATCTTTCTAATCTTCAACATTTTATCTATCTTGATCTTGTGATCATCGACGACATCCGCAACATGCAACTCCAATTCCATCTTCTCCTCCTCAATTCTTTTCAATTTTTTCTTCAAGTAATCATTTTATTTTTCAACTAAATTTAACCTCTCGACAAAAGGGTCTGTTGGAATTTCCGGTTCGCATACCTCCTAGATAAAAACATCTATGTCATGTTGGTCGGCATAATTGTCATAAACACTAAATTAAACAAATAGTTGTAAAAGATAATATACCACATCCGAATCATAGACAGGACGAGGGCCGACGGGGGCGGATACCAAAACCATCGCACTATATAATAACAAACAATAATAAAATTAAGAAAATTAAACAAGTATCTATCTAAATCATACAAGTAAGATTTTTTTTTCTTTTAGAAAGAAGATAAGAAGAAGACGCTCACCACGGTAGTGCCGGCGACGAGATCGGCGCGGGCGATCGACGGCGGTGAGGACGGGGACGAGACAGGACGGACCGGCAAACCTAGACAAATCTTGAGGAAAATGGAGCTTGGACAAGGAGCTTCGAGAGGAGAAAGCTTAAGTGTGGCTCGGACATTTCATCGAACACCTCATGTGCATAGGAGGTGAGCTAGAGCAACACACACCTCTCCCACGGCCGGCCAAAAATAACAGAGCAGTGGCTCTGTTCGCGGGCAGGGGCGGGGGTATATATAGGGATCTCTTTAGTCCCGGTTGGTGGCTAAAATCGGGACTAAAGGACAACATTTGGTCCCGGTTCCAGCCACCAACCAGGACTAAATGTGCTGGGCCAGGAGCAAGGCCCATTGGTCCCGGTTCGTGTCTGGAACCGGGACCAAAGGGGTCAGACGAACCGGGACCAATGACCCCTGAGGCCCGGCCGGCGCCCTGGCCTCACGAACTGGGACTAATGCACCCTTTGGCCCTGGTTCATGAGTGGACCGAGATTAATGCCTTTACCCAGGTCTCAATCAAAGCCCTGTTTTCTATTAGTGGACGTAGTTGCCACCACGCATCAAGTTAAGAATCTGGTACAGGCATGGTCCACGCATGGTGGACGTGCATACATTGCAATCTCATGGGGCGGCCCGTGCAACCCATTATTGCATGAGTACGCCCACGCAGGTTACAAAACATTTGGTGACCGCCGCTTCAATGGCATGTGTATATTCCTAGAGTCAAATTCAAAAAACCACCACAATACATGCATCATTAGCAGAAAACCACCACAATACGTTTGACCAACACTTTGCATCGAACACGGCACTCCACAATACATGTAGTAGCAAAAAACACCAACATATTTTTGAACCGTGTTTTGACACGGCAAAGTGCCCACGTGGCGAGTTGGCGACGGAGCAGGCGAAACGACCTTTAACGGCCGTGTCCGCAGCCGCTCGGAGGGAACGGTAGCACATTACTTTTTGACATATATTTAAATAAATAAAAGCAGACAATACTTTTTTAACCTAATCTAAATCTGAATGATAAAAATTCAACTATAAAGATAAAAGCTATCTTCTAACCCATGTGGGCCGCCCCCGACAAGGACGCCTGTGGAGGGTGCAGGGGGACAATCCCTCACCCCGTGTACGAATCAGTATTGATCTATGTCACCTGTGTTATATGTATTCTTGATAAGCCGCACGGAATATGTTGATCAGTTGTAAATCCCCGGCGTTTGTAATCTCCCCCGATATAGTGAAGATTGGCTGGCTGGCACCCATTGTTTTTTCCCTTTTCGTGTTGGAGGTGTTTTCCATGTTAAAATTGTGTGTCTCCTGTGTTGATTTCGTTCTTCGTCGTTTTGATTTGCCTGTCGTATCTCTAACAAAATCTTCATCGGCCGTGGAGCGTCTGAGTTCCACGTCCTGTCTTCCCCTTGTCTTGCAAGCTCGACAGCCGTGAGCCATGGAAGTGAAGGTACGGGAGGGGAACAATAGTATGTGAAACACGGATCACATGGGACACAAGACATGGCCGCGTCCGTGTGCCACCTACTACTCTTCCTCGCCGCAGATCGTCGCGCAGACAGCCATCCTCGTGGTCGTTGCTGCCATGCGCAATCCGCACGGGAGACGTGATCGACGGGAGCTGGGGACGTCCCGCACCTGCACCTCCTCTTTGTCCGCCTTCATGTCGATCTCCGCGGACAGGACATCCCTCTACGCCCGCAGAACACGCAACCGCCATCGCCCATCGTGAATGATGTGAGGCTATGGATGGACTTGTACATCGCCCACTGCTTATCCAAGAAGCCTGAATCGTCTTCCACCATGGAAATGACGGGTTTGTCGTTGGCCTGCTTGTCGGCGATTTGTCCCTCCACGAGCCGGTACTCGTAAAGGAGCCGAAGGTTGTAGTGATCATCCTCCCGCGCCAGTCGGAACACCGACACCGGTGCTGCCGACCACTCTTCCGCCATTACGACATTGAATTGCGCCCATGCCTGCTCCAAGGCGAGGCTGATATTGACCAGCACGGGCGGTGGCACCGGCTCATCGTCAGGTTTCTTGTCCATCGTCTCATCGTCGTTGCTGACCTCCGACAAGCCAGTTTCTGTCCGACTCACATGGCAGGCCTGCCAAGTGGCCGCAATTTCCGACAGCTCCTATTTCTGCTCCGTTGAGAGGCACTCCCACATCGCTTTACAGCTCGGGGTATGATGGGGTGGTGCACAGAGGAGGATCGGGAGCGGAGGTGGTGCAGTGCGGATCTTGCCGGGCCTGGCCATACGTAAATATTGGGAGCCGTCCAGGCCCAGCATTGGGCCGTTTCAATGCGGCATCGCAGTGGGTTTATCTGCCACCATGCCTGTTTAATGCCGGTAGGCGGACCGATGGCAACCAGTTTGAATGCGTAGAGTGTCGTGCCATCATGTCCGATCAAGTCACTTCGGCATTGAACATGTGTGGAGATCGGGACGCGGTGTTGTTCGCGCTCTCGGCCGGTGCGTCGTTTTAATGACGGCTCCAGTGAACGGCCGCGTCGGCTCTGTTGCAACATGAATGTGGTGTGGGGTGCGGAGTTGCGTTCGCGCGGGAGAGGGCAAGGGAGAGGGAGATGGAGAGGGTTTTTGGGTGGAGACAGGGTGCCGTACGCGCGTACACGGCAGCGGTCTGAACGTACGCAATGCCCCCCTACTTTGTGTCCAGTTTGCGGGGTTTCACACCCGGAACGGTCAGGAGACCGATATGGATCTATGTTGGATGACAAACTACTTACAAACGGTTCGGCCCAGACGGGCGCGGACGGTTTGATGATACTAATGTGTTGAATCACAAACTACTTACAAATGGTTCGGCCCGGACGGTTTGATGGTCCATGTTGGAGAAGCTCCTCGGCTTTGATAATAGGCCAACACGACTGATAGAAGCGAAGAGAAAACCCGAAGCGAAGAGTAATGTGGTGCTGGTATTAATTTGTGAGTACTGATGTGTTGTAGGCTGGCCAGCCAGCTAGGTGGGTAGCCATATTTGTGAATCACCGTCTAGCCGTGAGGTAGTATCGATACGAGTTGTTGCTGAAAAAAGTCACAATACGATGGCAGTCAGCAGGCCCGTCCAATACTCCAAGAAGATGGCTCTGAGCAAGAGAATTGATTGTAGACGGCAGGCTAGAAAGTACGGAGCCGCATGCAGGAGACCTTTCAAAAGAACTGCATACAAGCCCATCCTACTGTACATACCTCTACGGGCAGTACTGTACACACCGATCCGTGTAGAGTACCAGTACTCTACTTTCTAGCCTGGCCAGCCTCGTGAATCATACACGACTATAACAAAGGAATCAGATTGCTAGCTAGAGCTATCTATTCCTATATTGTACTGATGATGAAAGCAAGCTAGCTGCAGGAGCTAGTACAGAAGAGGTCACCATGGCCTGCTGTGTTCAAGCAAGTCCAACACCCACATCGGATGGCATACTGATGCTATGTCGTCGCATACTGTTTCGTTATCCATGTCTTCCGAAATTTGTTTTAGTTTAGCTGGGTAATTAGCACCTCATCATCCATCGATCGCGTAGTCTTCATCGGAGTTGATGCATGGATGCTTATTTTGTTTTTGAGGGTATGCATGGATGGATGGACGATGATTGGTGGTGGTGGGTTGGGTGAGAAATTAGGAGTGCGTGGATTATTCCATGGATCGTGACCGCAGCCCCGGCCATGTTGGGACGCCCCATCCTAGCCGACCCACCCTATGGCAGCAAGCTGCAGCATGGATGGCCAGCACGTAGTACGCTGCATGCACCTGCTGATCCAAGTTGTGTACTCCACTGGATCCGATATTTCAGGGTGCAGCCAGCGCATAACGGGTACATGCACGCACGCATGCATGGACCCAACGAGACATGCATGTACGTCCTCTGCGGAGGTACGTGCAGCAGCCCAGCAGTGCAGACCGGAGCCGGACACCGGCACAAACAAAACCCGACGCCACCGGTCCCTCACCCAACACACACGCAGGCAGCAGCTCGGTGGCTCAACGCCGGTGCTCCGCATTATTGTTCGTTGCCGCCACGCATCAAGTTAATGATCTGGTCCAGGCATGGTCCACGCATGGTGTTTGCAATCGCGTGGCGCGGCCCGTGCAACCCATTACTGAATGAGTACGCCCACGCAAGGTTACAAAACATTTGGTGACCGCCCGCCGCTTCAATGGCATGTGTCCCCTCGCTCGCCATGCATCCGCCCATCCGTCGTCCTGGACCCTACCGTTGGTATGTTCTTTTTTTAGGGGATACCGTTGGTATATTCATATAGGGTAATCCAGAGTCAAATTCAAAAACCAACCACAATACATGCATAATTAGCAGAAAGCCATGACAATATGTTTGGCCAACACATTGCATCGAACAAAGCACGTGACGGTGGAAAAAAAAAACTAACATATTTCCGAACCGTGTTTTTTTTGGAAAAACTTGCAATCTATTCATCTTCAATCATGGTAGTACAACGAACACTAGAAATAATAATAATTGCATCCAGATCCGTAGACCACCTAGCGACGACTACAAGCACTGAAGCGAGTCGAAGGCACCCCGCTGTCATCGCCCCTCCCTCGCCGAAGCCGGGCAAACCTTATTGTAGTAGACAGTCGGGAAGTTGTCGTGTTAAGGCCCCATAGAACCAACGCACTAGAACAGCAACCGCCGCAGATGAAGAGTGTAGATCAGAAGGATCCAACCTGAAGACACACGAACGAAGATGAACGACAAACAGATCCGAGCAAATCCACGAAAGACAGATCCGTCGGAGACACACCTCCACACGCCCACCGATGATGATAGACGCATCACCGGAACGGGGGCTAGGCTGGGAGACCTTTATTCCATCTTTTTTGACGCGGCAAAGTGCCTACGTAGCAAGTTGGCAACGGCTCAGGTGAAACGGCCGTTAACCTCCATGTTGGCAGCCGCTCACTCGGAACGGTTTGACCTAGACCGACCACTCATCTTGTTATTTTTTGACATATTTCAACTCAACAAAAGCGGACGGCACTTTTTTAACCTAATCTAAATCTTCGTTGGCCATGGAGCGTCTGAGTTCAACGTCTTATCTTCCCCATGTCCGGCAAACTCAACGGACGTGCGCCTCGGGAAGTGAAGCTATGGATGGGAAGAAAAGGACAGGGAAGACACCCCAATGGGACATCAGACATGGCCCCGTCTGTGTGCGTACCCTTCCTCGCCGGGGTCCGCCGTGTGGACGGCTTACCTCGTGGTCGTTGCTGTCGGGCGCAAAACGCGCGGGCGGTGCGACTGACGCGGAGCTAGCGACGTCCTGCGCCCGTACCTCCTCTCCGCCGCCTCTGTGTCGATCTTCGCGAACAGGGCATCCCTCTCCACCCGCAGGACGTGCAGCCACCAACGCTCCCGGCGAATGTCGTGGGCGCTTCGGATGTACTGGTACATCGCGGATTGCTTATCCAAGAAGCCTGGGTCGTCAGCCACCATGGCCACGACGGCGTTATCATTGGCCTGCTAGTCGGCGATTTGGCCCTCCGCGAGCCGGTGCTCGTGGAGGAGCCGAAAGGTGCAGTGATCCTTCTGCGCCTGCCGAAAGACCGACACTAGCGAGGCCAACCACTCTTCGGGCATTACCAAGTTGAAGTGCGCCCACGCCTGCTACAAGGTGAAGCCGACATGGACCCGCGTCGGCGGTGGCGCCGGCTCATCGTTGGGTTCCTCTGCCATCGTCTCATCGTTGTGGTTGTCCTCCGGTAAGCTTGTCGTCAAGCCAGCCTCTGTTCGGCTCACATGGCGGACTGCTAGTTGGGCGCAATGTTGACTAGCTTTTGCTTGTGCTCCATCGAGAGGCTCTCCCACATTGCTCTACAGCTCGCGGTCATGGCGGAGGAGGATCAGGAGCAAAGGTAGCGCACGGAGGAGGATCGGGAGCGGACGTGGTGCAATGCGGATCGTGCCGGGCCTGCCCACACATAAATAGCGGATGCCGGTCAGGCCAATCAGCAGACTATTTCAATGCTGGCATCAGAGTGGGTTTCTCGGCCGCCGTGTTTGTTTAATGCTGGTAGACAAACGAACGGGCATTCAGTTTGAATGCCTAGAGTGACGTGTCGTCCCGTCTTATCAAGTCTCTCCGAAATTGAACATATGTGAAGATCGGGACGCGGTGTAGTTGGCGCTCTCGGCCGAGGCGCCGTTTTAATGATGGCTCCAGTGAACGGCCGCATTCACTCTGTTCCAGCATGAATGCGGTGCGAGGTGCAGAGTTGCGTTTGCGTGGGGGAGGGTGGGGAGGAGATGGAGAAGGCTTTTGGGTAGGGACACGGTGTCATATGCATATATTGCAGTGGTCTGAACACACACAAAACCCCCTGCTTTCCGTCTAATTTGCGGGAGTTAAATGACAAACTACGCCTAAACCGGTCGGCCCGGACGGTTTGATGGTCTGCGTGGGAGATGCCCTAACCTCCGCTTTTATAATAGGCCAAACACGGGAAGGGAACGTTTGGTTTCTGGGTACATATGTACCCTTTATGGAAAAAAAATATTAGTAACTCAACAAAAGGTCAAAAATTTCTGAAAATATTTTTGAAAAAAACTTGACCTTCCATTGTACTAGTGTGAAAAGTTCCAAAAAAAGAAAAATCCTCTTTGATTTTTTTTCAAAAAGACAAATTTTCAGTCAAAATAGCGTGAGTAGTGACATACAATAGCAAATAAATTTTGTCTTTTTCGCTGTGAAGTCAATGTTGTTTTTTTTTTGTGGAAATTTATATACTAGTGCGCAAGTAAGTCAAGTTTATTCTAAAAATAGTTTCTTAACTATTTTGACTTTTTGTTTAATTATTAAAAAAAAATCTCCATATAGGGTACATATGTACCCAGGAGCCATTGGGTATTTCCCTCCAAACACGACTGATAGAAGCGAAGAGAAAACCGGAAGCCAAGAGTAATGTGTGCTGGCATTGATTGTTATGTGTATGTAGTCATATTCGTGTCACAGTACGATGGCAGTCAGCAACCCCGGCCAGTAATCCAAGAAGATTGCTCTGAGCAAGAGAATTGATTGTAGACGCGGCAGGGATGCACGTACCACGAATGGCTAAGTACGGCGCCGCATGCAAGAGACCGATGGATGGACAGAGCAACGTATACATGGGCGTTCCTGCAGCCACAGCATGCACGTTGACCATTCAAAAGGAGTGCATACAAGCCCATCCTATCCTACTGTACGTACCTCTACTGGTACTCTGGTACATTCTGATCAGTGTAGAGTACCAGCACTCTACTTTCTAGCCTGACCAGCCTCGTGAATCATACAGGACTACAAGGAATCAGATAGCTAGCTAGAGCTATCTATTGTATGGCCTGCTGTGTTGAAGCAAGTCCTCACGATGGCCTGCTGTGTTGAAGCAAGTCCAACACCAACATCGGGATGGCGAGAGAAGAGGAAATACTCTCGCCAGACGGATATGGCATTGTCAAGACAGAGATGTGTGTATGGATACGGCGCCGCATGCAAGAATCCATCGGGTCCATATGCACAGCACAAGAAAGCCCTCGTACGTGACGCCGCTCACAGCTAGCTAGCTACCAGATTTTCATGCGTGTGAGTGTGTCACGTAGTCGCTGATATCAGCACTCTCACTCGCTGGCTCCAGTATACATTCAGTCCCAAAGGAAATTAACCAGGGTGCAGATGGTGTCACGTATGCCGCAAGTCGCTGTGTCAAGTGACATGTGTAAATCACACTGTCACATCAGAGAAATCACAGATCTAACTCTTGTACTCGTGATCAAGTATACGTACGTGCGTGCATGGTCATGGAAACATCGATTTTTCTTTTTTGAGAATTTGGAGGCTTGAGTTACTAGACGTAAGAAAAGAAAAGAAAGTTGCACATAGAAAGTTTATAAGAAAAGAAAAGACTGAATTAGAAAAGATAGTGAATGACTAGACGTAAGTCGCCTGGTTTTTCAATTTGGGCCAGTCGACCGTTTTGGGACGTCGGATGCAGATCCAACGGTGGGCAGCCCTCCTTCTACCTCCAGCTCATGTCCTTCCTTCGAATCGCCCAGCAGCCGCCGTCCTAACCGCCTGCCGCCGCCCGAGGCCAGCGACGCTCCTGCGTAGCCTTGCCGCACCGCCCTCCCCCAACCTCGGCCCATCGCCGTGCTGCCGCCCTCCTCCCCCCGTTCCATCCCTCTAGCCCCGGCGCCAATGGAGATTTTCTCCGGCGAAGTCGCTCGACCGCCCCACCGCCGCCGTTCTTCTACCCCCACCCTAAGATAGATGAGGGGGGTAGCCCTCTGGTGAGCTCCTTTCTTGCCTCCGGCCTCCCTCCAGCGAACTTTATAATCGACTAACCCAAAACCAGAAGTCAGTGTACAGTGTACGCAGCAAACAAAAATAGAAGAATCCCTAGGGGAAGGAGAGTTGCTAGTGTGTGAGAAGTTCAAGAAGAACAGGAGCAGGCAGCTGGAACTGGAACAAGGGGGTAGACAAGCCATGCGGGGGGCATTTCTCAGCACTATGCACAAATGGCTCACTGTAGGCACGTGGGCTTTGGGCCCGGCCGGCCGCTCCTGATTGTTTTTGGACGGCCCAGACACGTCTAGTTGATGGATCGTGCCGTTCGTGTTGGTTGGTGAAGCGGCCGGTGCAAAGGAGGACGGAAGAAAAAGAAATAGTTTCATGCATCAGGCACGTGTCTCAAGACTCTTCTAAAAATGCATGCATGCATGCCCATTACAAGAGGCGGCCGAACGCAGCTGTACGTGCACGTCATTCGTCTGAAAAAGGCTTATTTTTTTTCAGTTGATTGTTTTTTGAGATATAGCGAACGGCACATACCAAGTGGTTAGACCAGGTTTATTTATTTGTCATACAAGAGAAATAGAAAATTATTGATTTGTAACATTGTCAGAACCTAGGAAAACACACAATTAAAATGACATGTCTTACTGAATTATACGGGATTAGAGCTACTCGAGATTTGTGAAATAAATGTTTGATGCCACAGGGAAAAGTTAACAGTTAAGAGGTTTCAGCTCATGAAAACTGCCCTTCAAAATCAAATATGAAGAAATCTTTAGAAAATGTCACGAGGTCCTAATCTTAAGAATAAAAAAGTTGTGCAGAAAAAAATTCTAGCGATTCGAATCCTGCAAAGAACTACGAAATACATTTGAATCAACCTAGCATTACCTTTGCCAAAGAAATCTTAGATAATCCTGCATTACATTGGTAGTAAGGCACTGCCAGTGTCAATGAAAAAAATATGTTACAAATACTCCCCTTTGACGAACGTACACAGTTGATTTGTTTTTCGGGATCGATATATTCGTTTTGGAAACTTGTGTACGCAGGAGTAAAATAGTGTGCGGCTGGTCAGGTGATCACGATGCTCTAATCACACGTACAGAACTTCAGATTATGCTGCCCTAAACTAATCGGCACCCCGTATCATGTCCAGGCTTATCTTACTCTCCCTGCACACGCTCCGGCTGCTGCTGCTGCACACGTTTAGAATTATTCCAGATCTCGATGCATGCGTTGACACGTATAGAATTGTTCAACTGAAAACTTGGTTGTGGAAATTGTTAGCAGACAGCGGCGAGTAGCTAGATTGAGTCCAAGAAGAGTGACGTTGGGGAAACGACTCTGGTGGGCCCTGGCCGCTAGACATGTCAGGCCACGCCGACGCAACAGCCCAGGACCATCGCCGTCTCGTCTGCATCCGCCACGCGCGCCTCCACCATTCTCTAGCGCTCTCTCTGCAATGAAAAGGAGCGAGACGAGTGTTAAGTTTGAATAGTATACGTGATGTAATCTCAGCTCTCTCTCTCCCGTATCCTTCTCTATCTTCTTGTAGCAACAGGATTCTTAATGAGGTAATAGCACCAGGAGTCCTGGAACTTGTCCACCATATGATTATCTAGTCCAAAATTTGAAAAAGCAAACTATTTCATCCTACAACTTGCACCCAATGTGCAGATTTGGTCCTCAGCCAATCAGACGACGCCAACTGGAGCCAAGTCAGCAGAGCGGGTCAGCGGCGAACTTTTTGCAATTACCCCCTGGCCTTAGCATTAATGAACCCGCACTACACCGCACTTTTCACCTGAATTTATTGGGTCTCCCTCCCCTCGCCCAACCATTCGTCGCCTCCTCCCTCCTGTCCGTGACCGGCCGACAGGCCGTGCTGGCTGCGCTCGTGTGAGCCATGGCGTCGTCGCCGGACTTCACTGGCGGTGTGCACCCGCCTCCTACCGCGCACCAAGTTCGGCCATTCGGTGTCAACCCTCCGGATTATGGTTAGTCATCCTCTCTGCTCTGTTCCTCCTCTCTGCTCGGTGTCAACCCTCCCTCCCGGTCGGTGTTCTCCTCCTCCCCGTTGGATCGCCCAGTTTTGAGCTCGTTTCAGGCCCTTTCGTTGGTAGTTCGTGGTTGTAGTGCTTCCCACGACGTCAAACTGGTTATTTGGTAGTCGATTGGAGTCTAGGGTTTTGGGTGAAGTTGGGGATTTTAGGCAAGAACCTAGGGTTCTTGTTTTGAATGTTCTTTCGGCCAGACTTTAGGTTTATGGCTAGTACGTACATACTGTTTTGCAAATACGTGCACAATTTGGCCTAGGATTTGGGCGTAGGGGACAACATTGCAGTGTAAAAAGTCTAAACTTTTGTTTGGGCAATGTAGGGCACGACTTGAGATAAGTAGTGGATTAGTACTTAGTTTGTACATTAGCCATGCTAAATAAGTTGGTTACTGAATTTGTTGAGTTAATTTGCAAGTTGTAGTTAACTGAATTTATTCTGTTAACTGAATTCAGTTTGCAAGTTCCAGTTACTGTATTTTTTCAGTTAAGTCAGTTTCTGAAGATAACTGAATTTTTTCAGTTTAGTTCAAGATGCAGTTAACATCAGTTATTCAGTTAACTTGAAGATTCATTTAACCTGAAGATCCAGTTAACTTGCAGATTCAGTTAACTTGCATGATTCAGTTAACTTCCACTTAACTTGCAAGATTCAGTTAAATGTATTTATTCAGTTATCTTTATTGATGCTTCTGCTTACATTCTGCACTGTGTGGTTGCAGTTTGTGATTCATCAATGGGACTAAGTGTGGACACCCCTTTCTTCACATTAGAACTGGAGCATGGTGGACTATTCTGTGGACCAATAAATAACATGGAGTACTATAATCCTTCAGTAGAGGTGCTAGACTATGTTGACGTTGGCACATTCTCATATGCAGTCATTGAAGAGCACCTGCTATGGTTGGGATATCCTGTCAATGAGCACATCATTTATTGGTGCATGCCTGACAAAACAGTTTCAGATGGTATGCTCAGAATCAGAGGTGATGAGGATATGAAGCAAATGATAATAGCCAGTGCTCAGCATAAGGTTCTTGCAATCATGGTTGATCATTCAGATTTCATCAGTAATTTCAGGCAAGATTTGATATGTACAGTGGGAGCAGTAGAGAATCCTGTCAGAATGGTAAACCCAAATGCTGTTGCAGCCAGTGCAGCTAGTTCTCACAGCATCATTTCAGCCAATGCTGAAGATCCAATTTCAGAGTTTGCAGCACATGAGACAGAAGTAGACAACTTGCTGGCTAATGTTGCAGAAGAAGAGCATTTGCTGACTGATGTTGTACAAGGAGAGCACTTGCTGATTGATGTTGCAGTACAAGAGCATTTGCAGACTGATTTTGCTGAAGAAGATCACTTGCTGACTGATTTTGCTGAAGAAGATCACTTGCTGACTTATTTTGCTGAAGAAGATCACTTGCTGACTGATGTTGCAGAAGATGTAGTGCTTTCAGATTCAGAATTCAGTGACAGTGATTATGACATAGATGATGGAGATGATGATCTTTATGAAGAGAACATTGACTTTGATGTTGATGAAGAAGCTGAGCAAGAGGAGGAAGAGGTGGAACCTAACTATGTACTTGATGATGAAGATTTGAATCTCTCAATTGAAGAAGAAGAGCAACTGATCTACAAGTTCAAAGCTTTCAATTCCAAGGTGGACATAAAATCCCCTGTATTTAAAGTAGGGATGGTATTTGCTGATGTGGTTGAGTTGAGGAAAGCTATTACTGCATATTCAATAAGAAACAGAGTGCAGATCAAGAAGTTGAAAAATGACAAGATCAGATTTCATGCAGTTTGTCAGAGAGATTGCCCATGGCTGCTTAAGGCTGGCAATGACAACAGGACTGGAGGATTTGTCATCAAGGCCTACTATGGAGATCATATGTGTCAGAAGAAGTGGAAGTTGAAGGACATGACAGCTAAATTCCTTTGCAACTATTTCATAGATGAGTTCAGAGATGACCAGAAGATGTCACTTGGAACATTTTCAAGGAAAATAACAAAGGAGTTTAATGTCACCCCTAATAGATGGAAGCTAGCTAGGGCTAGGATAGCAGCACTGAAGGAGATCCATGGTGATGAAGAAGAGCAATTCAGTAGACTATGGGATTATGGACATGAATTAAGAAACAAGAACCCTGGCTCAACTTTTTTGCTGACAACTGGACTGGTCAAAGATACAAAATTTCCATTGGGCAGAAAATGTTTGAAAACACTGTATTGGTCATATGATGCCTGTAAGAGAGGGTGGCTTAAGGGCTGCAGGCCTATTATCTTCATAGATGGTTGTCATATGAAAAATAGGTTCAAAGGTGTGCTGCTTAGTGCAGTTGGCATTGATCCTAATGACTGCATTTTCCCCATTGCTATGGGCTGGGTGGAAGTAGAATGCACAAGTTCCTGGGAGTGGTTTCTCACAACTTTGAAAGATGATCTGAACATCACCAACAGTGCTCCTTTCACACTTATGAGTGACAAGCAGCAAGGTCTGATAAATGCTGTCCAGAAAGTTTGGCGGGATGCAGAGCACAGGTTTTGTGTGAGGCATATTTACCAAAATTTCAATGAGAAGCACAAAGGAGAGGTGCTGAAGCAAGACCTGTGGGCCATTGCCAGATCACCAAACAAGTTGAAGTGGAGAGAAAATTGTGAAAAAATGGATTGTCACAGCTCAGCTGCCTTCCACTGGACTGAAAGACTAGAGTGGAAAACTTGGTGCAAAGCATTCTTCAGTGAATTTCCAAAATATGACATTCTGCTGAACAATAACTCTGAAGTTTTTAACAGTTACATCCTTGAGGGTAGAGAAATGCCAGTGCTAAGCATGCTTGAGTATATTTTTTACAAGATAATGCACAGGATGGTGAGTAAGCAAAGAGAAGCTATAGAAAAGTGGGCAGGGCAGAGAATATGCCCAAAGATCAGAAAGAAATTGGACAAGAACACTGAGTTTGCTGCAAATTGCCATGTAACAGAAGCTGGCCAACAGATGTTCAGAGTTCAGTCTGGTAACAATAGCTACACAGTTGATCTTGGTTTGCACACATGTGATTGTAGGAGATGGCAGTTGTCTGGAGTACCATGTGGGCATTCTATAGCTTGTTGCAGGGAGGAGAGGATTGACCCAGATACAATGGTACATGAGTGCTACATTATTAGGACATATCTGAAAGCATATGAATACACTCTTGTCCCTCTTAGAGACCCAAATGTGTGGGAGGTACAGAATGCTTATAAGGTGCATCTACCTGTGTTTACAAAACAGCTGGGAAGGCCCAAGAAAAACAGGAAGAAGACTCCTGAGGAGAAGATCAAGAATGGTGTTAGGGTTTTGAACAAGAAAGGTGTTACAATGCACTGCTCAATTTGTGGTAGAGCTGATCACAACAGGAAGGGGCATTACAGATGGCAAGAAGCTCTCATTGAAGAAGGGGTAGAGCTAGTTGATGAAAACTATGATGACCCCACATTTATTCAGGTTACTAAATTAAACACAATATAAACTGCATTTTACTTTACTGAACTTACTGTAGTTGTCTGAATTTGCTGTAGTTGTCTGAATTTTGCTGTACATGACTGAATTGCTCAATGTTTTTGTGCAGAACATATTCCCTAATCAGGCTAATACTATACTGGATCCAATGCAGTCACCAACCAGTATGGTCTACAGCATGGCTCCAAGAGAAATTTCAAGAAGAGCTCCACAAAGAGTTCATGGCCCACTACCAGAGCAGTCTTCATTTGTTGTTGCTGCTGGTGCTGCAATACCTCAGCCAAGAATCACTACAGAAATGAATGCAGGTAGGCAAACAAGGGCAAGCACAGTACTTGAGAGAGGAGAAGGCTCTCAAGCTTCTGGTAGGGGAAAGGGGAGGAAAAGACAAAGGAATCTAGATGCAGGTGGAGGAAGAGGCACAAGTGCAGCTTCAGGCAGAGGAAGAGGGGCAAGTGCACTTGGAGGTGGAGGAAGAGGGGCAAATGCACCTGCAGGTGGAGGAAGAGGGTCAAATGTAGCTGCAGGTGGAGGCAGAGGAGCAACTCAAAATGCAAGCAGAGGAAGAGGGGCAGGAAATGTACATGCTTGGAGAGGAAGAGGAGGAAGAACAGCTAGGAGAGGAGGTATGCCAGGTGATAGGGCATACTGGCTACTGTTTGGAGAGGAAAGGAGAGTGGAAATTCCTGACCTGAATGCTCCTCCTGAAGAATTTGTGGCTCCTGATCCCTGACTTGGTGGGAGTTGACAGTTTCATCTTTTTGCAAAGGCGTAAAGTGATGTAAGACATTGACTGGCCTAACAATGGCTTAAATTGCCACTTTTTGATGGCAAACATTTGCTTAAATTGTCACTTTTTGATGGCAAACATTGGCATTAATTGCCACTATTTGATGGCAAACATTGCCATTAATTGCCTTTTTTGTAACTAAATATTATGATGCAAAACTAGGGGATAACTGAATGTTGGATGGCACATGAATGTTGGTTGTGACATGCTCTAGTTTGTAGTCTCCTGCATTTCTGAAAATGTGCTAGTTTGAGGTCCACTGAACTTCTGAAAGTGATCTAGTTATAGTGTACTGCATTTCTCAAAAAATTATCTAATTTGTACTTAGCTGCATTCCTGCATTTCTGAAAATGGTACATTACACTGCTGTTGTAAATGTTGTTGTAAATAGTGTACTGCATTTCTCAAAAAAATTATCTAATTAGGTAAAAGGAAAAAATTAAAAAAATAAATAAATGGTGTGCCTGGGGCTCGAACCCAGGACCTGTTGTTACAATCGCTGAGATCAATGCCAGTAGAGTAGTAGTAGTGATTTGTTTGTACTCTAGGTAACTAGCTAGTTAATATGGGCCGTGGTTTCCTCCGCCCGTTCGGTTTCCAAGCCTTAAAGACCACCCACCGCTGTAGTCGCCCACTCCACTAGCTCCACTCCCCTGCCCAGTCCACCCACGCCTCTTCGGTCTCACCGCTCCACCAACTTCCACGCCTCACATTGAAACCCTAGCTCGCCGCCGACGACATGGATGAGACCCTAGCGTGGCAGCGCGCGATCGAGGATCTGGCCGGCGATGACCAGGCGACCCGCGCGGACCTCAACGAGAACACGCGCTGGTTCCTGTAACACCCCCGTGTAATAAACTCTGTGACACTCTGTTAAAACTGCCAAGTCATGATCATTTGCAGTGCCAAGTCATAAGGGTTAATGATCCAATTCAAATTCACATCTGAAAATCAACTCAAATTCAAAAGTGAAATATAAAGTTGTTCAAACTCTGTTGGGAAAATGTTCATTAAATGACCAATAATCCAGGAACATTTCTAAAACCAATATCAAAATAATTGGAGTTGGGCAAGTGACTCAAACAAGATGAAACAACACCCAAAACAGCAATATTAATTCATTTAAAATCATTACAGATTCAAATGAACTCCAAATCTGCCCAAACCACTTTTTGATGAGAGATAATATTGCATTGCAATATTTGGGCCAACATTCACATTTTTCAAAAGAGCACAAGTGGCCTAATCTTTTTGAAACAGAAAAAGGGATAAAAGAAAAGGGAGAAGAGAAATAAGAAAAAAATAAAACGCTACTGTTGGCTGGGCCTAAGTGCACAGTGTGCGGCCCAGTCCAACAGCGGCCCACCTCACCTCCCTCCTCGTGCGTGTCGGCGCGCCCCTGGCCGCGCGCGCCAGCGCCAGCCGGGCGGCGACACGCCGACGGCCACCGACGCCGCAGCCACCCGAGAGGATAAGGTCGAGGCCCGGCGTCTCCCCTGGCTCTCCTCGCCACTTTCCCCTCTCCTCCCTCGCTCGCTCCGCCCCTCGCTCCCTCCCAGATCCAGCCACCGAGCGCCGTCGTCGCCGCGCTTTGGCACCACCGTGGCCGCCGGCCTCCCCACGTCGTCTGGAGGTGCCAGGAAGGAGCGCCGTGAACCTCTGCAACCTCTGGAGCAACCAGACGGAGCGGAGGAGCACCGCATCGCCCGCGCGCGAGTCGTCTTCCACCTCGGGTTGCCGCCAATTCCTCCATCTCCGGCGAGCTAGGCTGCAGCTACTAAACCTCCGAGGGCCTTCGGCGTGCCGCACGGTGAGCTACCCGTCCTCCGCTCCCCTGCGTTCATCTCTACGCGCGCCGTAGCTAGTTGTTCCCGAGCCCGTGCTCTGGTTGCCGCCGGTGGGCTCGGTGCCGTCGATGTGGCCCTCGTCAACGCCAACCGAGGTCAACGTTGAGCTCCTGGTGCTCCCAGGAGCCCGGCGAGCTCGAGCCCGAGCCTCACGTGCCTCCTAACGCCGTCTCCCCGATCTCCCGAACTCCACCGCCGCCAAACCTCGTCGCCGGCCCAGCTCCGGCCATCCCCTGGTCCGGCAAGTGCCCCAGCTCGATGCGCGAGATCACCAGCTAGCGAACGCGCCTAAGCGCAGCTCGAACAGAGCTCTGTAGCTCGATTCCGGTCAACTCCGGCGACCAACCGCCGCGGGAATGGCTCGCCGGAGCTACTCCGGTGCCCGCCGGCGTGGTCAGCCCGGGGCCACTCCCTGGGTCACTGACCCGTGGGCCCCAGGGGCCCGACCGGCCAGCTGACCGGTCAGCCCTGCTGACTGGACCGGCCCAGCCGCTGACACGTGGGCCCCACCTCCCTGTTAATCTAATTAAAACATTTTAGAAATAAAAATAAACTAATTACCCTAATGAGTCTATGACATGTGGGACCAGAAGCCTAATTAGCTAATTAGATTAGTTTAACTCACTGTCTAGGTAAACAGAGACTGACATGTGGGTCCCATTGGACCCACATGTGATATTTGACTTAGTCAGCCGACTGTTGACTTGCTGACGTCAGCAGCGCGTCATGCTGACGTCATAATTCATTTTCTGATAAATAAAATAATTCCAGAAATTCAAATAAAGTTTAAAAATTAATAACTTTTAAACCGTAGCCCGGATCGAAAAAGTTAAAACATGAAAGTTGCTCAGAACAACGAGATGAGTCTGGTCGTGCCGTCTGTTTCTCCATCGGAACCTCCTACGTAGAAGAACTCGTAACTCCGGACCCGAATCCGGTAGATGAATAGTGCACACACGTCGGATATTAAATCCCAGATTAATTCTAAAAATAACTAAAATGACTTAGATGCATATTTAGGCAACCCTGCACTGCTTCATAGCATCACACGCACCGTATTGCATTTGTTTGCATTATGTTTACCTGTTTCTTCCCCCTCTTCTCTCTCGGTAGACCCCGACGTTGACGTAGCTCCCGAGGCAGACGCCGCACAGGAGTACGACTACGTCCCCGACGATACTACTGAAGACCTTGCCCTTGCCCCCGAGCAAACAGGCAAGCACCCCCATTTTGAGCATGCCTATATTGCCTACTCTCTTCTCTCTTATGCTTGCATTAGAACTGCTGTTGCTACTGTTTCTTATATCTGTTGCATAGCCTGTTTATTGTAACCTGCCTTGCTACCTTACTGGTTATCCTAGACTGCTTAGTATAGGCTGGGTTGAGACACGACAGAGAACCCCCTTGATCCCGACTGCCCTGCTGGACATCAGAAGACCCGACCATCGGGATTGAAGACTAGACCCTGGCACCGCACCTCACTTCCCCTTAGTTGCCGACACTGCTGGGTTACCATCGAGTGCCGAGGGTGATACCTCGTCAGCACTTCTGCTGTTAACCTTGTAGGTTAGTTACTCGGTCGTGGTAAGCGAGGGTGATTCCTCCTACACCACCCCGATAACGACGTCGTCGCGCAACTCCTCAAGGTGGACCTCGAGGGTGATTCCTCCTTCGTTCACCTTGATGATAACATCGAGCGGGAATTCCATCGAGGATGATTCCTCAGGTTCCCTTCGGTGTCAGACACACAGTTACCTTGGATATTATGACTTGCACTAAACTATGATACTAAAGACGGGTCGGCCCTAAGGGGTACCCGCGCGAGCTTAACGCGAAGTGATGTGGAGTCGGGTTGACCTGGATGGTGCCCGCGAGATAACTACGAGGCGTGGCCGGGCATTCTTAGCCCTTGCCGCAAGTCCTCGAGACGGGGCGACGGGGTCACATCGATCGTGAGTCTCTGCTCGTTTCCGCGCGCTCCTAATCCACTACGGTTTGGATATTTGATCCGAGGGGCCTCTGGCCCGATAGCACTAACCATCACGTGGGCATAGTATGGGCGTTCTGCGTCGTACACATCAGCTGAAGCTTGTTGGACGTCAGTAAGGAGCGGCGCACGCCGAGTTGGACTGGTAACGCAACCGTGCTTGTATAAGGGGTTGCTAGGTCTGCTCTCGGTGGCCCCGTAACGTGCAGGAGTTCCCGGGGCGATGGCCCAAGACCCCTGGGGGCATAGGTTTAGTCCGGCGTGCTGACCTCTCTTATAAGCCTAGGTCGGGTTGCGGCGTGTTGCTTAGCCGAGGCCGGGCATGACCAAGAAAAGTGTGTCCGGCCGGAGTTAAGTGAGCGTGGTGGGTAAGTTGGTGCACCCCTGCAGGGAAGAAACTTCTATCGATAGCCTGTCCTACGGTAACGGACACTCGGAGTTGTATCCCGATCGGTACAACTAGAACATGTGAGGAGAATTGGATAGTACGGCTCTGGGATTGCTTTCTCGCAGGGAGTCGAGAAAGGATCTCAGGTCGAGGTTGATGATACTACTACTACTACTTTACTTATGTAATCTGCTCTCTCTCCTCATGCTGAAAGACTGCTGAAGATTGTTGAAGATGCTAGTCTTCGATAGGACTAGGCTTTCACCCTCTATTCTGGCATTTCTGCAGCCCAGTCCACATATACAGCCATTCCTTTGACAATGATGCATACGTAGTGTAGATCCTTGCTTGCTGAGTACTTCGGATGAGTACTCACGTTTGCTTTATTTTCTTTTTTCCCCCATATTCCATTTGATGCCACCAGACTACGGAGCCCCTGAGCCAGAAGCCCCAGCCGACGACCAGTACTACTACCCGCCTGGCGAGTACTACTACTACGAGGAGCCGTTCGACGACCAGGAGTAGGATCGGAGGGTCCAGGGCAGGAGGCCTACGCCTTTCGATCGTAGTATTTTATTTTACCCCGCCTCTGTGAAGGCCTAATTCTCTCTATGTAATATATCTGTACCCAGATATCTAATGCTTCCGCTGACGCTTGTATGCCATCGAGCTATGTATTCGAGCCCTCGAGGCCCTGGCTTGTAATATTAAGCTTGTATGACTTTATTTTATGTTTTAGAGTTGTGTTGTGATATCTTCAAGTGAGTCCTTAGGCTTGATCGTGCGCATTTGCGTGTATGATTAGTGCACGATTAAGCCGGGGTCGTCACAGTTCCCTAGCATCGGCATGATGCGCCACCACGCTCGTGGTCTCATCAAGATCATGACGGACGACGAGAAGCGGCGCGCAATGCCCCCCGGGCCTGGGGTTGCGCCTCCGCTGATCCTCCGCTTCGCAATGTTGGAGACGCGCTCCGATGACCCGCGACAGCGCGCGAGGTGGTGGATGTATCGGTCCGCCACCACGCCCTCGCCGCACCCGGATCCGTTCCGCATCGCGTCCAGGGCGCAGAGCGTGCGCGACGCCGTCCTGGTCATCCCCGCGCCGGTGAACACCGCCTACTGGGAAAGATTCCAACCTGAGGTCCTCGTCCACGACGACATCTCCGACGCGGAGTCGTCCGACGATGACGACTCCGAGTACTGCAAGGTCGTCTCCGACAACGACTCTGGCTACAGGGGGGACGCTGGCACGTCTGACGAGGAGGAGATAGAGGTCATCGTCCTGTCGGACGACGAGCCGGAGATCCAGATGGTGGTGCCCGTCGTCGACGCCAGGGAGGGTGGTCACATGGCTCGTCCAATTGAAGTGGACCTGCTTCCAGACGTGCCAGACATCGTCAAGCAGGAGCTGGTGGAGGAGGCAGCGCAGGACGCGGTGGCGGAGCCGGCAAGGATCGACAAGAAGGCTGTGAAGAGGTCTTCTACAGGGGAGGTGCGCCGCTCCGAGCGTCTCAAGCGCCTGAAGATGTGAAGAAGGACTGCAAAAGGACTGAAGAAGAAAGTGAAGTAGTTAGGTATGCTGCTTATAAGTTCAGCATATAAGTTAGAAGTATTTTGCGTTTAGTTAAGTTAGGTGTGCTGCTTATAGGTTCAGCACATAAGTTATTTGTAATGCTGCTATGGTTGCTATGGTTGAACTGCTGCAAGGTTATGGTTGAACTGCTGCAATGTTTGCTGAACTTATGCTATGATGATCAAGTGATGCTATGCTGCAATGTTGCCATGGTTGTTGTTTTGTTGTGTTGCTTAAATTTGGTTGCAATGCTGCTGCTGCTGTATTTGCCATGCTGTTGTACAAATGTGGTGTGTACTACTATAGATAGCATGTGTTGTTCTGTCCAAAAATAGCATGAATTTAGTACTGTAGATTCTTCAGGTACTTTATCTCTACTAGTTTATCTCTGTTTAGTTCCAATTCAGTACACTTTGACCTCCACCTACCAGTATATGTGAGACAAATTCAGTCCACAATTAATTACAGTGCCAATTCATTTAAATTCATAAAATAGCATGAATTTAGTACTGTAGATTCTTCAGGTACTTTATCTCTACTAGTTTATCTCTGTTTAGTTCCAATTCAGTACACTTTGACCTCCACCTACCAGTATATGTGAGACAAATTCAGTCCACAATTAATTACAGTGCCAATTCATTTAAATTCATAAAACATTCAGTTAACTGAAACAAATACAGTTAACTCATAATCCATTTAACTACAAATTCAGTTAACTGGACATGCAAAGAGAGACAAATTCAGTTAACTGAATTTGCAATTCACTGAATCTTCAGTGAACTGGAAATTAAGTTAACTGAAGATTAAGTTAACTGAATCTTCAGTAACATAAAGATGCAGTTCACTGAATCTTAGGGTTAACTTTATCTTCAATGCACTGACACTGTCAAAAATTCAGTTATCTACTAACACCTTGCAACAACATAACTTGGGCAATCATACAAATTTAGTTAACTAAAAGCAGTCATACATATTCAGTGCATTACATAAATCTGGCATACAAATTAACCAAGTTCACTAAAGGAGTACAACTAATTAATAGATCCAACTTAAGGCAGCATTACACCAACAATGAATTACTCAAATTCATCTAAGATCTCCTTCACCCTTCTTATCTTGCTCTTGGTCTCCTCCTTGTGCCTGAATAAATCACCAATCATGTACTCTAGCTTCTTCTTCTCCTTCTTCAGCTCATCCCTCTGTGACACCACTTTGTCCATCTCTTCTTTCATTTTGTCCATCTCTTGCTTCATTTTGTCCCTCTCTTGCTTTATCTCATCCCTCTCTTTCTCTGACTTAGACCTCATCACCTGATGAATGCTAGTGGAAGATTTATCAGACATTCTCTTCTTCTCAAGCTCTTGCTTTAGGTCAGAAAGAGCTAGCCTTGTGTTGCCCAATTCAGTAATTGCCTGCTCCTTGTCAGCCACCATCTTAGCAAAATCTAATTTAAAAAACCTCAGATCTTTTTCCATCTTTTCCTTCTCTCTCACAACCCTAACATTTTCTTCAGCATTAACTACATTCTCCCTGAGCCTTAGCTTCTGCTCATCTTCATACATGCCCCAAATCCTAGCCAGACTCATCTTCAAAGTGGCAGGCCATTCAGGGTCAACCCACTCAACATAGTTGCATTTAGGGATGTCCTACCAATTAAGAAAGAAACAATTTCAGGTACATGGTAAAATTCAGATAACTAATGAAATTTCAGTGAAATGATCTACTCTTACATGGTAAAATTCAGATTGACAGTAAAAGCTTGCAACATTATTGATCTACTCTTACAACATAACTTGGAAACTAAAATAATTGCACTGTCAATCATTCAATATAGTCACCTTTTGTGCACAAGCAAGATACCTCCTTCCACTGTCAACTACTTCAAAGGACACAAACTTCTCACAGACACAATGGTGTTCACATCTAGCTGCAAGATCTGGAGCAAGGCCTCTCCATTCAGAGCAGAAAATGGTGGCAGCGGCAGGAGCCTAGAACATATTCTTGTCAGAAAAATTCCCCATTTTTGCCCCAACCCTAACTGCCAGTGAGTATGTATGTATGTATTGGAGGTGGATGAGCTAACCTCACTTGTGAAAGAGTAGCCGTCGGACGACGAGCTGGATCCTTCACTCCAAGACACCATGGCGGCAGAGCTGGACGGCGGCGGCGAGCTGGAGCAGGGGATCCTCATGAAGAAGCAGAGAGGTGAGTGAGTGGAGTGGGCTGAGCAGGCTGAGCAGGATATTCTAGGAATATACCCACGCAGTTAAACTCAGGTGGTGTAGTGCAGGTTCATTAATGCTAAGGCCAGGGGGGTAATTGCAAAAAGTTCGCCGCTGACCCGCTCTGCTGACTTGGCTCCAGTTGGCGTCGTCTGATTGGCTGAGGACCAAATCTGCACATTGGGTGCAAGTTGTAGGATGAAATAGTTTGCTTTTTCAAGTTTTGGACTAGATCATCACATGGTGGACAAGTTCCGGGACTCCCGGTGCTATTACCTCATTCTTAATCTCTCTCTTGTACTTTACGGCAAAGTTTTGCCCAATAAATATACGGCTGCAGCTCCCTTATGAAGGAGTAGGAACACTTCCCAATATCGTTTTACATGGTATACAGAGCCCGGCTCTTCCAAATCATCTAGCGATACAGGAAAAAAAACAGAAACTATCGATCGTACAGAAAAGCAGAAGCTATCGATCGTTCCATGCCGTCCTCCTCGAGCGCTACCGGTCTCAATCTCGGGGCTCCACCGACCGAGAGGCTGACAAGGGGGAACTACCTCCTCTGGAAGGCGCAAGTCTTGCCGGCTCTGCAAGGTGCGTAGGTGACCGGCCTGTTAGACGGCAGCGACACCACACCGCCAAAAACAGCGCAGATTACGCAAGCAGATAAGACCACGACGATAGGGCCAAATCCCTTGTATGGGTCGTGGCTTTCGAAGGACCAGCAGGTTCTGAGCTACCTGCTCAATTCACTTTCGCAGGAGATCCTCGCTTAGGTCATTGGTAAGGAAAGCACCTTTGATCTCTGGACTGTCCTCACAACGTTGTTCGCCTCGCAGTCACAATCTCTGATCACAAATCTGAGAATTGCCATCGCCAACACAAAAAAGGGCAACATGTGAAGCAACGTCTTCATCGCCAAGATGAAGAGCCTCGGTGACGAGCTAGCTGCGGCCAGTCGTCCGGTGTCCGACCTGGAGATGGTGGATTACATCCTCGCAGGACTGGATCGGGACTATGATCCCATCGTTGTTGCGGTCGGCGCTATCAAGAATTCAATTACTGTTGATGATCTCTTCTCGCATATCTCCGCGTTTGACCACAGGATGGAGATGTTGGGCGATGGGCCAACTGGCTTTCGCTCTTCTGCCAACGCTATCTACAGAGGGCGTGGGCAAACTCGCACCATAGGAGGCCGTGGGCGAGGGAACAGAGGGCACAGATGTGGTGATCGCCCCTCTCCCTCTCCTGCTCGCGGCGGTGGTGGCGGCGGCTATCAACAACGTCAGCGACAACCACCACCACAGCAGCAACAGCAACATGAGGGAGATTATCCCGATTGCCAAATCTGCTACAAATACCATGCCGGTGGCGCAAGGGCCTGCTGGCATCGCTATGAGGAGGATCATGAAGAACAGAAGAAGGCCCACCTCATCACCAACTCCTACGGGATTGACACAAATCGGTATGCAGATTCTGGAGCCACCGAGTACATCACAGGGGAATTTGACAAGTTAATAATGCGAGAAAGGTAGCACGGAGGTGACCAAGTGCACACGGCAAGTGGAACCGGTATGGATAGTACTCACATTGGTAACTCAATTGTTAAAAACCCCATAAAAGACTTGCATCTAAATAATGTCCTATATGTTCCCCATGCATCAAAAAATCTTGTCTCCGTTCATCGATTTACCCTTGACAACAATGTTCTCATAATATTTTACCCCTACTCTTTTGTGATTAAGGACTTGGCAACGAGGAGAGTCATCTTTAGAGGAAAATGCGAAGGAGGTCTCTATCCACTCATATCATCATCCTCTTCATGGTCAAATAAACAAGCCTGGAGTGTCACCAAACCATCTTCGGCAAAGTGGCATGGACGCTTGGGTCATCCATCTTCAGTTATCGTTCAGCATGTTCTTAGTAGGAATAAACTCCCTTATGAGTCTAGTAATGAGTCAGTTTGTGATGCGTGTCAACAAGCTAAAAGTCATCAGTTACCATATCCCATCTCTACCAGTGTATCCACTGCTCATTTGCAACTTGTCTTTTCAGATGTTTGGGGGCCAGCCCCCGCTTCAGTCGGTAGATTCTCATACTATGTAAGCTTCATTGATGACTATAGTAAATTTACTTGGATTTATTTGCTAAAGAAACGGTCTGATGTTTTTCAAGTGTTTAGCAATTTCCAAAATCTTGTTGAACGCCAACTGAACTCCAAAATCCTTGCCATGCAAACGGACTGGGGTGGTGAGTATGAGAAACTCAGTTCTTTTTTTTTCAAAAGATAGGAATTTCACATCATGTCTCGTGTCTTCATGCTCACCAACAGAATGGTTCTGCTGAACGAAAACATCGTCATGTTGTTGAAGTAGGACTAGCACTGCTAGCTCATGCATCCATGCCTCTCAAGTTCTGGGATGAAGCTTTTCTCACTGCTACATATCTTATTAATATTCATCCTAGCAAAGTGATCAAATTTGGGAGTCCCATAACATGTCTCTTTGGTATAATCCCAGAATACAAATCTCCTCGCATCTTTGGTTGTGCATGTTGGCCAAATCTTAGACCTTACAATACACGCAAAATTGCGTTTCGTTCCAAATAATGTGTCTTTTTAGGCTACAGTCCTATGCATGAAGGAGTTAAGTGCCTTGATGTCTCTACTGTGGCAGGGTTTACATATCTAGAGATGTTGTCTTTGATGAATCAGTCTTTCCTTTCAAGTCACTTCATCCAAATGCCGGTGCCCTTCTTCGTAAAGAAATTCTTCTTCTTCCATCCAATCTTAGGGATTTTGATCAAGGGGGCGATAACAATTGTGCTGACCAATGTGCTAATATTCCTGCTAGTTCCACTGTTGGTGTTATGTCTGTTTAGGTACCTAAAGAAAACGGAGGACAAAATGATCAAAATCATGAAAATCCAGCACAAATGGTGTTATTTCATGTAAATGGAGAAGGAGCAGCAGGCGTGGAGCATGAGGAGGATTTGGCAGCTCCTGCCACGCCTGTGCGGCTGCTAGCGTCAGATCGCGTGCGAGAATCCACCTGGGATCAGGCGCCAGCCAGCAGCCAGGAAAGCGACAGCGTCCAGGGCTCAGGGAACCACTCCGTGGCTGCCGCGTCTCCACGTGGGACCCAGCGGTCCACCCGCATCCAACCAGCAGGAACGGCTGGGGTGCGCGTCCACCCGACAGCGACAACCGGTGCGCCAGCCCGCATGCAGACAAAGGTGGGCACGGGATCTCGTGCGGCTGCGGGTTCTGTGGCCCGGACCATCTCCAGTTCGGGAGCAGACACACAGACGGCCACATGATCTACTGCATCGACTCAGGCTACACATGTGGAGGATTCTTTAGGATCTTCTGCGTCTAGTCAGGCTGTACAGCCTCCTGTGCAACCACATCCTACTACCACAACAAGGGTTGTGACCCGGCTAAAAAAGGTATTAGGAATCCAAGAATAAGGACTGACGGTACTATACCGTATGGCATGCTATGTATTTCAGGTGAACCAACAAATTTAGGTGATGCACTTGGAGACTCTAGATGGAAAAGGGCAATGGATGAAGAGTGCAGTGCACTCGTGAAAAACAAGACATGGCATCTATTGCCAAATCAGAGAGGTAAAAATGTTATTGATTGCAAGTGGGTATATAGAATCAAAAAGAAGGCAGATGACTCCATTGACAGGTACAGGGCACATTTAGTTGCAAAAGGTTTTAAACAATGTTATGGCATTGATTATGTGGATACTTTTAGCCCTGTTGTAAAAGCTGCAACTATACGACTTGTTCTAGCTATTGCCGTATCCAGGGGATGGAGCCTGACATAGCTAGATGTACAGAACGCGTTCTTGCATGGTGTTCTGGAAGGGGAGATCTATATGAGGCAACCACCAGGGTATGAAAATAAGCAAACACCTCACTATGTTTGCAAGCTTGACAAAGCTCTTTATGGTCTAAAACAGTCACCTAGAGCATGGTTCTCAAGGTTGATTTCACAGCCGAAGCACCTTGGTTTTGTTCCATCCAAAGCAGACACGTCGCTCTTTATTTATAACAAGGCAAACACTGTGATTTTTATGCTCATTTATGTTGATGACATCATAGTTGCAAGCTCCTCACAAGATGCCACTAATGCTCTCTTGCATGATTTAAGTTCAGAATTTGCCTTGAAGGATCTTGGTGATTTACACTTCTTCCTGGGTATTGAAGTTAAGAAGATTCAAGATCGAATAATGTTGAGTCAGGAAAAATATGTCACTGAACTTCTAACTCGTATGGGAATGAAGGACTGTAAGCCTTCGCCCGCTCCTTTGTCTTCTTTAGAACAACTTTCAGCACATGAAGGAGAGCCACTTAAGGAAGAGGAGAGTACAAAATATAGAAGTGCTGTTGGAGCTTTACAGTACTTGACCTTGACAAGGTCAGACATATCATTTGCTATGAATAAGGTTTGTCAATACCTGCATGCCCCTACCTCCACTCATTGGACAACTGTCAAAAGGATTGTACGATACATTAAGCATACTATGAGTTTGGGACTTCGGTTCAAACGTTCTAGTTCTTCACTAGTTAGTGCTTTCTCTGATGCTGATTGGGTAGGATGTAGTGATGACAGAAAGTCAACTAGAGGATTTGCAGTGTTCTTTGGTTCAAACCTTATTTCTTGGATTGCCAGGAAACAAGCTACAATGTTAAGATCAAGTATAGAGGCTGAGTACAAGTCATTGGCCAACGCTACCGCTGAAATCATTTGGTTAGAATCATTACTTAATGAGTTGGGAATTAAGCAACGTCGTGTTTCATGTTTGTGGTGTGACAATTTGGGAGCTACCTATCTCTCTGCCAATCCAGTCTTTCATGGCAGAACTAAACATATTGAAATTGATTTTCATTTTGTACGAGAAAGAGTGGCAGAGAAGAAGTTGGACATAAGGTTCATTTCATGCAAGGATCAAGTAGCAGATAGGTTCACTAAAGCTTTGCCGGTTAAGCCTGTTGAAGAATTCAAGAGAATTGTTAACATAGGATAGTTTAGATTAAGGGAGGTGTTAGAGTTTGAATAGTATACGTGATGTAATCTCAACTATCTCTATCCCGTATCCTTCTCTATCTCCTTGTAACAACAGGATCCCTTACGAGGGAGTAGGAATGCTTCCCAATATCGTTTTACAACGAGGACGACGACTGCTGGTTTTCGTCTGCTTTTCATTTACTAGTTTTCTCTGAAGGCATCAAGTATCTGGTTCATTTTATCTAGATGGAGGGGAGAATATCATGTGCGCTTTTTTTTTGCGCGAAAACTTACAATCTACTCATCAACAGTCAAGGTAGTACAAAGAACACCAGAAGTAAAAATTACATCAGATCCGTAGACCACCTAGCGACGATACAAGCACTAAAGCGAGCCGAAGGCACGCCGCCGTCATCCCCCCTTCCTGGTCGGAGTCGAGCAAACATTGTTGTACTAAACAGTCGGAAAGTCGTCATGCCAAGTCCCCATATGACCAGCACACCAGAACAGCAACCGCCGCCGATAAATAGAAGCGTAGATCGGAATGATCCAACGTGCGGACACACATACGTAGACGACCGAAGACCGGATCCAGGCGGATCCACCGAAGGCAAACACCGACCGGATCCCAAGAGATCCACCGGAAACATACCTCCACACGCTGTCCGGCGACGCTAGAAGCATCACCGGGACGGGGCTAGGCGGGGAGGACCTTATTTCATCTTCAAGAAACCGCCGCCGCCTCGTCTTCTTGGGCATGGCACAAACCCTAACAAAACTTAAGAAAACACCTAAAAACGGAGCCCTCCCGCTGGCAAGGGCCGGGATCCACCGCGCCTCCATGGTCCAAGTACCATAGGAGACAAGGCGCGGACCGGCGCCGGCACCGGCAAGAGGCAGAGAAACCCTAGATAGGTGAATTTAGCCTTCATGGAGTAATTTTTCGTACTCGGCTTACATCCACCCAACATCTACTTGCTCTCATGCTTCAATGTATAAAAATATTGTTTAAGTGTTTGCAATATTCTAAATTTTTTGTGAATGTTCATATGACATATGTCCGCATCCCCTAAAAACAATCCAATCCAAACTCAAATACACATGGAGAAACATAAAAGAAAAACTAAACAGGAATAGTGTGGCAAGAGGACAAAAGCAAAAAAAAAATAGCACTATTCACATGAAGATTTCTCTTTTTCTCCTCATTGTATATTTGATTTTGGATCTGAAAATTTTCAAGGACGTAAACACATATCTTGTGTACATTCAATTTTTTTTAATATCTAAAATTAATATTTTAGACATTGAAGCATGAGAGCATGTATATGTTGGGAGCACAGGATATTTCCCCCTTGGAGGAGGATATGCTGCGTGACCTGGACTAGTGGCAGCAGCAAATTCAGTTTCATCCACCCACCGGACTGTTTGTCTGCGTTTCTATCTGAAGGTCTACGGACACGTATGGATCCGCTATTCCAGAATTCAGTGGCCCTATCCTAATGATTTAGAATTCATAATTCCATATTTCTATGGTTATTTGCATAATTAGGATTGATTTAGTTCAATACGTGGTCCTATGATGCTGACCTTTAACCCTTCACACATGGTCTCTCTCATGGACCCTCTATTAATTAATTTAGGTTTCATGTTTCCTGAATCATGCATATGCATGGTACGTGTGCGTAGCGTAGTGCAAACGTGTGCATGGAAGAGAATTTATTTCAGGATTTCCGGTGATGCGTATTCAGTGAGGGGAGATGTTTCCGTCGACGACGAGGTACCTACGGTGATTTCGTAAATTTCAAGATAATATGCCGGCTCAGTCTTGCGGAGCTGCTCGTAAGGGTAGGGTGTGTGTGTGCGTTCATATGGGTGAGTGTATGCGCGTGTATATGAGCGCTTGCGTCCGTACTGTGTTCAAAAAAAAAAAAGAGACCGACACACTTGAATTTGGTTTTGGATGGACCCATGCACGCATTGTGTGTTGATGACGCAAATTGTTGGTAAATTATAAATCAGTCCGCACATCATTGTCGTGACACACATACGTATTCTGTCCGGGCAACAGTTAGATCGACAACGACAGTCGGTTCTAGCTTTAGCCACGTCTATCCCAAATTGGGGGAGATCAATCAGCGCGCTATATTATTAGGGAAGTTTTTTTTGAGACAAATATTATTAGGAAAGTGACGGCGGCACCTCGTGGCCGATGAGTAATTGGAGGCCCCCTCCTATTTGTTGCATTAAGCGAGCAATAAGGGTAGCGCCTCAAGCAGATTCATTCCTATTTCTATTTTTTATGAATATTTGAAATGTTTTGATTATCTGTATTCATATTTAATAAAATTCATATTATCATGAAATATCAGCTTAGAACTTGAAAATAATTATGTACTGTAAAACTGAAAATGATTGCTTACCTGAACATAAATGTTGGTTATTTACATGAAATACTCATCTCATAGTCAAATGTTTGTTATTCTGGTGCGCTGGTCCTACTGGACCTTAGCACGACGACTTATCGACTGTGTACTATAATATAATTTGCCCGTCTCCGGTGAGGGAGGTGCGATGACGGTGGCGTGTCTTCGGTTCGCTCCATTGTTTGTAGTTGTCGTTGTGTCGTCTACGACCTGGGTGCAATTTTTTACTTCTAGTGTTCTTTGACTCCTTTGAAAGAAGATGAATATATCGAAAGTTTACCCACAAAAAAATGTCCATGTACTAAAATCAGACATTTGCATATACTAGTAAATGCGCACGTGCAACGCACGTTAATATTTAGGCAATATATTAATTGCACGCGGATATTAGGTATGCTATTATTTGTATGTTAATTCTGTGATTAATACAATATTTGGTATGATATTAATTGCACGTTGAATGCTCACCATTGGAGCAGTCTAGGTCGTTGGATTGACTTTATTTGATGGCCGAGATCAGTTGGATTTGCCCCTTTGGGTCTTTTTACATTGGTATAGATAAGTTTAAAATAAATCAGATATTTGGCCTAAAAAGGGGAAATAAACATAACAAAAAAGAAATAATAGAGGACAAAATTACAAGAAAAGAAAGGAATACAATGATTGTTTATGTACTAAAATTGTTCATATATTTTGAAAAAATCTATGATGTAAAAATTGTCATGAAAAAAACATTCAAGTTTAAAAAAAAGAGAAACCTTTTCAAAATAACAATGAGTAATTAAATAAATGATTTTTTTTTCAAAAACAATAACAAGAAATTTATGCGTGAAGTAATGCTCATGTCTTACAAATAAATGAAACATGTGCATATATCAAAATTCAATTTATGTAATCCAAATAATATTCATTGATTTGCAAGGAGAAGTAAAATATTAAAAAAATATACAAAGTTTTTTTTTGAAAGAAAGATAAAACTATGAGATAAAAGTTTAAAATGAAACAGAAAATAAATAAACATGAAAAACAAAGAAAAGTAAAAGATGTGAAAAACAAGTAATACCTGAAAACAAGAATAAATAAAAATAAAAATAAAATGAAACATGAATAATGATAATGGTAAATAAGAAATTTCCGTGGACAGAAAGACCAAAATAATGTGAAGCAGCAAAAGAAAAAATAAAAATGAAGAAAGTTTTGTATGCTTGCTAACAACTATTCTGGTGTTTTTTATAATAATTGAAACACCAAATCCGTATGACTATGGAGAGTTTGAACTATTTCTCTTGTCGAGGAACAAGAATTTGAACGAATTGACACGCACTACTGTAGGTTTAGGCCCAAAGTTACACAAGGCCACAATGGGCAATTTTTTCTTCTTTTGGGGCAAAACCCGCCCCTCTTTATTGATTAAGCATAGTGTTCAGACGAATACAATGTTTATATCTGGAGGCTCGAGAAGCTACAAATGTCAGTTCCCCGGAAGACCTAGAGCGAATTTTGTGAGGTTACATGCCCCGATATTTGAGTTCCTACCTTTTGAAGGTGAAAGAGCAGGATCCGAACCATGACTCCATGGACTTGATCTCCTAGACTAAATTCACATGCACTCATGTTCCACATTTAACGTCATCCACCACTTCTTTGCACTCAGAAGCAACCACTACCTTGGAGATATTGAGATCGAGAGCAAACGCCAAAGCAAGCTTCATGGCATGCAATGGTTTCAAGTACAGCCAGATCAATAACACCAGGAAGTTTCAGGGCTGAAGACCCTAGATAATTCCCTTGCGGGTCCTCGCAGATGGCCGATGAAGAGCCCTCAGAACTTTCTCTTGCGACCGCTCCGTCAACACGAATTGTAGCAACTCTAGGGGTTGGGGGAAACCATCGGGTTGTGTGTTCACCGGTGCTTGCTGAACCGCCCTTCTCAGAGCCGATTGTGGTTTACAAACTTCGATCTAAAAAATATACCACATAATGAACTGATGTGTTGATTGTGGGCTCTGAAATATTTGCTCGTGTAAAGCCTTTTCTTCTTGCTTGCCAGATTGCCACAATGAGCAACTGGGAGATTGCATATCTGCACACACGCATGGGAGGTCCGGGCCAACATGGTCACGCACAAATTGCCAAAATGTTAATGAGCTAGCGATATCATGACTTGTCGTTGGTCCCTGTTGGTCTAAACAAAAATGCCGTTGGTCCCTGAGAGAGGAAGCAACTTGGGAAATGGCAAAGGCACACGAGGAGGAGGGCATTGAAATCCTGCTACTACATCCAGCTGACAAGTGACATATCTCTCAGGCCCACCGTGCAAATTCATTTGTCTCCTCTCCACTGCAAACAAAAATGATGGAGGATATACTGATCCTATATTTATTCCATCAAAGAAAATGATGGAGTAACAGTACTCACCATGAGTAGTGAAGTGACCTGCTAAGCTAGGATAGGATAGGTGGCTTGAAAACGATGGAATGCATATGCATGCCTGCACGCAACGATGACAAATTAATTGGCAATGCAAATGTGCTTCACTAGGGTCTGATTTGAATTGAATTGAATCCAAAGGCATGCAAATGTTCGGTGGAGATGCATGCAGCCCGACATGCTTGGGCCTGCTCCTGCATGTCCTTCTTGTGGACCGCTGCAGTGACAGAAGAGTGTGTGTGCGCCCGTGTGTTTACGTCAAGTATTAATTGGGCCTCGTGACATGTTTGGTCAGCTATTGCACGGAGCCATGCAGCAATAGTCATGCAACAAGTCGGGCCATAATTGGTGCGCACAAAGTTAAGTTAACCATCAATTAAGAATTGACCAAGAATGAAATTGCTAGAGCACATGTGATGTGACTAATTTCAGTCACCTCGGTTCTTTTCTTCTTCTGTTTAGGTAAGCCACCAATGTCAATCTTACTGACCTCGGTGTCTCGTCATTGTTTTCTGGAGCACAACAAATGCAGGATGCTGCTAACATCGTCCTGAATAACTCCTACCACTGCGTGTACAAATGAATTGTGAACACGTACAGTGATAGCGGTCGATGATCATTGCTACACTATTTGGCTTCACTTGAAAAAGGTGTCTGGCCTACCAATAATGCAGCTGCAACAGCAAAAGCAATAGATATATGACCTGTAGTTTTGTACCGACAAGTGAACCTACAGTGCACAGGGTTCATGGTTCACAAATCCTGACAGTATGCATGGATTATATAACTAAAAGTTTCTGTAGCGTCCACACACACACCAGTTTCCTTTCAGAGAAAGAGTAAGGTGGGCTATTAGAAACTACGTACTTTATGTCATTCTTGTGTTCTCGGATATCTAATGACAGTGTTTACCTAGCTATTTTCTGAGTAGTTTCGCAGCAACCGTAAGCTATTTGTAAGCACTCGCAATGAGGACTTGTTTATGGATAAACAAACATATGCATCGAGTAATTAAGGATTAAAGCAAGGCCCGGACGTGAAAAGTACCTGCCGAGTGAAACGGAAAGAAAGAAAAGTCCATTAAAAAAAGGACCCCGTATTGGTTAAACAGACGTTGACGCATGCTTAAAAGCATGTACAGTCAGGCTTCTCAAATGCCTTCTATACGGTCCAGCCGGACAGCTGGTCAGTGACCGGTCACAAAATCGCGATCCAACCGGCCTCTCAAACGGGTTCACGAGCTGACAGGCACCTCTCATATCAAGCCCATATCAGGGGAGGATATGGGGATGCCCGATGCGCCCGGGCGGGTCCATCACATCGGACCAGACAAAAACCGGACTCACCTCAAATTCCATCGAATAGACCAAGTTCATCAAATCCACCACCCTTCTCGTGTGTCTACCCTCCATTTTCCGCTGCTCCCGCATCCACCATCCTCCACTGCTGGCACGAAGGATGCCTCGACATCATCCGTGGGGATGAAGGCGAAGGAAGCAGCACATGCGGGCAGTAGTGGCAAAGGAAGTTTTGAGCAAGGAGGTTGTGGGCGTCGAGGAGGATGTGTTCTCTCCGCTGTTCCGACCATCCTCCGTGCATCCGCTCTGCGCCAACAAAACGATCCGATGGTTGAATGGGCGATCCGGCCATGTCGCGCTACCTAGCACCCAAATGTCACGTTGTTGAATTTATCGTTAGAGTATGCATGGTCTCCCGCCCTCCACCGTGAGTGGATCGTTTCAGAAATCATTTTAATTGATCTGGAAACAATTGCTCGCCCTTGTTCGTAAATCTAGGTTGTCCTCAGATTCTTTTTCAAATGAAAACTTTTGTGCGCAAATGTTCAGACGGAATGTTACACCGCGAGGAAAAGGAGAGGGAAAGAGGGAGGGAGGAACGGATATTCTTTACCGGCGAACGGGAAAGGCATGATCGATCGACACACAACGAGCACCTGATCGGTTGAAAGACCTCATCTGAATGTGGCCGGTTGGACAGCTAGGCCGGGTTGCATTTGCGGAACCTAAATGTCATGCCATAGGATCCGATAATTCAGGGACCCGGTTGGACCGTATGCAGGTGCAGGGACAGGGATGATGTATGGACCTATGTCGTGTGCGGCAGAGCAGTGCAGGACGCCGACGACGACGGCAGAAACAAATCCCAACGCCGCGCGTAGGCTCCCACCCACACATGCGGACATGGTACAGGCATATATATGCACAGTGATATGCATTATTGTTACTCTGCACCGTTCAACTGATTAATCAGCTGGTCCAGGCAATGCACGCCATGGCGGCGACATGGTAGGGGTAAGGCACATGACATGCCCGTGCACCCCATCATTGATTGATTACGCCCAAGCAAGAAGCAACGTTACCGTGCCGCGCTTTAATGCACACTGCTGCACCCTCCACAGGTTTGTCTAGCTTTGGTCACCGTCAGCCTACGTCCACGTTTTAGTACCTTTTCAGCTTGGCAGCTTGGTGAGTCATACAAGATCGATCAGTAAATTGGAGTAACAGCACCTACAGCCAGACGCCTCAAAAGATCTCTTATACGCCCGCGGACGCGCCCGGTCAGTGACCGAACAGGAGAGAAAAGAAAAACGTCACCCAACCGGACCCCTCGTATCATCCTTATACGCCCGGACTGTCCGTGAACCCTTATATCCATCTCAAATACGGGAAGGATATTAGGGCGCGCCCGGTCAGTCTGCCACGTTGGATGCGGCCCCATCCCGAACCACCTTTTCTCTTTCTTTCTTTATTCATTCTTTTTTTTTTCTATTTCTTCATCTTCACAAATCACATGCACGTGACCGGACATCTGAGGATGAAAATGAGGAATGTAGCTGTGCGGACAAACAAATAGGGGCTCAAAACGGACACGCCCGGTCACTGACCAGGGCGTCGACGGTTGAGGGGTCGAATTAGAGCTAATGCTCTAGCTAGGTAAGGTTATTTATAGCTACTCATCGAGGACTAGCTAGCTGCAGGAGCTGAGCTAGTACCTGCTACGTCCGTAAAAGTGACGATGAGTCAATGGCATCCAGTGCTCTGTCGTTACTAACTTGTCCTCAGTTACAAGGAAGTATACGACGCCGCATGCAAGAGTACAATGGGTCCAGACGCCACAAGAACAACAACAACAAGAAAAGTGTATACTGCACATAGATAGGGTTACCAGATGAAGTACTGCACGTACACAAAATAGTCCAGTAACTGAGGACAAGTTACCGGATGAAGAAGATCGTATACGCGTACGCAAGCAGTCCATCTGGTTTACATTTTCATAACTAGTACTCTCTCAGTGTCGAAAAACGTCTTATATTATGCTACAGATGAAGTACATTTTATTAACTGAAGTACTATTTTTTTTACATCAAAGTACTAAGTACTCTCTCTGTAAACTAATATAAGAGCGTTTAGATCACTATTTTTAGTTATACGGGCCGCCTGCTCGGTGATGGCAATCTCGGAATGCCGGCTTGGGCCAGCAGCGGCTCGTGTGGGGCGCGGCGACATGGCAGTGGTCGTTGGCGGCGGGGTCGCGAGCGTTGGGCAACGACGTGGTGGGCTGCACGGCGTTGTCGCCGGTGGCGGTGGGGGTCTGTTCTGCTTCGGCCAGACCCATTCCTCGTCGGTTGTGGGTGGTCCGGGTCCTCTCGCCGGCGGTGCCGTGGTGCGGGTGCTCCATGTTCGTCAACAGTTGGCTAGCATCAACAGTTGCTCCGAAAAACACCCATTCCATTTTCATCCGACCCGGGCTAGCTTGCTGGTATGCTCGCCCCCACCCTGGCCGGCGGGTGCACCTCCTGAAGCTGTCGTAGATATAGTTGTGAGGTTGTCGGTCTAAGCCTGGTCTAAGCCTCCATAAGACCATCGGTACCGAACCGCAACTGTCACCGATGAAGAGGAGTGTAGATCGGAAGGATCCAACCCGATGATTGTTAACAATTTATAATTTTGGAGTTAACTTTCTTGAACTTTACCAATTTCAAGACTGTCTCATAATGATTATGTGGACAAGACTATAGATTGTGAGAGTCGGAAATGAAATTGAATAATCTGTTAGACTATCACATGTTTTATTTGTAAATTATCTTCTTACTATTCTATAATTCGGTGGGATAAGTAAACTGAGAGCAATGTGATGTTTGATAGGGACTGTCTATTTAGCATTTGAATGTTTTTCAATTCGACAACATTCAGATTTCCTGACAAATAAACAGATGTCATCTGTATGTCCAACCTCCCTCCACGGACAACTGTATGTTCTGTATTTCTAAAAAACGGGTCGGGTTAAACTCTGACCTGGTTTCAACTGAACTTAGACCACATCGACCAGCTTCCCATCAGCTTGCAACCCACGCAAGGGCCAAACCCCTTGAAAAATCTCACCCCTTCAAATAACACACACCACAGAAACAAATCAGGGAGGTGGCCATGGGAGAAGGATGGGAAGAAGAAGAAGAAAAAACAGATCCAGATCAGACCGGGGAGGCGGCCATGGGAAGAAGAAGACATAACAGAGCCAAATCAGATCGGAAGGCGACCATGGGAGGGGGGGGGGGGGGGGGGGGGGGGGGGGGTGGTGGGGTGGGGGGTGGGGTGGGGGGGGGGGGTGGTGGGTGGTTTGTGTTGTTTTGTTTGTTTTTGGTTTTTTTTTTTTTTGTTTGTGTTTTTTGTTGTTTTTTGTTTTTTTTTTTTTTTTAGTTGTTTTATGTTTGTTTTTTTTTTTTTTATTTCCTTTATAACCTCACGAACCATTCGGGGAAATCACAGAAAATTCACTCAAGAAACGATCCCCAGATCAGGAACACTTCTACTCCTACTCCAATTCTTCAACCCCTTCACTGGCTTCATCTCTTACATGGAAAATCGAAGAAATAAAATCATCAGAGAAACTAGATACAAAAATTAGAAACAACAGGAAACTCTGGAATGTGTGATCGCTAGCAGTTGTGAAACTTCGTAACTATGGAAACTTTGAACTCTGGAATCAAGAATTACAGTGGCAAAAAGCATGGTAAATACACACAAACCTGAGGTAGCTGAAAATCACAGTGCAGACTCTGAAAAAGCATATAGCAAATGCAAAGAAAATATGCACCCGATAGCATAGAAACAATAAAAAATTGACAGATATTCAGTGCTAAAGTTTGAAATGAAAACAAGGCTGCAAGTACCCAAAACTGATGAACATACACTGTAAATTACCAAGAATTACAGTGCAAGAGTCCAAGAATTACAATGTAAATCCCCTAGAAATTACAGTCCACATACACAGGAAACGGCACTGCAATTACCCAGGTAACTTGCAAAACTGGTCAATTAACACTGTAAAAACCTAAGAATTACAGTGTAATCACCCAAGAAAATCACCTAGAAATTACAATGTACATACACTGAAAGTACTCAAAGACTTGCAGTCTAAGTGACCAAGATTTACAGTGTAAGTCCCTAGAAAATACAGATTACATACACAGTAATTACACTGCAAGTACCCACTGATTTACACTAGTAAAACGTGAGCTTACACTGAATTAGAGTGTAAGTGTGACAGAGATTTAGAGTGTAAATCCGCTAGAAAATACAGATTACATACACACTATTTACACTGCAAAAACCCACTGATTTACACTAGTAAAACTGATGAGCTTACGTTGAATTACAGTGTAAGTGACCAAGATTTACAGTGTAAATCCCCTAGAAAATATAGATTAAATACACAGTAATTACACTGCAAGTACCCACTGATTTACACTAGTAAAACTAATGAACTTACGCTGAATTACAATGTAAGTGACCAAGATTTACAGTGTAAATCCCCTAGAAAATACAAATTACATATACAGTAAATACACCGCAAGTACCCAAAACACTAGTAAAACTAAGGGCTTACACTGAATTACAGTGTATGTGACCAAGACTTACAGTGTAAAACCACTAGAAATTACAGGGTAACCTACAGTGTAATTCTACGACATGTTACACTGTAATTATGGCAAAATTTATACCGAACTTTACACTGAAGAAAGAAGCATCAAGATTATATCGTAATTAGGGAAAAAGATACACAGTACTACTAGGACAAATACAGTAACAACAAACAAAGAAGCATCATGATTACACTGTAAATGCACTGCAATTATGGGGTAAGTTACACTGTAATTATGTGTTAAATTACACAGTAATCCTGGATGGGATACACTATAATTCTAGGGGTAAGTTACAATGCAAGTGTGTGGTAAAAATACACTGTAAAGAAGCATAAAATTCAGAGAGATCCAGAGAGATTCCTGGACTAACACTACAACAACACTGCAGCCTAGTACACACAAATTCAGAGAGATTCAGGTACCAGGGGAAATGAACACCTACATCTAACAAAAAAGAATCATAATGTATTCCAGGGACTACAACAGCAAACATGAGCAGCTAAGAGCAAACATGAGCAGCCAACTACAACTACAACTAAACTGCATAAGCAGGCAGAAACCCAGGCTAGACCATCTGCAACTACGTCTAACGACTAAGGAACACATACCCAGGTCAGCAGAAATAAAATTGATAGGGCGAATCCACCGCGGCAACTACAACTTCGGCTACCTCCACATCTGCATCAGAATAAACAACCTACGCCTACCTCCATATCTACAAGCAGGGGAGAAAACGGCCACAACAAACAGATGAACTAGAACCCGCCACATACAACAAGCTCCTACACAACTCAGGCGACCAAAGAAGAGGGGGGGGGGGGGGGGGGGGGGGGGGGGGGGGGCGCTAGGCATGGCGGACTAGAAACAAACACGACAACAACATGCACCTACCACGGATCCACGGACAACATCAAAAACAGATGAACCACGTATCCAAAACTTACCTAGATCCAGAATTACAGAACCACAGCACAAGCAAAAGCACACGGGGAAACGCGAGAGACAAGGACAACCAACCGCGGGCTGCGGGGGTCGAAGAGAAAAGGGAGGAGAAATCAAAATCGAGCGGTGAATAGCTCGGAATTGCCATGAACAGAAGAAATCGCCTCCTCTCCTCCGCCGCTCGAGCTCCCTCCCTTCTCCTCGCCTTATCGAAACAGAACCCCCCCCCCCCCCCCCCCCCAAAAAAAAAAAGAAAGGGGAAACGACACCCACTCCGAAATTCAAAAATACAAAACCAAACAGTGCCAGGCCGGGGGCGGTAACGGGCTGAGACAGAAAAACCAAACACGAGAAACCAGCACGAACCAACCCGAACAAACAGAACGCCAACACGAAGAAAAAAGAAACCAGCACGAATCTCTGCGCGAGAACGGACGGACATGGATTTGAACGACAACGAATTGAAAAACACTCGACTGTAAAATAGCAAATCGTTTTGATATTGTGTGCATGGTGACTATATCACCGTGTTGATATGAATTAGCAAAACTAACAATTGTTTATTCAACTAGACATACATGATCTGCCGGCCTGCTTCCGAACAGCACACACGTACATCAGTACATGTATACATGCACGCGATTAGTTAATCATGGATGAGTCCAGACACGTTCATTAATTTTCTTAACATTACAGGTTCATGATTAGCACTAGCAATGGAGGAGCTGGATGCTCTACGAGACTAGACTAGAGACCACTAGCGTTATGGTATGGTACTGGTCTATTATCAGTGACGATAATTAATCGGGCAGCGGGAGAGGTACAGATGTCTTTCGTTTTGTTGTTTCTTGGAGAGAGAGAGAGAGGGGAACGTGCATAAGATGTGGCATGCATAGGAGGGTCCATAGATAGGGAGCACCCGAGCCGTTGCTGTCAGCCCCTCCCTACACCCCTACGGCCCCACACCACGCGCGGCCTTGAACGGGATCGATCTGTCTGCCACGAGTGTCCATTGTTTGTTTCTCCAGACTCCAGGACCAGGAGACAAGTTGAGGTCGCTATGTCCAGCGACGACGCGACGTCGTCATGGCCATTGCACACGTCGTTGAACTACTGTACATGCACATGATGATTTGTGGTGGGTTGAGTGACATATTGAAGGTACCACCGGCCGAGTACGGTGGCCTGCGGTAGTTACTTGTGCACTAGTTGTTGAGGCGCACCCTGGGTGCGCCGCTTGAGGCGTGCATGTGCGGTGCCAGGTATGGAGCGTCCATGCAGCTGCATTGTTGCGTTTTTTGTTACCACATGCACATGCCAGTGATCTTGCCTGCTCATGTCAAAAGGAAAGCGACAACCATCACAGGCAAAGATGCAGGATTTGGACTTTTAACTCAAGTTCACTGCGGCATATAAGTCCACTTGGCAAAATATTGGCTTTTCTTGAACAATAAAAAGCTCATTTCCCATACAAAACCGTGAACTAAAACAAGATATTTCAGTTCAAACTTCTAATTAACATTGACCAACCAATGGCAAGCTAGTGACTTGAAAAGGATTGAGGACTTCAATCCACAATTAGAAGACAACGTGTGAGTTAGCAGGCATCATCCTTGACAACAAACAAACATCACATGTAAGATCCGATGTAACTCTTGGATTACCTATAAAACAAAACAATTTGTAACATCTGATCATGTCATGTGTTCTCGCTCAGGAAAAGGAAGACTAATTATGCACTGAGTTTCAATACCGAAAGAAAATATGATGTTCCAAAAAAGGAAGATTCATTTATTTCCAAAGAAAGTCTAGAATCCGAGTTTCATAGTGCAATCATAAGACATATTGATATTGAACACAGCAACCGACATAAAAAATCAGCAGCATTTTAAATCTTAGACTCTTAATACATACCCAATAAAGAAGTGTGGAAAAAATCTTCAGCTTCATTTGTCCAAACAAATGAGGAAAACATTCAAGAGCCCTGCATGTAAAGAGAAAAAAACCGTTATTATATTGATTAAACAAGAAAAGTAGGTCATTTCCGGGATATATATATATATATATATATATATATAGAGAGAGAGAGAGAGAGAGAGAGAGAGAGAGAGAGCACAAACTGATACAGAACGAATAAATATTAATTGTTTCACAAAGTTAGTTAGGTACCATAAGCAAATGATAGTTATTAATTTATAATCTAATCTAAGCTAAACTGAGAATTAATTAAAAGAAGCAAAATGATTAAGCAGATGAGATTGGATGAGGGCGTACTGTCATTGCCTCATTGGGGCCATGGAAGTGGATGAAGAACTCTTGGTCCACGCAGCTCTCTCTGGACGCGCCGCTGCGGTCGCCGTTCTGCTGCACGAGCAGCAGCAGCGTGCTGGGGACTGCCCGGACCAGATCCTGCTCTCCCGCTCCCGCAGCACGTCGCCGATAACCTCATTGAGCCGGATCCGCGTGGCATCGGTCAGCCAACCCAGCACGGCCACGACACGCTACCGCTTGTCCACATCGCATGTCGGGACTGCGGATGGACGGGGCGGAGTTTGTGCACGAGGCCCTCGGCACAGCGGTACTCGACCTGCGCGTCGGCGTCGAGGCGGAGCCGCTCGGCCTTGAAGGCAGACACGTGACACGTCGAACAAAGGACGTCAACGAGCTCCTGGACGCAGCAGCTAGGAAGACGGTGACGGCGCCGTGGACCACTCCAGCAGGATGTGGTGTTAGACAAAAGAATCAAATTATGGGTTGCAAGAAATCCCATAAGATCAACTCGAGCAGGATAGATCATTGCAACATAGCAGTGATTTCCTGTCAAAATGAAGCTTCTTCTCTATGTCCTCCATTTCGTAGCAAATGACATAACCACCGTCTCCTAATTTGAGAGCGAACATGAGCAAATCACAAGAATTTAAGCTACAAAAACAAGACCGCTTTGCAACAACAACAATTGTACATGGTAGACATCTAAAATTTCTTTATAATTACAGTAAAACATCATAAACCAACATTTTTCAGCCGATCTGCTGTACCTATGAAGACATCTCTGTAAACTGTCCTTGCCCCAAAAAGAAAAGCATCTGAATCTGATGTAAAACAGCCTTCCTAAAATAACATACATGACATTCAGGTTGTTAGGAGAAGTATTGTACTTACACACAATATCTAACAACCACAGCACGAAAAATTATAAGCCAGAACTTCATATGCCCATACAATTTGTAGTTGCTTAAAAAAACAACGCAAACGAGTACACGGAGTATTGGTTAAAACACATCTAGACAGAGATGATATCTGCCCAAACAATACATCCACTTACAACAGAGCAAAAGGAAAGAAAATTACACATGATTAAGCAGTATATATCATTCATGTTGTGCACAGCGAGCCAACTAACTAACAGTGTGGTAACTAAATCATAGAATCCCTAAGTCTAATTAGATGTCACTTTGTTTGGCTGCCAGTAGCTATTAGTAAATCAAACTATTAATCAAAGGAAATATGTAAGCAACCAAATTTCCTACCAGATCATTGTACTTACACTGCCTAATCGATCACTCTATAGGAGATACTATTAAGATTATTGAACATATGCTGAAGTATATGGAGTATATCATTTAAGGGAATTGGCTTGTTACCATGTACGTTCTTCTGCTGCTTCCTGTACATGGCCGTCCATGTAAGTGGTTGCGGAAACAACGCTTGCCCTTTGAGTTGGAGAAAACGAAGACTTGATTTTGGGTATGCGCAAAGAATGTGCAGCACAATTTTAGCAAATTTCTACTTATTTCGTTCCATTCAGACTAATGATGTGTACAAAAGCTTACTTGAGATTGTGAACGATGAATCCGATACCCTTCTCAGGTATATCTTGGCACCACTGAAACGGCAGAGCTCTGTCCTGTATAAACACAATTGCAGGTATAAGTAAGATTGTAGCAAGCAGTTTTATAAATCTTTAACATTCCAACACAGAATCAAAGAGAGTAGCATACTTGAGAACCATCTTCTCCGGCCTGACAAACTTTCAAAGCTCCTCCTATAAATAAAATACAAAGATATCATCACTCACAATATCAGTCAATATCATGAAATATTGCCTCTAATAACACAACATGAGAGACGACGCCTCGCTGCAAGGACACATCAAAGAGACTAACAAACTGAACTGAATTATAGTCCATCATTATAAGTTTTATTAAACAACAGGAACAACTCATAGGAACAATGTACAGAGATGGGGACATGGAGAAAATTTCACGCACAAGAGTAAATTAAACATAACCACAACACTCTTGAGACAAACCTATCCTAATTTATCAAAGTCAAAATGTCTATTTTTTTGTCTAGTACTACCAACAAGCTTACCTAGATGGGGCTCTACTGGAACAACATGAAATATCAAGTGTACAGTGTCAAGTAATGCACACACATTGCCAGGTTCAACTACTAACCAAAAATTCAGACAGTCAGTAGTAATCAACACATACATTTTTTCTTACAAAATGTGGCAAAGCAATTGACAGTTTCTTTTGGTAACTGGGTTTGGGTATGAACTTGATGATGAATGGTTGACCAATATAAATTTGTTCAAGGAATTTATTGGCATTAGTAGGTTATAATAAGTGAATCTTCCCCTGATTAAAATGGGAGTACGAAATACCATGTACCCACTTTTCTCCTCTATGTTGTTTCTTCCTTCCTTTTTGAAATGTAAACATGGTTGCATTTGCATAAACAGTGATGCGAATAACACTTGCCTAGATTCAAAGAAGAACAAGCATCTACTGAAGTTTTTCGTGCAATAGTCACAGCTTGAGAACGAGCATGGCAATATTAACTCATAATTTTGAGCTATTGACTTACAAGCATGGGAAAGTATAAGGGCATGTGACATGTGGATCATGCATGCAATCAGTTATCCCAAAGTCAGCTGCTTATTGCATTTCATTCAGTTACCTCAAATTGTCGATCGGCCGTTGATAGGTGCCTCGGCAGGAGAATTGGTAGGCGTCAGACTTTTTATTTTTGAGGCAAAAATGTCGAGCGGCGTCAAACTCTTCTCAGCAATCCCAACAAAAATCACGCTAGGCAAGTAGCACCACATTGGACACATCCTTAGAAAAAAAATAAAAATAATTCCTTCCAGCAACAAAAAGAAAAACTTGATCGTCTGGTGCTGGTGACATAGCAAAAACAAAATATGATCTCTGAACTTTTTTTAGATGTATCTCTAGAGTTTATATTGACCCTATATTGTTCTCAACAGACAAACTAATCTCAAGGTTTTCACGAGTAAAACTTTAAACGACTGAAACCAACAAATCCTAATTCTCAAGAGCCCTGTGCTTTCCACTATTGTTTATACAGCACCATGTTCCCTTGGGGACTCGACACAATACTGAAGAAAGAGAGCAAGTTGGGCGGTGCCAGGTAGGAGGTGCCCCTTCCATTTTCTTTTTTATAGTAGGTATTGTTATTGCATCATAGGCATATTAAGCAGCAAGAAGCCAAGATAAACCAAGAACAAGACTGAAAGTTCATTAGACACTTGATGGAACGAGTGGCACATGCATCTTGGCTCTAACATCACACGGATAAAGAGTACTGAAATCATCTCCACGAAAATAAGAAAAAGAAACATTGGTCGTGGATGGAGTGGCTGATCTTCAGCTCGAGCTCAATACAGCCACTATCCCAGATCCCGGGCCAGTGTCTTCGTCGTTGTTGTCGCCGCGGGTAACCATTGTATCTTTTTGAGCCTCACCTCACAATTTCAATGCAAAATTCAGCTCATCATCTTGCAATTCCTCAATAATATCCTTGCCAAGTGCACCATATATACCTACTCTAGTATGGTTAAAGCTATAAAAGAAGCTGGGTACCTTTTCTTGGATGTCATCCTAGGATTGAAATCCAATGGAGCAGCTCTATTGAGGGCATGGTTGGTGCTTCCACCTCCTTGGACCTTCAGGGTGAGGCTATAGATTTTGTCGTTTGAACCTAGGGTAGAGCAGGTGTATGAAATTGAACAAATCAAGATTAAAGGAAACAAATCATATCATAATTTCGTTTAGACAGTCCCTAATTTCACATTGTGAATAATGAGTGAAAAAATTATCGAAGATGTCGCCTTTCATTTTCAGTAGTTTCCCTTGAAATGTGAATCCATCAATACATGGATATGGTTTCTATTATCACCCAATCTGAAACAAAGCTAACTATAATAAATTAGAGAACATAATTTAATAGTTTTCAGTGATCATACAAAAGAATTATAAAATGTTATTGACATTGTACATCATACCTTTACTGGATTGATATTCATAATTATTTCAGTGATGAACTGAGCTTTATTTAAATATTAAATATTTTTGTGTTTCGTCAAAAGCGAAAATATAACCTTGGCAAGAGGTATCCCTAAACCTACACAACCTCGGGTTGTAGTTCTGCCCGATCTATCTCCTCTAACACCTACAACAGACCTAAAATCAGTAAACTAAATGATGTATTTATACCAGGGATAATTCTCACGATTTTACTATTTTCTCATAAGAACAGGAGGTAACATAATTAACACTCTTACTTCTGCACCAAAGTTCAATCTAAACTACCCAATCAAGAAGTCTCTTACACCTGCTCGCATGATGGAGTTGTTTGAAGCTAACATTTAGCTGCATCGAAATGGTATGTATCAACTACAATATACATTTTCATGAATAGGATTACATAAGCATTGAAAACTGTTAAATTACTATTTACAATGATTCATATAAAACGACTCTTATTTTTACCATGCATGATATCCCTAATTGGAGAGTATATGTAGAATTTCTAAATGGAAGGATGGCTACCTTGAGTATACATAAAAAATAATGGCAGACAAGTGTAACTTCATGCTGGATGAGCTATCAGCATATGTATAGAAAAGTTGGTCAATTCGCTCTATTTCCTTTGAAACCGCTTTAGTGGGAAAGGGAGATAATAATGGAAATGTAACTTCAAATAGATCAGAGTAGCCATATGACAGAATTTAGCCTGCAAGGAAAAATTATGCATTTGGTAATTATAATGTGCAAGCAAAAAATTATGCTTGTGGAAGAAGCAGAAGGAGAAGGCCGACACATAGCTTGACATAAACCAAATAACTAACAGAACATCCCATACTTCTGCTATAATGTGTATATTTAAGGCCTACGTATACCTTTGGCAACAAAGTTAAGAAGTACAAAAATGGCTGATGGCATAGTAAGTGAAGCAACACTATACCATTGGCTACTTACCATCATAATGATTGCAAGGTATATAAGCAGAACAAATAAAACGTGAAGAGATTTCATCATTAACAAAGGACCAAAGCATTGTGCTGATATTAGCAATAAATGGGAAAGAGGATGCATGATATCGTGATCTCACTTGGGGCAAAAATACTCACAGCAAGCGATAGCAGCTAGGGCATTCGGATGGTGATGATGTACTTTGGTGCTCATGTTGCTGCCTGTCAACTTGCTTTACCAGTACAAGCCATCATATATGGGCCACATGTCCTCCCCTCCGGTCTGCATTAATTTCTAGTTACTTCCCAGCCGGCTACGACAAGTATTATCAAATGTACGTAGTTAGCAGTAGGAAATTAATATACATACACAGATCCTTGGATTCGCCTCCTTAATTTTCTACTCCTCTTATTTCCTCCTCTGCAACCCCCTTACCGTCAGATTCTGATCGCTCCTGAAAAGCAAAAGTGCAAAACTAAACAATGAGTGTGTATCAGACTCTAGCATAGCAGTGAACTAATAAGATGAAATGGAATCAACAAGAGGAGATCAAGAAAAATATTAAATATAAATATTACCATTGTTCAGGAAATCGGTAACTGGTAGCTGCTCGGTCGGCTTGGGAGTAGTGATTAATCGGTGAATTGGCCTATTAACTGGATTAATCAGTCGACCATTAATCGGTAGATTAAATAGGAATTGCCAACATATATCTAGTTTTTTTTATGTATTAGACCATACTCTCATGCTCTCAACTTTGTAATATACCAAAATATGCTACTGTTTGGTCGATCCCTAGCTATTGAGGAGCGAGAGGGGGATGGGAGGGGTTACAGGGAAATTTTTTGGGCTTTGTTTGCCTAGAACTTAATGGGTCAACCGCGATTAATCGGCCTAACAATCGATTAATCGGTCTAACTGGTCAATTAATGGGCCTGACAAGTTAGCACGATGAGTAGATGTTATTCGGTTCGGTCACCCTACGAGTAGCGATTAACTGACCCGTTAACTGATATCAGACGAATTCTTAAACAGTGAATATTACGCAATCCACGATCTAGATTATCATTGATCAGAATATGAACAATCTGCTCAGTGGTTTCACAGCTATTATAGGTTCTGAATGAGACTTCGAAGATGATATGAGATGACAAACCAACACAAAAAGGTTCCTACAGTAGTAGACAGGACAATTGAATATAGCATCATACATCAAATCTAAGGTTTTTTTTTGTTGAGCTGTAGATTCTGGAAAAGCTGCTGTGAAAAAGCTGCTGTGGAAATATTGCCGTGAAGAAGCTGGAAGCTGTTTGGTTAAAACAACTGTGAAGCAGTAGATTTGGTTGTGAATTGTCAGTAAGGCCCACGGGCCTGAGGGAATATGTTTATATGCTAATTGACCCTAAAGCAATGATATGTACATTTGTAGGTAACTGAACGATCATTTTGCAAAGAAAAATTATGACAACTAGTCGTCAACCACGCACGAGCAAAATTTCTTTGTTGGCCGTATATGTGGGTCTCATTATCACACTTTCACCATATATATGGAAAATGATAGTTCATTACAGATATTACACATTGTGATATGATTCTTTTAATTCAATGACCATTGTTATGTCCGCAAGTACATATATACTCAAGTTATACATCTAGATCTGGAGATGGTTCACATGATAAAAATCACATATCTATTGGTTTCACTAATCACATGGCAGAAAAATCTAGCAGCAGGAATAAAGTGATCTGCATGCCTCAATAATACTTCCCATTAGTATCAGATAAGCTAGTAAAGTGCATGCTTTTCTGAAGCAACGAGGCTGATGCTTTCTGCTATTCGTTCAGCACAAGCAGCAATTGTCCTCTATCTTTTGTGAGTCGGTTCCCACCTTTGGCACCAGTTTTTGGTCGAAAATAAACTGAAACAAAGACCATTATAGTTGACAAGAGATGGCGTTTTAATAGATCTGAACATTAACATATTAAGGACATCATCAATATGTAGCAAGTACACATCAAGAAATCATCAGTATTCAACATGCCCTTAAAATAACCATCGTACAACAGGTACTATGCAATACAATTCGATGAATCTTTGTTTTTTGAGCTGCACATGAACATATATATTATCAAGAAATCATCTCCTATATGCAATGGACAGACCATTCTTGAGCTACAGGAAGGAAGGGGGAGGGATGGGAAGAGGGAGAAAGGGGGGAGGAGGTAGGAGGAGGAGGAAGGAGGGCCGGTGCGCCGGCGCCGCCGGCCGGCCAGCCGGACCTGGGCCTCTGAGAATAGTTAAGGAAGGGGAGGGAGGAGGGGGGAAGGGGAGGGAGGAGGAAGGAAGGATGGAGGAGGGAGGAGAGTTAACTGGGACCGAAAGTGGAGCAACGCGGGCGGCGCCGAGCGGCGGCGGTTCGCCGGAGCGGGCGCCGGCGGCCAACCCTAGCGCGAGGTGCGGTGGCTCCTTCGTGCGTGAGTGTGCACAGGGGGCTCCTTCGTGCGTTTCTTCGTGCGTTTCTTTCGTCCGTGAGAAAGAGAGATCGAACCGGTATTCACTTGGTAGTGGCAGTGGTGGGTAAATACCATGCAACTTTCAGGGGCAGCTAAAAACGCATTTTAGAAGTTGGGGGTTCACCCGCTGCGAGAATTGCACTACTGAGAAGCTGCAACTTCTACAGCTTCTGCTTCTCATTTCCCCCCTTTGGTTAGCTTATAGCTGTAAAAAGCAAGAAGTTGGCTGAAGCTCAACCAAACATAGCCTAAACCTAAATGAATCTAATAATCTACACGCTCGGACTGTAACTGCAATTGCAAAACTACATGTAAGAGCCTTATGCAAAAATACATTGGATGTTACGTGAGCTAGACTCCCAGCTAGCATGCCAACCATGAAATGTGCAGCATGAGATACCACACTATCATCAGATTTCATTGCCAAATCCTGCAGGGCAAATATGCGAGCATGTTAGAAACATTTCGACTACAGCAAGACAAATGGCTAATAAACATGTATCTAGGGAAATAGTCCATGGCGTTCACCTTAAGAAAAAGCTCCTTAGTAGTTAAGGTAGCTCGGGCGCAGGCTCAGTGTTCATTTTAGTAATACAATAATGAGCAAACGGCTGCTTCGAATACCTTGCCCAATTGAGACATTGCATATCCAGCAACGAACCTCACCAAGCTTGAATTGCCTGGCTTGAAAAATTGCTGGGCTGCAGCACGCACGTTCGCATCTCGCCATTCCCATCCGTGCTCAGCACCATCATCTCGACCTGCACTCTTTTAGTGCCTAGGCAAACATGACAGAGAATCAGATTACGTGGAGAAACGGCAGCAAACGAATGTGTCATGTCTCTCTTCCCCAGCTCGGCCTATCTCACAAGATAAATAATACAGTTGGAAAGGAATCAGTAAATAAGTTTTAGATAAAAGCACCAGACCAGAAGATAAAAAATTACAATTGGAAAGGAGTCAGTAAATAAGTCGCAGATTGTAGCTAAAAGCACCAGACCCTAATCATGCACATCATGTCCTTGAAGCATCACATCCTTACAATTAATCTTCATGTAGCTTTGTTTTTCTTAGTAAGCCAGTCCCCACGCTGCACCTCTCCTTTTGCATATGTAACGACCATCAACCAAAATAGGTAAAAAAGGTAGATAGAGCACATCGTACACCAAGGATCATAAACTAAAGCATGGAATGCGCAGAAAAATCAAAGAACAACCGGGAAGGATTAGCAATACCTACGGGCGGGTTGGAGCAGCAAGGACAACCACCACTGGCCGAGGACACCCAATGTTTCCATCTACTAGTTGCTTCTTCACGCCATGCCATGTTCATCTCCCTCGTGCTTCATCTTCTTGTTACTGCTGCAGTGCTGCTAGTGACGGCGATGGAGGTATCTGAGCAAGGGGAGGCAGACCGGGACGGCGCCTGAGAGAAGAGGCCGGTGGGCGTAGGCGGCCCGGCCAAGCAGTCTTCCTCCTCAGTTTGCTTGGTGTGGACGCTCCAGCTATTGTTGCCGCCACCATCTCTCTCCTTCGGTGGCAGACAACAGGGAGTGGAAGATGAAGGTGAGGACAAGGCGTACCACCCCAGATCTGCGCGGGACGCCATGGATCAGGGGAGTAGGCACCATCGGGTTTGGGAAGGACGAGCCAAAAGACGGCCGTCACATCGTCGCGAGGGCGAGGGCGCGTGCAGCGCCGCTCACCGGTGACGGTCACTCATAGACGAGAGAAAAAGGGGCGGCGGGGGCGCTAGTCGGGGTGGAGCAGGGCGAGAAGTGGGCCAGACTCCGGTGGCCAGCGCTAGAGGAGCGGCGGCGGCAACCCTAGGTTGGGGAGTAAAAATGAGAGAGAGGGGAGAAAGGAGAAACCAAGTATGCCGCTGCCCAATCTGAGATATGTGTTTGATCCCTTTTTGTCTTTTTCGTTCGACAAGTTTTCTCTACCGAGCACTGTTCCTCGCGCCACGTAGATCATGCGAGCGTCCGCCCTTACCGCGTACCTTATTGTTTTGGATTGCCACAGCCCTCGCGCGACTAGCTTTGATGCATGTACGCCCCAAGCTACGGCGCTCTACTCAACCGGCAGCATGCAGAAAGGACAGCTATGTTGCACGCCCGCCACGTCGGACTCGGCTCACGTTGGCCTACCCGATTCCACATAAATTTCTTCCCATCCGCTCGCCGTACCAAACCATAGCCAGTTCAATCCCCTCCCCTTCAATCCCCTCATCACCCAAGCTAGTCTCCGGCTCCTTCCGGCCGTCTATGGCATAGCGGCCAGCGGATCCGAGTCGTTGACCTTTAGATCTGTCGACCCCGAGCTCATCCCACGTGGGCCCGAGGAGGAGATGGCCGCCGGCTTGCGCTCTGCCGCGCCCGGGAGGAGGCCCATGCATGGCGCCGCTCGGACTCCATCCGTCGGGAATCCATTGTGTCCGCCCAAATGACCCATGGATCTGGCGCTAGGCCAGCCATAGCTGCCTCGCCGAAGGCCGTGCAGTCCGTCTGGTGTCCGAACGCGCAACCCCTCCGTTAGCACGCCGATATTCAGGATGCACCATTGTCCACAAAGCCATGGCACGGCGTGCCCGCCGTGCAAGGCACCGGGCGCGGGAGGCGGCGGCGGACGTCGACGAGGCAGGCCCGCATTGTCCGGCGCCCCGTATGGGGCATCAGTCCGAGCGACACAACCGCATCGTGGTGGACGTCGGCGGCTCCTCCCCGGACGGATCCGTCATCGATCTGACGTCCACCGGCACCGTTCGGGTTCCGGACTCCGACGAGGAAGAGTAGGGCATGGGAGACGGCGGCTCCTCGAGTCCCGTGAGCCGGCTCGTGTTCCATGCCCTACTCTACCTTGCTGGCAACCGGACCAACACTCTGAGGAGCGTAGCCGGCCGCCGGACATGGCCAGGGTGGAGTCGGGCGAGCGGGGAGCGCAACCGGACGAGCTCGCAGAGATTATAGGCCCTGTTTGGTTCAGCTTTTATCGACGGATTCCGCTGCCGCGCAGCAAAATCTGAACCAAAGGGCGAACCAGCAGAATCCGATTCTAGAAATCCGCAGCGGAATCAGATTTTGGAAAGCAGCCCAGGACGTGCTTTCGAAAATCTGATTCCGCTGCGGACGCCCCCACCTACAGTCACAGCTCATACAGCTGGTTTGCCAAATGACCTATAGCTTTTTCACAGCTGTTTTTCCACGGCAGATTTTTCACAGCTGCTTTTAGGAATCCACGGCCGAACCAAACAGGGTATGTTTCACGTTGCATGTAATAATATGGATTTGAGGTTTCTAATTTAATGTATCTGGATATGGAATGCATTTTTTAAGGCATGACCGGTCACTATTCTAGAATGCACCCAGACGCGTCTGCAGGCGTTTAAGGACTTGGATTTGCCAAGTCCGGCTGTAAATGCTCTAGCGGAGCAGCTAGAGCTAGCGCAGGGATGCATGGACCCGAGATGACCCGACGACGAACAAACAACATATGTGTCCTGTGTGTGTTCGCGCACGCGACTGCAGAGCTAGAAGGAGGAGACAACGGCGCAAACGAAACCCGACGCCGGCCACCGGGCTGCACCCCCATGTTTTTTTTCAACCGGGCTCACACCCCTTTTCATTAATTTTGTAATCAACGGAAATACATCTGTCTGTTTTGAGTCTTAGTCATCCACTAGCCAAGGACCAGACCAAAATGAAACATCTACGAACAAAAGGAGACCGAAAGGAAGGAGCGAGTTGGCGCACCGTCAGGAAACCCACCGTAAGATGACCGTGAAACGGATCATCCGTCATGGGGCGAAAACCTGACGACACTTTTAAGCCACTGCCCAACCTAAATCCTGGATGAAACTATGGACATTCGAGCCAGCAAAATGATACCAAAGAACATCATACTTGTCCATCACCCGCATGTTTTTGTATGCGTGGCCTGCATGGGACGTCGATCGGATACCTCTCAGTCACCAAGTATGCACAGTCATCAGCTCACCCGCTCGTTCTCCACACACGGCACTGCTACATGCACGAGGACGACAGGCAGCACCGTGCTAGCTAGCTCCACATCATTGGTTGTTGTTATGCATCAACTACATGAACATACTGCAGGTCCATGCATGGCAGTAGACGTAGCACATGATTACGCCCCGCGCAACGTTAGAGCATCTACAGCCACGGTCACCTAATTTGATCCCCTATATTTCCATGGACGTGTCCGAGCACATCCTCTCAATGTGACCAGATAGACATCATTTTTTCTGTTCCATGGCCGCATCCCTTATTTGTCTTACCCCAAATCCATACAGAACCTTGCACACGGTGTTTCTATGTACTTAAGCATAGAACATTGCAATCCGGCATAGATAACATAGTCCGATACAAAAGATGTCGGCCGAGTTCATCACTTACAGTACTAAAATTAACTAAAACCGGCAGAGGAGGTCATTCCACCACTTCCTCCATGTCGGACGCTTCCCCTTGGGGTCTCGGCGGCGAGACTCGGCGTAGGCGCCAGCTGCTCTGGGCACGTTGTCGTCGTCGTCGTTGTCTGAAGCAGAGGAGGAGGACGAGATGATGTTGCCCGCCATGCGACGGGCTTCACGGTACTGCTCGTCCCGGAGCCGTGTGGCTCTCTCCACCGCTGTCCCCCGCTGCCTCCCCAACCGCTCCGACTGCTCCAGCGCCACGTGGAGCGCCTTCGCATCTTTGCGGCGACGACGGTGTGCGTCGCTCTCCACGGACGTGTAACGCCCGGATAATTAAGCTACAGTAAACCTCTACTAATGTTGCCATGTCACCACGATTACTGTTGATAAACTCGTGTTGATTCAAACCCCCGTTTAAATTCAAATTTAAAATCGGGTCAAACAATAAAAGTTTTCAAACATAAAAACTAAAATGTTCAAAGTGTGGCAAATAATCTCTGGTTATTTGTCATGTTGGAACCAACCTCTTTTGGATTCCCAAGTGCCCCTGGAAAATTATTTAGTGGTCCAGCTGCAATTAAAATTGGCCTTTCCAATTTCTAAAAATGGTTAGACAACTTCTTTTGGCCACAAACTTTTTGTGACTCCTAGAAATAATGTGCTTGATTTATGAGACAAGTCTCATATCTAACAAAACTCGTTTAGTTTTACCGTTTAAGAGAAAACAGTAGCAAAAATTTAAAACAGAAAATAAAAGGGAAAAAAATGAAAGAAAAACCAAAAAAAAAAAAAAAAAACAAAAAAAAAAAAAAAAAACTCAAAAAAAAAAAAAAAAAAAAAAAGAAAAAAAAAAAGGGAAAAGGGAAAAGAAACACCCCCCCCCCCCCACGCTGGGCCAACCGGCCCAGCTAGCCAGCTGGCGGCATAGTCGGCCAGCCCACCCCAAGCCGGCCCACCCGGTTGAATAACCCCCCCTCCCCCCCGCACCCCAGAAACCCTAACCCTACCGCTCACTCCCCCCCATCGCACCCCCACTCTCCCACTCCCTCCGATCCAATCGGGATCGGGCCCGAACCCGTCGCCGCCGCCGCTCGCCGAGCTCGGACCTCGTCGCCCCGCCGTCACCCATCGCCCCTCCATCTCGCTGGCCGTCCCCGACCGCCTCCCTGAGCCGCTTCATCGCGCCTCGCCGAACCCTGATCCCCTGCTCGCCGGTGAGGCCCGGCCTCCCCTTCCCCCCTCCGTCCCCGTCGCTTGTCCGGGCCAGCGGCCGCTGCGCGCCTGCGCTCCCACCTCCCCTCGCCGCACACTGCAGTTGCGGCTACTCCGCCGTGCCCGCACCCCGCCGCCGCGCTCACCACGCGCGCCCGCCATCCCCTGGCCGCGCCGGCGCCGGCCGGCCCCCTGCCCTCGCGCCACGACTACGCCACCGCACCACCGCGCCCGTCGCTCCCCGCGTACGCTCCCGCCTCGCCCTCCGCTCGCCACTGCTCGCCACCCCGCGCTCGCCGGGCGCCCGCGCTCGTAGCCCGCGCGCCCGCTATGGCCCCTGGGCCACTGACGGCCGGCCCCCACCCCGCCTGTGACTATGACACATGGGGCCCAACCCCCAGAAAACAAAAACAAAAGAAAAGAAAAAGAAAAGAATTTAAAAATAAATAAATAAATAAGAATAATTAATTAGTGAATTAATTAAGTTAATTAATTCTGTTTAATTTAACTAATTATGTTTAATTGACTTAATCAACTAATTAAACTAACTAATCTGTTAATTAGGATAATGTGACACTGACAGGCGGGACCCGCATGTCAGTTTGACCGGTCAACGATCACGTTGACCGCTGACGTCACGCTGATGTCACGCTGACGTAATAAATGTTTTTCGAATTAAATTAAATCTGTTATTTCTAGAAATTGTTTAAATCTTTAAAAATTCATATAAAATAATCCGTAATTCGGATGAAAATACTTTGTACATGAAAGTTGCTCAGAAAAGCAAGACAAATCCGAATACGCACTCCGTTCGTCCGCCGCACGTCCTTAGCATAGCGGACATGCAACAGTCCACCTCGGTGTCATCTGTCCGAAAATGCCAAACACCGAGGATAATTTCCCGGATGTTTTCCCCCTTCACCAGTATCACGTAGTACCGCGTTAGATCACACCTAGCACCGTTTATTGCCATGTCATGCATCTATTTGCATCGTATTTATTGTTTCTTCCCCCTCTTCTCTCCGTTAGACTTCGAGACTGACGCCACTGCTGCTGCCCCGTTCGACTACGGTGTTGACGACCCCTCCTTCTTGCCAGAGCAACCAGGCAAGCACCCCCTTTGAGCATGCCTATATCGCCTATTCTCTTATCTCTTGTGCTTGCATTAGAAATGCTGCTGTTCTACCTATTCTGATGCATGACCTGTTTATTGTAACCTGCTGTTGATACCTATCTATTTATCCTAAACTGCTTAGTATAGGCTGGATAGAGACCCAATGACCCCACTTATCCCGGTTACCCCGCTGGATCATCGGAAGACTCGACGACCAGGCCCCAGCACCGCACATCACACCCCTTTTATCTGTACGACACTGCAGCGTTACTATCGAGTGCCGAGGGTGATACCTCGTATAGCACTTCTGATGTTAACTCTGTAAAGTAGCTATTCGGTCGTGGTCATCAAGGGTGATTCCTCCTTCACCATTCCCGATAACGACGCTGTCGTGCAACACCTCTAGTGTGAACCCATCGAGGGTGATTCCTCCGAGTTCACCTTGACGGTTACATCGAGTAGGAATCCAACGAGAGTGATACCTCGGATTCCCTTGATGTTATGGACACACGGATAATTGGACTTTACACTGTTACTTGGAAGGCGGGTCGAACCTGAGGGGTACCCGCGAGTTATATGGAGACGGGTTGACCTGGATGGTGCCCGAGTGATGAATACGAGGCGTGGCAAGGCATTCTTGGCCCTTGCCGCAAGTCCTCGAGACGGGGCGACGGGGTCACATCAATCATGAGTCTCTGCTCGTTACCGCACTACCAATACACTACGATTTGGATATGTGATCTGAGTGGGTCTCTGGCTCGATAGCGCTAACCATCACGCAGGAATAAATATGGGTACTCTACATCGTGGTATTAGCCGACAGCTCTGTCAGACGTCTAGTTCAGCATTGTGGCCGGGTCGGATCGTGCCGTTGGCACTGGTATCCACCCTGCTCGCAACAACCCGGAGTGCACAGGGCGACGGCCCAAGACCCATGAGCGCTTAGGATGTAGACTGGCGGGGACCTCTCTGCTGAGCTCTAGGTAGGGCTGCGGTGTGTCGTTTGGCCGAGGCCGGGCATGACCCAGAATAGTGTGTCCGGCCGGAGTTAAGCGAGCGTCGTGGGTAAGTTGGTGCACCCCTGCAGGGAAGAACTAATCTATGCATAGCTGGATCCTCGGTAACGGACGCTCGGAGTTGTATCCCGATCGATACAACTAGAACTGGATACTTGTGATGAGTATGGTGCTGGGATTACTTTCTCGCAGGGAGTCGAGAAAGGATCTCTGGCCGAGGTTGATACTTGGATATTATAGCTCTGGGATTGCTTTCTCGCAGGGAGTCGAGAAAGGATCTCTGGGTGAGGTTGAGACTTAATGATACTACTACCTTATGCTGTACTAATCTACACTCTTCTAATGCTGCAAGATCTCTGAAGATGCTAGTCTTCGATAAGACTAGGCCTTCTCTCTATTCTGGCATTTCTGTAACCCAGTCCACATATACAGCCTACCTTTGATAATGTTGCATATGTAGTGTAGATCCTTGCTTGCTGAGTACTTCAGATGAGTACTCACGGTTGCTTTGCTTTCTTTTTCCCCATATCCTTTTGGTGCAATCCAGATGACGGAGCCCCGGATACAGGTGACCCCGCCGACGACGACTACTACTACCCCGAGGGTGGATACTTCTACGAGCTGACAGGACGACCAGGAGTAGCTTCGGAGGGTCCCAGGCAGGAGGCCTACGCCTTTCGATCGTAGTGTTTTCTTTTGCCCTGCCTTCTTTAAGGCTTATCTGTCTATCTTTTATATCTGTACTCAAATATCTGATGCTTTCGCTGACGCTTGTACGCAAGCTTATGTATTCGAGCCCTCGAGGCCCCTGTCTTGTAATATAAAGCTTGTATGACTTTATTTATGTTTTAGAGTTGTGTTGTTATATATTCAAGTGAGTCCTTAGGCTTGATCGTGTGCATTTGCGTGTATGATTAGTGCACGAATAAGCCGGGGGCGTCACAGGACATGTCCGAGCGGCGAATGGTGGTGCGGAGGTCCTCGTCGTCGTCGCTGGTCGGGGGAAGTGGTTGTGGTGTGGATTTGCTCGATCCTTCCTTGGATCCGCGAATGTTAGCCGCCTTCGTTGCCCGCTTCTTTGCTAGCCGATACGCGCGGCCCATGGACTCCAGTTGTGGTTCCTCCGGCAACAGGACCCAGCAGCGCCCCGGAGGGGCAGGTGTGGGCGGTGCTGGGTGCTGCCTATCAGGGGCCGGAAGGAAGCGCGTCGGACGAGCGCGGGGCGCCGCAAAGCTACTGCTCCCCCCCCGTGCAGTCGCTGACGCCCCGGAAGAGGAGGTGCCGCCCCGATCCAGCAGTGACCGGTGGAGGGTAATGCGGAGCGCTAGCTCCTCTCCGTTGGGTGCCGACGAGCCATCGGAATCCCTGGCGGTCTTGTGACACTCCGGTAGGTCGGATTCACTGTCGTAACCCTTTTTGATCGACCCAAAAAAACATCACTTTTGATGGTACAACGGACATCGGTAGCGTCATGTGTCTTGTAAGAGCATCTACAGCCGGGCGCCTCAAACCCATCTCATACGCCCGGGCAGGCCGCCCAGTCACTGTCCGGTCGCAAAATTTTGACCCAGACGGACCCCTCAAACGACCCTCAAATGCCCCGGCTGACCGACACACCTCATATCCAGCCCAAATATGGGGCGCATATGGGCGCGTCCGGGCACGCCCGCCACGTCGGCCTGGCCTGCTATGGCTCGCAATGACCCCCCTCTAGCCACCACAAATATATGACGACCGACGAGCAAACCCTAGTTAGACTCAGTCCGTACTCACTCGACCTCTCCACTTCTCCCCCAAATCTACTTCGTGTTCCCCGCCCGCCATGTCCGACAGTGAATCCGACCTACCGGAGTGGCACAAGGCCGCCGGGGATTCCGATGGCTCGTCGGCGCCCGACGAGGAGAAGCTACCGCTCGGCATTACCCTCCGCCGGCCGCTGCTGGATCGGGGCGGCAACTCCTCTTCCGGGGCGTCGGCGACTGCCTGGGTGGGGAGCAGTAGCTTTGTGGGTATAAAAAATTGCTGTTTTTTTGGGTAGATCAAAATTTTGTTGTGGTGGGCCTAAAAAGAACGCCCGGCCCATGTGGTGGAAGAAGAACGACGGAGACGTACGCACCAGTTAAGCCCGCTGGACACGTCCTTGATCTTTAATTAACTCGGAATAATTTGTCTAAAAAAACTCGGAATAATGAATGTCATTATTCCCTAATAATAATACCATACCGCTAATTGAGCATTGCTCGCACCAGCATATACACGCGCTGCTCGTCCATCCCACCGGCCAGGCGTGGTAGCTTTGGAGGGCCAAAAGGGTTGGCAGGTCGTGGGAGCAACGTGGGCTCGAGGCCGTGGCGAACGTCTGTCTAACGATTGTTAGTTCGTCCCCACTAGCCTAGCCCACAAGCCTGGATGGCATCATCAAGCCTATTATGTTCTGGGGTTTCCACAGAGTCCGTGATGGCAGGTGGCCTGAATACTTTGTGGGCCATGGACTCGCTCGCTGCAACCTCCAATCCTGTCGGAACAATTATTATTTATTTCAAGCTATTTCGGATCTTTCTTAATCTTCAAAAAGAACTAAATTCCGTAATGGAATGGTAGGATTAAAAAAAAAAGAGGAAGTGTGGAAAAAATGACAAGAAGATATTGGAACATTAATTTGAAAGAGATGATAGAAGCAGTGGTCATGGTATTAAGAAATGGAATCCTAAAATGGCCCCTTACATTTCGGCAAAGCGTAAAGGTACTCATATTATAAATCTCGCTAGAACGGCTCGTTTTTTATCAGAAGCTTGTGATTTAGTTTTTGATGCAGCAAGTCAGGGAGAAAGTTTCTTAATTGTTGGTACCAAAAAAAGAGCAACATATTTTTTATGCCAACTCTTTTGAATTTTGTTGTTTTATTTATTCGATAAATTTTATTGTCTCCTAGCAACCTTGTATGGCAACCCTTTTGTATTTTTCATTAAATAAAATGTAATTCTCTCACAAAATCTACTCTCACGAGATCAAATAAACAAGTGTCGAAATATCTGCAACCGACAAGATGTCCATACAACATCTACTGCAAGGAAATCCAAGCATCGCTGCATTCAGAAATCATGGATGGCATCACCTAGCCTCTTGTGTTCTGGGGTTTCCATGGAGAGATGACCCTGTGTGTGACACATCGGCTGCTGCTTAGTGGGCCACGATCCCGCTCGCCGCAACCACGTATGCCAACTCTTCTGTATTGAGTCCCCTCCTAGCTTGCCTTTTCCAGTCAGTCTTCCCTCATACCGTAATTGAGGGAGACCAATCTTCTTAAGGCCAGGAATGAAGTCAACACAAAACCCAATGACATCCTCTGTTTGACGGGCCATGGAGATGCTTCCTTCTGGCCTAGCGCGGTTACGGACATATTTCTTTAGGACTCCCATGAACCTCTCAAAGGGGAACATATTGTGTAGAAATACAGGGCCCAGAATGACAATCTCGTCGACTAGATGAACTAGGACGTGCGTCATGATATTGAAGAAGGATGGTGGGAACACCAGCTCAAAACTGACAAGACATTGCGCCACATCACTCCTTAGCCTTGGTAGGATTTCTGGATTGATCACCTTCTGAGAGATTGCATTGAGGAATGCACATAGCTTCACAATGACTAATCGAACGTTTTCCGGTAGAAGCCCCCTCAATGCAACCGGAAGCAGTTGCGTCATAATCACGTGGTAGCCATGAGACTTTAGGTTCTGGAACTTTTTCTCTGCCATATTTATTATTCCCTTTACATTCGACGAGAAGCCAGACGGGACCTTCATACTGAGCAGGCATTCAAAGAAGATTTCCTTCTCTTCTTTGGTAAGAGCGTAGCTGGCAGGACCTTCATACTGCTTTGGAGGCATGCCGTCTTTTTCGTGCAAACGTTGCAGGTCCTCCCGTGCCTCCGGTGTATCTTTTGTCTTCCCATACACGCCCAAGAAGCCTAGCAGGTTCACACGAAGGTTCTTTGTCACGTGCATCACGTCGATTGAAGAGCGGACCTCTAGGTCTTTCCAGTAGGGTAGTTCCCAAAATATAGATTTCTTCTTCCACATGGGTACGCGTCCCTCAGCCTCATTCGGAACAGATAGTCCACCGGGACCCTTTCCAAAGATTACGTGTAAATCATTGACCATAGCAAGTACGTGATCACCGGTATGCATGGCGGGCTTCTTCCGGTGATCTGCCTCGCCTTTGAAATGCTTGCCTTTCTTTAAAACAAAATGTAATTCTCGCAAGCCAACTCTTTTGCACTTTGTTTCTTCAATGAAATGTAATTCTCGCAGAATCTCTTTCTAGGCGATGACATGAACAAGTATCAAAATATCTTCAATGGTTACTTAACATGTCGATGTAGCGTCTACTTAACAAAATTCATAGTCTGCTGCTTACTGGTGCATGTTTTTCTTTGTAACGAGTGGTGCATGGTCTCGCTCACTGCAACCTTGTATGCAAAATCTTTTGTATTTTTTCTTAAATAGAATGTAATCCTCGCAAAATCTCTTCCGACGTGAAGACATGAACAAGTATCAAAATATCTTCAATCGACACTTAACATGTTGGTATAGCATGTACTAAAAAAATTCACACCTCGCTGCATAGGGAAATCATTCACAATGGAAAAACACTAGAACAATCTACAAGTGTTGCTGAGCCACTTGATGGAGGCGCGAGATCAGCACGTGGCTACGTATTATTTCCTTGTAAAGCACATGCCACCAGTAGATGTTGATCTTGCTTGGGCCCTAACTGTTGGTTTGGTCTGAGATTCTAGGGGCCTTGATTGTGAGGCCCAACCAAGGAAGACGAACACTTAATGGCGCTCGAGAGGTCCAGCCAACAAATAAAAAGCCTTGCGGTGTTCACCTAGCTCAACGCCCTTTCTACACATCACATCCAACGTAAATGGAAGATGGTGGCGGAGTTAGTGTGTCCAAGATACTCGACGATGACAACCTCTTCATCGAGACCCTTATCTGCGTCGACCTTTCCACCATCCTCGTCCTACTCACTCTCAATTGTAGGCAATGACTCCACCATGCCAATGACCGCGAGTTCTTTCGACGTTTCTGCTAGCTCCACCTACACTGTATGGCGAAGTGAACTTCGTGTTGTGCTGGTGCACGTCCCCAGGAGCTCACCATTGTCATCCAAAACATTTGTTCTTGAGATTGGGAGACCCAGTCGCATGGGATTTTTTCCCTTAGCAACGATGACGCCCCATTCTAGCGCATAAAGTTGAAACATTTATATAGCACACAACAAGTCCACAACCTACTTTTTTCATCTTAGGTTGTATTTGCCTTTTTCTTCTTCTCCCTTTGTTCATTTGTTTCAATTCTCATGTTGCCCCATATTTCCTGGTAGTCCTAATACACAATCAGCTATGTCATGTCACAAAAAAAATCAAGTAAAATTAATTTTTTGTTCATGGTTATATTTTTTAATGGTATTTTGTTGAAAACATTCAATTTAAATGTGTTGTAGTGATTTCATTATTAATCATCAATGAATATTTGTTTGACTTACATGAACATTTTATGGAAAAACATGAACATTTTCCATATAGTTTAAAACATATTCAAAGATATTCTCGTGGGATTTTTATGTTCTCAAATAATTATTAGAATTCAAGTCAATATTTTGTTTAGCACACACGAGTATTATATTTTGACGTGATGAACATTTTTTAAGACAGCAGGATTTACTTCAAGGAAATAGTTATTACATGTTATCTATGAAAATAATTTGATAAATTGTCAGAACATTTTATTTGTTATTTATTGATTTTTTTCATTGCCGTCCATGAATATTTTTCATATCGACATGCTAAATAAGAGTTTCTTCTAGTTGAAACCAAACGGTAACCTATTTCTATTAATCTTAAGGGTTTCACTCGTCATAGGACTTAACCAAGCATCTCACGACAAGAGCTGACGACAGAAAAGTTAAAATGAGAAAAGGTCAACTTTGAAACATAGGGAAAACCCTTTGAACTAAAAATATATGAAAATCAATCCCCTACCTCCCGGATAAGGAAAGAGATCTCAATTTAAAATGGAATGTGAGGTTGGAATAAGTACAAAGTCTCGGCAGATCTCCAGTCCGAGAGGTTCAAGCCCTCTCAAAACACCAGAGAACCACGGTCCCAGTGCTTAGCATCTGGTCTGAGGTAGGGGTTGCCTGGATTTCTCCCATGAGACAAAACACATTCATAAGACATAATTCAATATTGCATATACTCATGCGACATTTCTCTGAAAAGTTTATATGTAGGATGATCAAACAATGAAAGCGAAAAAAAGAAACTTAGGATTGTTTTTTTGGTATAGCGGGTCGAAAAGTCTAGCGGTGACATGTGCGAACATGTGTTCCCCATGCAACTGAGGAGACGAGTACATCGAGCATCAAAGAGGTTTGGTGCCGAGCTTAATTTTTTTGAGTGTAACTTGAATTATATTAGTATGCCATGATGTGACGTAGCAGTCAAAATGACACATCATTTTTTTGCAGGTAATACGTGTCGCATTCATAACATAAAGAGAAAGGTACAAGCCATGTAAACACCAACCTGACAAACTGGAAAGGCAGTAGAACCCTAACAATAGCCCCAAAGATCCTCAGCCAAGAAAGAACATTACAATGAGGACATAAGAATCCATTGAGCTTGATGCCAACATCGTCGCCCGCCTCTGGCACCACCACAGCTACCACCGAAGGAAAAGGGGACAAAACACCTCTTTATCCGAGCTTAACATGAATCCATCGCTGATATGCTAATTTTTGGACCTTCAAAGTATCTTGTCAAAGACGAAGTCATTGACATTGAAAGAATCTGGCAGAGCAGCACCCCGAAAACGCCATCGAACTACAGAGCTGGCAACCACGCGCGACTATATCAGACGAGGAAACTTGACCCACCAGCCATCAACCACGAATGCACTGTCTTCCAACTGCCACCGACGTAGATCACCGTCGGCACCCGCTCCTGAACAACCTCCCATGCTCCATGCGAACACTAGAGAGAACACCGTCGCAATAATCCAGCCCGAGGACACAAGTCCACCACAAGGATGTCACTGCCATCACGCCATCCTCGCTTGAATAGACTAGTTTGCTAATCCATCACTGACCGTAGAGCAGACCGCCTTGTCTCTAAAGGATCTGGAGCTTCTTTATCTAGCGGCACCATAGCCACCGCCGAAGTGAAGACATCGAACGACCGAAAACCTAAGCTATTAGGGCCCTCAAACCTAAACATACACAATCGGCACACGCGGGATCCGGCAAGCTCCCTTACCACCGAGGCACTGACGACCGAGAGGTCGTCGGTGAAGGGGCCGGGAGCCGTTGGAGGATGGTGCCGGAAAACTAGTCTCTCTTGGCGAGATGGTCTTTCTTTGCTTTTTCGGGAAGAAAGAAAACTCCTTTAGGAAAATAAGGACACATCATTGCCAAAAGGCCTAGATCAATTAAGTTAGGGCGAGAGACCAAAAGAATGGTGTTTTGCAATCTGAGATACATGGATTTTTCATATTCTGTATTTGGAATGGAATTAATTGAAGGGGTAGCAATGTTGGAAATAACCAAAACTTACCCATGTCCGTGTTGAGATCGACCGGTGGTTATATAGTTCCCTCTATGAGTACGTACATTCTGCAATATTGGAATTAATCGAACTGAAGGATGTATCGTCCATAATTTAGCGACTTATATGACCGGCCCCTTGCTATTGTCTTTTTCTTAGGGTAATTGTTATTGTGTACAACGTCAAACGCAAACGAGTACGACACCGTCTTATTCTCCATCTGCGTCGTCATCAGCCGCCATGGAGCGGACGCGGTGGACGGGCCTGGCGCCGGACGTGGCCCGTGACATCGCCGGACGGCTGCACGACGCTGCCAACTTCATCCGCTTCCATGCCGTGTGCAAGCCATGGCGTGACTCGCGGGACGCGCAGTGGCCGCTGTTTCGGACACGGACGAACCAGTTGCTGCCGTGGCTCCTCGCGGTTCCCGACGATGACTCAACCCCAATCTATTTTAGATGCATCTTCTCCAAGTCCAGCTACCGCACACAGCGGCCACGACCGCCGTTCACGGCCCGAAGGATCTGGGTGTGCAACGCGGACGCCACCGCCGTTCAGTACCTCATGGTCGAACACCTCTGCCCTAGCCTTCATGACCCCCTCACGGGAGAAGTCACCCAGATGGCTTGTTTCCCGTATAACTTCCTCGACGAGTGGGACAAGGACAATCGCGAAGGTGTCCTCTATGGCGATGGTACCATCCTAGTACTATATAACATCCTCTATGGCGTTGGCATCTATGGCAACAGGGCCATCTTCAAGGCAGCACTCCTACGCTACGGTGATACAAAGTGGATGCTAGTCGAAAGAACCCTTGACAACCCCCGTGAACATGGTGAGTTCTGTGCCGCGTACCACGGCGGGAGGATCCTGGTCATAGTGAAGTCTAGCCTCTGTCGCGTCATCACACCAGAGGTTAATGTCGCCGGCGACGTGCTAGTCCCAAGGACGTGCGGTGACTATAAGTCCTCCTACAACTACATCTTGGAGTCCCGCGGCGAGCTACTATGGGTGTCAGTTTATTCCGAGATCCTGGAAGGCATAGCTCTATTTCGTCCGCTCTCAGTGTTTGTGCATGCCCTAGAGGAGCAGGCGTCGACACCGGGGAAGATGACGTGGGTGAGAAAAGACGATAGTTGTTTGGCCGACCGTGTGCTGTTTTTAGGGTCACCTAGTAGCTTGGCCATAGACGCCTCGCAACTCGGTATCAAAGGCGGGTGCGTCTTCTTCAATTACTACACTAGGTTAGCCTTGCGGGGTAAGCAGTTTTGCATGCACAAGTACAATCTTATGAACGATAAGACCGAGTTCATCGAACGGCTGCCAAAAGGATGGGACGAAGGCAAGTGCTCATGGCTCGTCCCCCAACCCGCTATTGCTCCAATTCTGGTATGCACTAGTAAAACATCTCAAGTTGATATTTTTGAATAATACTTGAATCTAATTTTATGGCCGCATCAAGTAATACTTGAAAGATATGGGTACTCATATAGGTACGTACATCACTTCAGTGGTTAAGATTGACACGCGCGCACTGGAATTCCACAAAAATCAAAACATATCTACGTAATTCCTGAGCGCATGCTTACAGAAGTCACCCTGGTTTCTGTACATCATATATGAGTTTAATCTGTGCAATCTACTTCCTCTGTCCCAAAATAAATATCATCGACATTTATTTTGGGACGGAAGGAGCATGTAATAATCTCAAATTGACGGAGTGCTAAGAAAGTTAATATTGCTTTTGTTGGATCAGGATATCACCAAGTCGTTGAAGGCTCCAGAACGAAAGCAGCAACAAGAGCCAGCTCCGCTTACTGATCCAACACGTGTTATTCACATATTGAGACATCGCGAGCCTCGTTTCAGGGTGTTGGTGCGTAATCTGCCTCTCACGGTGGATAGCTCTCAACTGAAAGTTCTGTTCAGCAAGTACGGTAAAGTGTCAAACGCTGAGGTACTCTTCAACAAGAAGACATGGCGCTCCCGCGGTTTTGGTTTCGTAACCATGTCGACGGCGCATGCTCATCTGGATGATGCTCTAGATGCTTTGAGTGGAATGCTTTTGGACGGTCACACTCTTGAGGTTATCTTTGACGAGGAGGAACGGCCACGGTTTCGACGTCGGCCACGAAAGCTGCTTCTTCCATCTTAGCAGCTACATGTAGCTTGATCTTCTCTTGGTCGTGGTTAGTGCCAAAAATCTTTGATTGCAATTCCAGGTTGCATATGCTCTCTTTCCTTCTATTAAATGTCTAGATTGACTATGCAGAATGACACACAAAACGAAGGTGGAAAGAACATGAAAATTAAGATGTTCTCTTTTGCATGTGACAGATAAAAGGTCAAAATATTAATATGGAAATCTAATGGGGTTCGTGCCCACAGGTGTCTTATCAATGCATGCAGTGTTTTTGCTGACTTACTTCATTGGATTAAGAGTTATATAACCACGACTACATGATTCAACTGACTCGGAGTTATCAGCTCCTGGCCTGTGCGATACACCCTCTCACAGCTGTTCGATCAGTTCAATACCTCCTCCCGCACCTCCTGTCCACGCTCGCCACCACCGCATCCGTACAAGTGAGCATAGACCATTGTAGAAGCACCGATGTTGCTTCTTTGGAACACCGCCCATGTTGCGGAAGCACGACTGTCGTCACTGCAGCGTGCCACCTGTTGTTGCATACGCAATCCCTCGAGTTGTAGTCGTTGCAGCGCAGTCAAGCGTCATCGCAACATCGCAGGTGTTAGAAGTGTTGTGTATGCAACATCGCCGGTGTGGCAAAGCCCACGCCGCACCATCGCAACATGGCCGATCTTGTAGCCGTCCACCCGCAACAGAGTCGACGTTGCAAAAGTCATTGCCATTCAAACATCATCACCAGTGTTGCCGCCCATCACTACCGTCATTGTGTCGGCATTGGTGAGTGCAGAAGCCTTGTAGCACTGGTGGTGGGTGTCGCCCTCCTCCGTGGCTTGCAGCAATGACATTGTTTTGGTGGCCAGAGTTGCTCCCCTACTCCTATTTGTGGTCGAGGCAATGATGAGGATGGAAAAGGAAGACGCCTGCATCCTCTCGGTTTACAGTATGGTGACAGTTGCATGCGTGCGGACTCCCGACTACAGCAGTGGTGGCGCGGGATCGTCAGATGCACACGGTGGTTGTCAGAGAGGTCTCTCTCCACCGGCTCGGTGTCGAAGGAATGCTGGGGGAAAAGATGAAGGAGACACGTGGACTGAAGAGATAAGGGTGGGAGGAGGGGAGATGAGTGGTGCGGTCCCCACATTGGCACCTGTCAAGCAACAGAGGCTGACGACGCGCGCATGTAACCAGGCTGACTTACGGCATCTTCAACGACGAACCTCAAACCTCCCGCATCCGTCCGGACTGCGCTGTCCGGATCACGGAAAACCATCCAATGCGGTATTGTATTGGTCCGGGGCGCGGTCCGGACGCGTTTTCTCCTGCAAAGGAGAGACAAACATGGGGAGGTTTGCGGGAATCCGGACAGCTGTCACGCCCGCTTCTGACCGTCCTGGCCCACCAAAAACCCTTCTCCCGTCCGTGTGCGCTTCCCGGCCGTCGCCCAGCTGCCCGCATTCATGCCGCTGTAGAGTGCGCCGCTCCACATTGAAGGCGGCACAGGACGGACGCGACCTCTCACTGCCTCCACCATTGAATCAGCGCACCGGCCGAGGGCGCCGCGCATTCCACGCCCGGCGTTTCAAAGAGGATTTCAACTAATCGAACGAGTTACATCAAACATGATGATATTCATCAAAGTTCAGATAGAAAATATCATAAATCATCCATACATAGGATGCAAATATGTCTAGTGTAATAATAGTTCAAATTCAAGGAGATTAACGGGATATTCAACAAGTTTTTCATGGATGGATCATGTTGTCCCACATATACTACCCCTTCAGCTTCATCCACTAACGTATGTGCGTGGATGATCTGCCCTCTGAGTTGTGGTAGATCACGGCAATGCGTGCAGGCTACACAACTTGTAGAGTGACATTGAATGAATGAATGAATCAATCAATGTGTAGAGGAAGAAGAAGCAAAACTTATGACCTGCTCCGCTGCAGCTTGCAATGGCCACATTGCATCCAGCTAATGAACCACGACATATAACTTCATGACGGAGTTCTTGATGGTGTACCATCGATACGCTAATGACTTGACATTGCATTCATGGATTATGTGCATGTCATATGGCGCAATTTGCTTTCCTGTATGAAACATACCATGCACGCACTACCAAAAGAGCCACCTTCTACGCCTGCCTACGAAGTCCACAGATATGGCCAACCCTAGATCGCACAACATATCATCCTCCTTCACCGAGTACCCTACCATCCTTCTTACTCTAAAAAATGACATCAAGGTCGATAATAAGCTCAATGGCATTTGACCGAACACCTGCCGGACATGGTGCCCGCCATGGACGGCGTCGACGGGGGAACGGTGGGTACCTATCTACGGACGTATCCTGGGTGTACTGTGTCGTAGTAGAAGGCGAGCAGGCGCTTGGGTGGGGGCCGTAGACGTCAGGCAATTCCTGGGCGGTGGCTGGAGAGAAACTGCGGCAGTGTCGGAGGAGGAGGGTGCAGATGCATAGTAAGGGGGAGAAGGGACAGAGTGGAAATGAATGGGATCGGAAGGGAGATTTGAGTGGGGTGTCGGCAATGAAAAAAATAGTGTGCTATGACAAAATAGCGTGGCCCTTAAAATACACTACTAGTGTGCTATAGCGTCATATTAGCAAGACATTGTACACAGATTTATTTAGCGAGACATTTCTTGAAATGCTATAGCGCGCAAATTTTTTTTTCTGGGTGTCAGAGTCGTAAGTGGCGGCGGTCTGGACTCCCGCAAAGATGCCCAGTTTACTTCCAATTTTTGGGAAAACAAACGTTCGGACCGCTCCGTGGACCTATAGGGTACCGGGTTGGATGGCAGAATGGGTTTGGACAGCTCGGTCCGAACTGATGCGGGCGGGCTTAGGGTCCACGTTGAACATGCCCTAATATATTTTTTTAAGAAAAAAAAGTAATGTACCTACTTTTTTTTTCTTGAGCAAAATTATTTTTTGAGGGGATTTTCTTGAGCAAATGTAATGTACATACATATATACATGCAACAGGATGTACCCATGGCCGACCCATAATTGAGTAGCTCGTGACCGGCCCATAATCCGTCAACGCAGTATCCAGTATTCGACATCTATGATCTGTCCGCAACAAACAAACCTAAATATCCTTGACTAATCCATCTAGTATTCTCCGTCTCTATCCCGCCGCCATGGCACGGAGACGGAGGCGGTGGCCAGGCCTCGCGCCGGACGTGATCCGCGACATTGCCGGACGGCTGGACCACGCTGCGGATTTCGTTCGCTTCCATGCCGTCTGCAAGCCATGGCGCGAGTCACGCGAGGCGGAGCCGCCCTTGTTCCAGACGAAGAAGGGCCAGTTCATGCCGTTGCTCCTCGCGGCGGCTGACAAAGACTCAACTCCCCTCAGCAGGTTCAGATGCGTCTTCTCTAATTCCAGCTACCGCGCTTGCCGGCCACCTCCACCATTGGCGACCTTGAGGAACTGGGTGTGCAGCGCGGACGGCACCGCGGTCCGGTACCTCACCGTGGAACAACACCGCCCTAGTCTCCAGGACTTTCTCACGGGAGAAGTCACGCAGATGCCTCCCTTCCCGCGCTACTTCAACAGCAAGAGCTACTGGAACGAGGATAATCTTCATGGCATGGTCTACGGTGATGGCACCATCCTACTCTACGACAGAACCTGGATACCCTACCATGGCAGCAGGGCTAGGTTTAGGGCGGCCCTTCTGTGCCCGGGCGATGCAGAGTGGAAGCTCGTCGAGAGGACACTTGAGAACCCGGGCAGGCATGGCGAGTTCTGCTCCACGTACCACGGTGGCAGGATTCTGGTCGACGTGGGGGCTAGCCTCTGCCGTGTCATCACGCCAGATGTTGGCGCCCGTGGTGACGTGCTGGTCTCGAGGCCGTGTGACAGCTACCTTGGTCAGGATAGCTATGTCCTCGAGTCCCGTGGCAAGCTGCTATGGGCGTCGGTTAATTATCGCATAGTGGACAGCGAAGGCTTCCACGTGGCTCATATGCTCATGTTGTGGGTGCACACCTAGAGGACGAGGAGGCGTCGACACCGGAAAAGTTGCGCTGGGTGAGAAACGATGGTGATAGCCTGGCTTATCGGGTGCTGTTCTTGGGGTCACCCAGCAGCTTTGCCATAGAAGCCTCGACGTTAGGCAGCGGCCGTGGCTGTGCCTACTTCGTCTATCATATGCTCTTTCCACGGGGCCAGTTCGGCGTGTTCAGGTACAACTTCGTCCATGGGCAGACCGAGTTAGTGGAGCGTCTGGCTCCTCGATGGGAAAGAGGCAAGTGCATGTGGTTCATCCCACAACCCGCTATTGCTCCGATTCAGGTAAACACTAGTAGTATATTAAAACAACTTGAAGTGATCTTTTTTTGTTATATAATCATTCGTTAATTCTAAGGAGGAATCAAACTAATACATCATATAATAGTTTATGACCCTGATAAGTGCCACACGTGTGGCACGAAGTAAATCCGTCCTGACATTTTTTATGCCATCTTTAGTTATCCAGGGATGGCAACTTTTTTTTTTGAATGTTGGTAGTTGCACTACGAAATTCATTGATCAGTAGGAGAAAGAGCGAGCTACAAGGGTACCCAAGCTGGGTGAACATCAGGTAGGCTCAATGGCCAGCAAGGCCGGAGAAAAAGAAGGAAAAACAAGTGAAGATAAGGAAAAGGAAAACACGCCCGGAGCTCAGCCTGGGTCAAAAGGTATTCCTGCTCCTGCCATGTTCGATAGTTGTATCTCATCCCTCACTTTGCCGACGAAGCCGCCTTGTCCCATGAATTCCTTCTGAAAAATACTTCTGTTTCTTTCATGCCATAGCTCCCATGACATCAATTGGATAATGGACAATGTTCCTTTCTTCATATCTTCAGTTGCCCTGCTGTGGCAGATTGTAACCCATTCTTGAATGTTTTGAAGACCGCTCCGGGACGCCGGTAGGAGCTCCGGCATGTGCGTCAGCCGGGCAATTGTCTCCCAGGCATATCGTGACCATGGACATTCCATCAGCAGATGTGGTGTGGTTTCAAGGCTCCTCTCGCAAAGAGCGCAGAAGTAGTTGTTTTCCCACCCTCGTCGAAGTAGGGCATCCGCCGTTAGAACTCTGCCAAGCATGGCTGTCCACAAGAAAAATCGACATTTGCCGGGCGCCCACCCCTTCCAGATCAGATTATATCCTTCCTTAGGCATCGATCCCTCAAACTGAAGCAGGTAAGCAGAGCGTGCAGTGTACTCGCGATTCTGCGAGAACCGCCAGATAATTGTGTCTGCCTGGCCCTCCTGTAATACCACCACATCTGGCATCTCCGCCAGGTGAGTCAGTTCTAGCAACATGTCGTCAGCTAGGCCCGCTGTGAGGTCCGACAGCCATGTTTGGCCGTGTAGTGCTTCATGCACAGTGCGATTCTTCCTGGTTGAAATCTTGAATAGGGATGGCGTGATTGTTTTGGGACATTGTCCGTTTAGCCAGCGGTCCTGCCAAAAGCTGGCCTTCCTACCATCGCCGATAGTTATCTCCGTGCGGCCATCGCAAAAAGCATCCGCTCATTGTTGTCACAAGGCAGCGGTGATCCTACCCACAGCCTAGGTGGGTCTTTCTAGGCCAGCCATAACCATCGCAGCTGGAGGGCCGTAATGAACTTATTCAGATCAAGCACTCCCAGGCCACCAAGGTGTTTTGGACGGCAAATCTGCGTCCATCCAACCCTGCAAGTTGCCACCATTACACACGGCCTCCCCACTCCAAAGCCAGGTTCGGCATTGTTGTACTAGTCGTTTGAGAACCCAAACAGGAAGTCTATGCACAGTCATCATGTAGATTGCAAGATCAGTAAGGCCAGATTTGATTAGCACGAGGCGCCCACTTTTGGCCATGAGTCCGCCCTTCCATGCGGCCGTCTTGTTTCCAAACTTTACCAAGAATGGATCAAGATCTGTCTTGGTTAAGTTTCTGAGTGAAAGCGGCATTCCAAGGTAGGTTACCGGGAAGTTCTTGCGTGGTATGCCTAGGGGTGCCAGGATGGTCTCCAGGTTAAACGAACCATATCTGATCGGGAGTGCCAAGCTTTTGCTTGCGTTCACCTTGAGACCGGAAGTACGGCATCTTTCTGTTTAGATGACAAGTTTCAGTTTTTTTTGGGTTTCGTTTTTGTTTCCAGATGGCAATTTTAGTTATAAAAACGTCAGGGCGGTGTTACTTCGGGCCACACGTGTGACACTTATCATTGGGGATAGTTTAACGTTCCGTGTAAGAACTAAGAACATTGAATTGACCAACTGAAAAGTTTTAATATCAATCATATTTTGCTGGGCCAGGAAATCACTAAGAGACCGTGGAAGCCTCAATAACTGATGTAGACCGGTGTGCATGCCCATCCCGTAGATGATTTGGATGCTCTCACGGGACTGTTTCTAGATGGATACAGTTCGGAGGTTACCTTAGTAAAGTAGTAACTGTCATGGTACCTGCTGATGGTAACTATTATGTAGCTTGATCTTCTTCTCGGTAATTATTGTGCGAAGAAAAATACTGTAACTCCATATCGCATATGCCATCCGGTCTTTCTGCATATATCTCTAAATTATTTATGTGGAATGACACAGACGGTTTCGGTTAATCTCAGCAGACTGAGATTTAACAAGTGAACAATGCTGCCCTTGGATGTATTAGTCCTGAGATTCGTTCTAGGTATGTGCATTTCTCTCGCTGGGCTTGTGTTGTGTGGGCGGGCCAGTGCGGCTTGAAAGGTGTGTCATGGGTGATGTCCAGGTTACTATGGGCTTTTTTCATTTTCCGCTAGCAGGATGTTTTTTTTTACTCTTTTAGGGCTATATGGTCGGCTAGAAGGAAAGAAGTTAGTTGAGATTTAGCAGAGAAGCTAACTCTCAACAACCATCTTTTTCCCTTCATCTATGGTTCTGTTTCTCTCAGCGGCTCCCCGCCGCCATTGAGTTTTTGCACTTCCCTACCACTGTTCTTCCACGAGAGACAGGTTCGGACTGACCAAGGTGCGCTCCTCGGACCTCCGCCTGGTATTGGCCTGTTCGCTTTTGGGGTAGACTGTGTGTTTATGGCTACTCACAAAACCCTTGATTAGTTTCTCGGGTTAGGGACCTGATGGCTTCGGATGGCTCGTCCAGATCGGTGGCAACATGTGATGTCGAACGGATGATAAAGGATTTAGGGCCGAAAGAAGAAGATCTTCGTGATGTGGTCTACGAGGAGGCGCAAGCACCGCCGGCTGGGGCGAGATGGATGGCACATGCAAGGGTCCATATGAACCCTATAAACAATGCTGGTTCTAAACGAACATGAGGACAGCGTGGGATCTCATGCAGGATGTCAAGTTTCAGACTCTTGAAGATATTCTTTGCAATTCTTCTGCTTAAGTGACTGGCAAAGAGTTATGCAGGAAGATCCATGGAATTTCCTTGGAAATGTTGTCATCTTGTCTCCGTATGATGGGTTCATGATCTCCCAGACGGGTATGCACATCTTCTGAAATCTTTGGCAGGAAAAGTGGCAGAGGTGCTCTTTGCTGAGTCCCAATCTCATGACTTTACGGGCAAGTTTTATCGTGTCTCAGTGAAAATCGACGTGCTGAAGCCGCTCACGTTCAAGGATGCAGTTTTAATGATTAGAGATAATAAACGTCAGATCTTCAAGGTCAAGTACGAGTGTCTTTGTCACGGGAACAGCCCCTTCCCCAGCGACAAGCAGGAGCCTGGCCCATCCCAGGAGGAGCCAGCATGAGTGAAGCCCAGCCCAAGGTGCCACCGGTCCAGTTGGGTCCAGTATAGCAGGGTACTTAAGGCTGGCGCTGGGAGTGTTTTGGGGATCGACGAACTAGGTTTTGGCTGGCCGCCGCTGGGCGTGTAACCTTCCCTCCCATCCCTCGGCTCTGTTTCCCCTGGATCCCCATTTCTTGCTGCTACTAAGCTTGTATCCTGGATTATTGAGTACCTAAGTGAGTAGATCGAGTGAATCAAGTAAGGTTTGTGACAGTCTTCTTGATTGGTGTGCTGTTTGTGGGCACCTGGGACATCTCTATAAGGAGCATGGAGATGGGATTCAGCCACCCTCGTGTTCTTATTTTCAGGTGGAGGCCCTGGTGGTGGCCAAGGCTACCGTGGTGGTCCTCATGGTGGAGGTAGAGGTAACAACCAGGAGCAGCCAGTGGGTTATCTTTTTGACTATGCTGATCCTATAACAGAATAAGAAGATACGGACATGGAGGATCCCAACAGGAAGAGAAATGTAAGACTGGAATGTGACCCTTGGAGTATCTCCCCACATGCATGTGAACGAGATCTTACGCGCGAAGAGGCTGGGTTCAACTCTGAAGAGATCTCCAAAGCGATCTAAGACATACTCGGATGAAGCCAAAGAGGCGAGCAACAATTTAGAAGAAGTGAATGCGATGACTTCAAAGTTGGCGGGCTCCCAGGAGGGGCGTCGCCGGAACCAATGAGTACCCTAGCATGGAACTGTCGTGGAGTGGGCAATGACGCGACAGTTTGCGAGCTTCGGGAGTTCACTAGAAAGTTTTCCCCGGCCGTACTAAAGGACCGTTGAGACTCAAATTAGTGAGTCACGTGTCGAAAATATTCCTATGTCGTTAGGGTACGATCATTCTTTTGCTGTTGGTAGTTCCGGTAGAAGTGGTGGTCTTTGTTTAGTTTAGACCAAAGAAATAAAGTATCACATAGATGCTACGTTCGAGGGCGTTGGGCCCGTACCGTGGCGTTTCACTCCTGTTTATCATGATGCCTAGGTAGGGGAAAGATATCTGACGTCGGATACTTTAAAAGGCATTGGTCCTAATGGTAATCTGCTTGGCTATGAATGGGTGACTATAGTGCAGTTCTGCATCTCCACGAGAATGAAGGTGTTTGTCCTTGCAGCCAGGCACAAATCGATGCATTCAGAGAGGTCATTGATGTATGTGCCATACAAGAAGTACCTGGGATCACTGGAAAAAATAGTGTGCTATAGCATCACTAATAGCACGCTATAGCATATTGAGAATTGCCTCGCTAAATATATCGGTGTACGACGTCTCGCTCATATCCCGCTATAGCGTGATATTGCACGCTTATAGCATATTTCGAGGTCGGCGGTATTTTGCTGTAGCACGCTATTTTTTCCTTGCCTGGGATATGCACGGAACTTATGGACTTTTGGAAAAAAGTGGCTGGTGGAACATACATGAGGGTGAGACTTGAGCTGGGATGCCGCCCGCTGTCTACGTAATCAAGTTGGCGCCATGGAGAACGAGGACATGGAGCTCATCGCCATGATGCCGCCTCCCGTCTACCTCGTCAAGATGGTGCCATGGAGGACGGAGGCATGGCGCTCGCTAGGATGTCGCCCGCAGTCAACCTCATCAAGCTGGTGCCATGGAGGACGGAGACGTGGAGCTTGCTGCGACGCCACCTGCCGACTACCTCGTCAAGCCGGCGCCATGGAGGACAGAGGTGTGGAGCTCGCTTGTATGCCGCCTGCTGTCTACCTCTTCAAGCCGACACCAAGGAGGATGATGATGTCGGAGCTCTCTGTCAAGTTGCAACTTACCATCCATACCACTTGAAGATGATGTTGGTCGAGTTCTCCATTTGACACCCCACCGTCCACCTCATCATGTCAACGGAGCCAGTGAAGGTTACATGCACCCCAGTGCGGTCCGCGACCTTGATTAGATGATGGTGCCATATGGTGTTGACCATGACCCGGAGGAGAAGACAGTGCCACATGATGCTTCCTGTGACCCCAGATCCCATGAAGATGAGGCACAACAACAGAAAGGCGACATGACTTCACTGGCACCACCTTTCCATGACCTCATGAGGAGATGCCCTTGTCTTGGTGGACCGGCGTAAAGTCGGTGTCTAGCTGAGATGAGGCACCAACCACACCGGTCATGTCGATGTGAGCGTGCGTCGGTTTTATACCGACGCCCGTCTCCCCGAAAACATACTCCCTCAAGGTGCCCCCCATGCATACGCCGACGAAGCTATCGGTCGTCAAGAAGTATGAGCTGAGAAGGACCGATGCTACTTCAACAACAACTACATCAACACCGCCAAGACCGACGAGGCTTGACGACTATGGCGGGTGTGGCCAGCACAAAAGCCACGTCTTGAATGGCGTGTGTACTGACGAGGATACGAGTTCTACTGCTTCCCCAGATACACACCATCACCATATTATGCATGAGAACTCGAAACAAAGACAGCGAAGACGATCACATGGCTTAATCGGAGGTATCTCGTGGAGCAACCTGCGGGGATAATTAACCGAGAGCCTTTCGAGGCACCGGTTATGAGCAGACCACAGATGGCCAAAGTCGGGCTGGCCGCGTTAGTACAAAACACATATATTGGGAATTGTATTAGCTATCTTTGAGATTAATAAAATATTGTTTCTATCTCATTTTTTTGTTGTCTACTAGGGTGCACTGGCAGGATTTTCTTTTCCCAGGTACATGAGAGAAACAAACTCCTTCTCTTCCCTTCTCACGGAGGCAAATAGATTATTCTTGTGTCAAACAACTAGGATTCTGCTGGCTTGATTGTAAGCTTGGGGGTGATCCATGAAAGACTTGTATCTTTACTGTTTTCGAATGTCTACTTTTCGCAAGTCGAGTTAGTTTATTTTTATTTTTGAATAATAAATTGAACGTTAGTTCTCTATGAGCATGGGAAGAATTACTTATCCATTGTTGAGCGAGTCTTTATGATGAATGATGGTATTGTGACATTTTGGAATTTTTATTAGATATATGAATTAGGATGATTGCTACTATGTTTGTAACTTTCCGATGATTATAGTGTATTCCTCACCACTAGTGTTGATTGTTAACTACATGAACACACTGCAGGTCCGATCCACATGGCAGTACATCTTGCAACGTTACAAGAGATGTCCCTACATCTGTCATTTGTCCTGTCCTTTTTTTTTCTTTCTTTTTTTTAGTGAGAAACTTCCAATCTATTCATTTTCAATCATGGCAGTACAAAGAACAATAAAGGTAATAAAAATTACAACCATGTTCGTGGACCACCTAGCGACGACTACAAACACTGGAGCGAGCCAAAGACTCGCTGACGTCATCGCCCCTCCCTCATCGGAGCCGGGCAAACCTTGTTGTAGTAAACAGTCAGGAAGTCGTCGTGCTAAGGTCACATAGGACCAGCGCACCAGAGTAGCAACCATCACCGATGAAGAAAGTCGTAGATCAGAAGGATCAAACCTGTAAACACCCAAACGAAGACGAACGAAGACCGGATCCAAACAGATCCACCGAAGACCAGCACCGACCGAATCTCACGAGATCCGACGAAGACAAACCTCCACACGTCCTCCGACGATGCTAGACACACCATCGGGACGGGGAAAGAACGTCGGAGACATTATTCCTACTAAGGGACATCGCCGCCGCCACACAGCCCCAACAAGACGTTGAATCTAACAAGAACGAGAACGGGGTCCCTCCCGCCGGCGGGGGGGGGGGGGGGGGGGGGGGGGGGGGGGGGGGGGGGGGGGGGATCCTCCGCACCTCCATGGCCTCTAGAGGCCATCGGAGATGGGGCGGACCGGCGGCGGCGCCGACGGGAGGAGAAGAGCTTTTCTTGTGAAGGAGAAAAAGGAAACGTAAGAGCTTTTTTTTTCTTTCGAAGGAAGGGTTATCAAAAAGTGTTTTTATTTTGCGGGTAGGTCAAAATGTGGTTTTTATTTTGAGCTGTCCTGTTACCCCAGCTTTGGAGGTCCACTGTGTCTCCACCCATGTGTCTCCACGGTGGTGGAAGAAGAACGACGGAGGCGTACGCGCCTGTTAAGCTAGCTGGACACGTCCTTGATCTTTAACTCGGATATATAATGAATATCATTCCCTAATAATAATACTATACCGCTAACTGAGCATTGCTCTGTTAGGAGCCCTCCCGTCATCATGTACATGGGCTGGCCCCTTGGACCAGCTAACAGGCCTGGCCCGTTCGGGAACTACCAAGACGATAAGAACCGGAGACAAGGCGACGGGAGAGGCATCCAGTGGATCACGGCACGAACGGCACGGCGGCTCCTTCTCCTACCTCCAGCTCTCTCCCATCCCCTTTTCTAGTTCTTGTTCCTCTTGTAATGGCTACTCTATAATCGAATCCTCTGTGCGAAGTGAGTAATCGAGAGACTACAACCAGTTCCTTACATCTGGTATTCAGAGCCAGGCCACCACCCTTCCACCCTCAATTTTTCTTCATTTTTTCCCCACCTGATTCCTCCGTTCCATCGGCGACGGCGACGACGCCATGCCCGCTGACTTACCACCGGAGTGGGATGCCATGTCCGCCGAGGAGCAGACGATATGGTACCTCGCGTCCTTCATCTCCAGGATTGAGGGCATGACAGCTGAACTCGTTGCCGCTACCGCCCGACTCGACTCGGTTGCTTCCTCAGCTACAACGACATCGGCCCTGGTCGTGCCCAGCACCGACCTCGTGACCACGTCGCTGGACTCGTCCACACCCATCGGCAAGGCCCTCTCGAGCGGCGACGGAAATTTCGTCAGCATCATCGCCGCCCCGCCCGCCCTTGTCAAGGAGATCCACACCGCCGCTTCGGACTTCTGTCCCGAGCTTGCAGTCGACCTCACCATCAACACCACGGTCACCCCGGCCATCACCGACGTCTCCTCCTACACCACCAAGGCCACGGAGGTCCTTGAGGTCATTTGTGATGCGTCCACTGACTGCATTGCCAGGGCGCCCATCACCTGTTCGACGGATTGCTCGACTCAAGTCTCCACCGTCGTCAGCCTCAAGGAGATCCAGGACGCCACCACCACTGTCCACCCCGAGCTAATGGTCGATCTCATCCACCAGGAGGTCGCTGCCGAGATCGTCACTCTGGTGGCAAGCACCATCGACATCGACCCCAAGACCAGCGTGCAGGAGTTGGATGACTCGCCACTACCCTCCACCAACACTTCCATCCAAGTAGAGAGCGAGGCAGACCACAATGTTGTCCTCATCGTCCCCAGTAGCTTGGCTGCACCAGAGCCAACTAGGTGCTCGGCAGAATGCCCTGCCCGTGTCGAACAACAATCATGGCCACCACCTGTACAAGTGAAGACGAGGCAAATGGGACACCTCTTCAGGCCTAGTTCGTGGCCGTCGTTCAAGCCTCTTTTTGATACAAACTATCCGGAGGAGCCATGTTCAGATGTGGCATCTCCTCAAGATTGCTGTCATGAACTGTTTCCCCGGAAGGAACCTTTCAGTTGTTTCTCAGGTGCGCGACGACAGCCTGGGCGTCCACCAGATCAGGCCCCATCTGATATTAAAGGATTTACTGAATTAGAATATGTCTATGACATACCTTGCCTCGGATCCTTCAGTACACATCACCAGCCAAGTGTGAAGAGTGAATTGCAACTGCAGAGGGTACATGGACAAGGATCTCTCATTTGGCAAGGCAATTGCAGCAAGGTCGAGCTGCGTCCGACACCGTGGCCATCATTTCAGATACATCTTGCTGATGGCAATGATGTACAGCTCGTGCCGTGGCTGTCGTTTGCTTGTTCTCTTGGAAGCATGACTCTGAATTATGAAGGTCTGTTGTCACAAGTTACATATGAAGAATGGATGATGTCTGTATCAGCTGAGCTACAAGGCTATGACCTACTTGGTGCGAGTCGTGAGCCCCAACCAAAGCCACGGCTACTGTTCGAGTTCAATCAAGAGACTATCCCGCTGAAGCCAACTTGGCCATCATTTTCATGCTATTGCCGATCAGTGCAGGTATTGAGCATGTCGGTGCATTGGATACTTTCGCTCAGGCTACCTGCAGGAGAGCGAACATCAGAGGTCTGCTGTACTAGTGCTACCTATTGTAACTTCCAGGTGACTACTTCTGTTCATGGACTCCATCTATGGAGGTTCAGGGAGCAGCCGATACATCTGTTTAGGAGCACAAGGAACTGGGGTGCTTGCAATACGGCAAACTGTATGGGTCTTCAGTTGGTACCATTTGAGAAATTCCTGTGTGCTGCTCCAGCTAGCATAACTAAACAAGGGCGGCTAAACTCTGACGGATATAAATGGCAGTATGTAGGATTTGGCTTGTTATATGAACTAGTCTGCTATAGTGACGCCAATGGTATTCTAAAATGTTTGAGCAGTGCGGACCTGAGAACATCCTGGAGGTATCTACCAAGTATGCAAATGAAATATTGTCACCACGAGAAGCCTGCTGGTTGGATCCCTATGGTGCCAAAAGCTAGTCCTGTTCGGAATCAACAGATAATGCAGTTACTGGGTGAGGCGAATTGGGGTGCTGCGGAGTGGTGGTCAGTGATCACTTTTGTGCAGTCATCTTATGTAGTACGTGAGCAAGATAATGTGTCGCTGGAGCTACTGTGGCCACCATTTTCACGCAACTTAAGAGCAGTACAGGTCAGGAAGGTTGCTACTTGTTTGCGGCTTGAGAAATTGTCAATGCGAAATTTTTTGAACCAAGAGGAATTTAAGAGGAGTGGACGATGCAGGCCTGAACATTTATTTGGTGTGCCAAGAGCTAGAATTCAACTTGCTGTACTAATCAGTTTGGAGTACTGTTGCTTCAAGTTTCGACCAGATTGGAAATTATGGGTTAGGCGACCTGCGCGGGAGAGAACATCAGAGGTACAAATTAAGTCTGGTCTATACTTGGAGCTACAATGGTTAGCTCTGATGGACATGCATCATACAACAGTACCCTGGGTGGTTCCTATATGTTCAATTATACAGGCTGGTGGCGATCAGATGCATGACTATATGGTACAGCAACTGGAAAGCGTGGAAATTATTATCAATTTCAGAACTATGAAACTACAGATGCCCAGTACTAAAGCTTCAGAAACTTGTGAGTGTCAGCATCTTATAGCAACTGAGATTTATCATGAATTGTGGGATTGCTTTGAGGTTCATGTTGGTAAAACATATCTGAAATCGGCTGAAGTCTGTGCTTCTGTTGTTCGCATCTTCGAGTGGGGATCTTTTCAGAGTTGGGAGTTGGGGATCTATTTCAATCAGCTACCGCCTCTTGCATATTTGAGAATGGTGGACTCCAGCCCAGTCAGTTTGTATATTGGTGCTAGCTATGTAGACGATTGAGTGCAGCAGTGGGTGATTGCCACCTATGCCATACAGATTGGTGATGCTCAGTGCAGATGTTTCCTTTTTCTGCTCGTCTCTGCTATATGTATATGGGAGTTCGACATGCGCAGCTACCAGATCGCCATGTCTTGGGATCCCGGAGGACTGACGGTGTTCCTGTTACTAGAATTGACTCGACGAGCACAACTATGGTTCTGTGCTGCGAATGCAACTATGCCATTTTCTGTTGCCGCTCTTCGGTGCAAGTCTCAACTACGACTGCAGACAAGATGCTTGCCAGGCTGTTCAATCCTAGTTATTGGACTTTATGTCACAAACAACTTCTACATGACGTCAGTTGGTGTACAAGAAGCTCTTCAAGAAGGGAGGGATGTCAGAGACGGCACTGGCTTCCTTGACAAGGTTCCTCATGGCAGCGACTACTACCTCAACCATGACCGCTTCTTTGAGCTCGTTCAAGTCCACCTCAACTATGGCTACGACCACAACAATTACCACGGCTACTCCGGCATGATCAAGGACCTTCAAGCACCCTGGGATCCTGGCGAGCTCTTCATGACAGCGGCTTGGGGGCAAGCCGCATTTCAAGAAGAGAGGGATGTTAGGAGCCCTCCCGTCATCATGTACATGGGCTGGCCCCTTGGACCAGCTAACAGGCCTGGCCCGTTCGGGAACTACCAAGACGATAAGAACCAGAGACAAGGCGACGGGAGAGGCATCCAGTGGATCACGGCATGAACGGCACGGCGGCTCCTTCTCCTACCTCCAGCTCTCTCCCATCCCCTTTTCTAGTTCTTGTTCCTCTTGTAATGGCTACTCTATAATCGAATCCTCTGTGCGAAGTGAGTAATCGAGAGACTACAACCAGTTCCTTACATCTGGTATTCAGAGCCAGGCCACCACCCTTCCACCCTCAATTTTTCTTCATTTTTTCCCCACCTGATTCCTCCGTTCCATCGGCGACGGCGACGACGCCATGCCCGCTGACTTACCACCGGAGTGGGATGCCATGTCCGCCGAGGAGCAGACGATATGGTACCTCGCGTCCTTCATCTCCAGGATTGAGGGCATGACAGCTGAACTCGTTGCCGCTACCGCCCGACTCGACTCGGTTGCTTCCTCAGCTACAACGACATCGGCCCTGGTCGTGCCCATCACCGACCTCGTGACCACGTCGCTGGACTCGTCCACACCCATCGGCAAGGCCCTCTCGAGCGGCGACGGAAATTTCGTCAGCATCATCGCCGCCCCGCCCGCCCTTGTCAAGGAGATCCACACCGCCGCTTCGGACTTCTGTCCCGAGCTTGCAGTCGACCTCACCATCAACACCACGGTCACCCCGGCCATCACCGACGTCTCCTCCTACACCACCAAGGCCACGGAGGTCCTTGAGGTCATTTGTGATGCGTCCACTGACTGCATTGCCAGGGCGCCCATCACCTGTTCGACGGATTGCTCGACTCAAGTCTCCACCGTCGTCAGCCTCAAGGAGATCCAGGACGCCACCACCACTGTCCACCCCGAGCTAATGGTCGATCTCATCCACCAGGAGGTCGCTGCCGAGATCGTCACTCTGGTGGCAAGCACCATCGACGTCGACCCCAAGACCAGCGTGCAGGAGTTGGATGACTCGCCACTACCCTCCACCAACACTTCCATCCAAGTAGCGAGCGAGGCAGACCACAATGTTGTCCTCATCGTCCCCAGTAGCTTGGCTGCACCAGAGCCAACTAGGTGCTCGGCAGAATGCCCTGCCCGTGTCGAACAACAATCATGGCCACCACCTGTACAAGTGAAGACGAGGCAAATGGGACACCTCTTCAGGCCTAGTCCGTGGCCGTCGTTCAAGCCTCTTTTTGATACAAACTATCCGGAGGAGCCATGTTCAGATGTGGCATCTCCTCAAGATTGCTGTCATGAACTGTTTCCCCGGAAGGAACCTTTCAGTTGTTTCTCAGGTGCGCGGCGACAGCCTGGGCGTCCACCAGATCAGGCCCCATCTGATATTAAAGGATTTACTGAATTAGAATATGTCTATGACATACCTTGCCTCGGATCCTTCAGTACACATCACCAGCCAAGTGTGAAGAGTGAATTGCAACTGCAGAGGGTACATGGACAAGGATCTCTCATTTGGCAAGGCAATTGCAGCAAGGTCGAGCTGCGTCCGACACCGTGGCCATCATTTCAGATACATCTTGCTGATGGCAATGATGTACAGCTCGTGCCGTGGCTGTCGTTTGCTTGTTCTCTTGGAAGCACGACTCTGAATTATGAAGGTCTGTTGTCACAAGTTACATATGAAGAATGGATGATGTCTGTATCAGCTGAGCTACAAGGCTATGACCTACTTGGCGCGAGTCGTGAGCCCCAACCAAAGCCACGGCTACTGTTCGAGTTCAATCAAGAGACTATCCCGCTGAAGCCAACTTGGCCATCATTTTCATGCTATTGCCGATCAGTGCAGGTATTGAGCATGTCGGTGCATTGGATACTTTCGCTCAGGCTACCTGCAGGAGAGCGAACATCAGAGGTCTGCTGTACTAGTGCTACCTATTGTAACTTCCAGGTGACTACTTCTGTTCATGGACTCCATCTATGGAGGTTCAGGGAGCAGCCAGTACATCTGTTTAGGAGCACAAGGAACTGGGGTGCATGCAATACGGCAAACAGTATGGGTCTTCAGTTGGTACCATTTGAGAAATTCCTGTGTGCTGCTCCAGCTAGCATAACTAAACAAGGGCGGCTAAACTCTGACGGATATAAATGGCAGTATGTAGTATTTGGCTTGTTATATGAACTAGTCTGCTATAGTGACGCCAATGGTATTCTAAAATGTTTGAGCAGTGCGGACCTGAGAACATCCTGGAGGTATCTACCAAGTATGCAAATGAAATATTGTCACCACGAGAAGCCTGCTGGTTGGATCCCTATGGTGCCAAAAGCTAGTCCTGTTCGGAATCAACAGATAATGCAGTTACTGGGTGAGGCGAATTGGGGTGCTGCGGAGTGGTGGTCAGTGATCACTTTTGTGCAGTCATCTTATGTAGTACGTGAGCAAGATAATGTGTCGCTGGAGCTACTGTGGCCACCATTTTCACGCAACTTAAGAGCAGTACAGGTCAGGAAGGTTGCTACTTGTTTGCGGCTTGAGAAATTGTCAATGCGAAATTTTTTGAACCAAGAGGAATTTAAGAGGAGTGGACGATGCAGGCCTGAACATTTATTTGGTGTGCCAAGAGCTAGAATTCAACTTGCTGTACTAATCAGTTTGGAGTACTGTTGCTTCAAGTTTCGACCAGATTGGAAATTATGGGTTAGGCGACCTGCGCGGGAGAGAACATCAGTGGTACAAATTAAGTCTGGTCTATACTTGGAGCTACAATGGTTAGCTCTGATGGACATGCATCATACAACAGTACCCTGGGTGGTTCCTATATGTTCAATTATACAGGCTGGTGGCGATCAGATGCATCACTATATGGTACAGCAACTGGAAAGCGTGGAAATTATTATCAATTTCAGAACTATGAAACTACAGATGCCCAGTACTAAAGCTTCAGAAACTTGTGAGTGTCAGCATCTTATAGCAACTGAGATTTATCATGAATTGTGGGATTGCTTTGAGGTTCATGTTGGTAAAACATATCTGAAATCGGCTGAAGTCTGTGCTTCTGTTGTTCGCATCTTCGAGTGGGGATCTTTTCAGAGTTGGGAGTTGGGGATCTATTTCAATCAGCTACCGCCTCTTGCATATTTGAGAATGGTGGACTCCAGCCCAGTCAGTTTGTATATTGGTGCTAGCTATGTAGACGATTGAGTGCAGCAGTGGGTGATTGCCACCTATGCCATACAGATTGGTGATGCTCAGTGCAGATGTTTCCTTTTTCTGCTCGTCTCTGCTATATGTATATGGGAGTTCGACATGCGCAGCTACCAGATCGCCATGTCTTGGGATCCCGGAGGACTGACGGTGTTCCTGTTACTAGAATTGACTCGACGAGCACAACTATGGTTCTGTGCTGCGAATGCAACTATGCCATTTTCTGTTGCCGCTCTTCGGTGCAAGTCTCAACTACGACTGCAGACAAGATGCTTGCCAGGCTGATCAATCCTAGTTATTGGACTTTATGTCACAAACAACTTCTACATGACGTCAGTTGGTGTACAAGAAGCTCTTCAAGAAGGGAGGGATGTCAGAGACGGCACTGGCTTCCTTGACAAGGTTCCTCATGGCAGCGACTACTACCTCAACCATGACCGCTTCTTTGAGCTCGTTCAAGTCCACCTCAACTATGGCTACGACCACAACAATTACCACGGCTACTCCGGCATGATCAAGGACCTTCAAGCACCCTGGGATCCTGGCGAGCTCTTCATGACAGCGGCTTGGGGGCAAGCCGCATTTCAAGAAGAGAGGGATGTTAGGAGCCCTCCCGTCATCATGTACATGGGCTGGCCCCTTGGACCAGCTAACAGGCCTGGCCCGTTCGGGAACTACCAAGACGATAAGAACCAGAGACAAGGCGACGGGAGAGGCATCCAGTGGATCACGGCATGAACGGCACGGCGGCTCCTTCTCCTACCTCCAGCTCTCTCCCATCCCCTTTTCTAGTTCTTGTTCCTCTTGTAATGGCTACTCTATAATCGAATCCTCTGTGCGAAGTGAGTAATCGAGAGACTACAACCAGTTCCTTACATCTGGTATTCAGAGCCAGGCCACCACCCTTCCACCCTCAATTTTTCTTCATTTTTTCCCCACCTGATTCCTCCGTTCCATCGGTGACGGCGACGACGCCATGCCCGCTGACTTACCACCGGAGTGGGATGCCATGTCCGCCGAGGAGCAGACGATATGGTACCTCGCGTCCTTCATCTCCAGGATTGAGGGCATGACAGCTGAACTCGTTGCCGCTACCGCCCGACTCGACTCGGTTGCTTCCTCAGCTACAACGACATCGGCCCTGGTCGTGCCCAGCACCGACCTCGTGACCACGTCGCTGGACTCGTCCACACCCATCGGCAAGGCCCTCTCGAGCGGCGACGGAAATTTCGTCAGCATCATCGCCGCCCCGCCCGCCCTTGTCAAGGAGATCCACACCGCCGCTTCGGACTTCTGTCCCGAGCTTGCAGTCGACCTCACCATCAACACCACGGTCACCCCGGCCATCACCGACGTCTCCTCCTACACCACCAAGGCCACGGAGGTCCTTGAGGTCATTTGTGATGCGTCCACTGACTGCATTGCCAGGGCGCCCATCACCTGTTCGACGGATTGCTCGACTCAAGTCTCCACCGTCGTCAGCCTCAAGGAGATCCAGGACGCCACCACCACTGTCCACCCCGAGCTAATGGTCGATCTCATCCACCAGGAGGTCGCTGCCGAGATCGTCACTCTGGTGGCAAGCACCATCGACGTCGACCCCAAGACCAGCGTGCAGGAGTTGGATGACTCGCCACTACCCTCCACCAACACTTCCATCCAAGTAGCGAGCGAGGCAGACCACAATGTTGTCCTCATCGTCCCCAGTAGCTTGGCTGCACCAGAGCCAACTAGGTGCTCGGCAGAATGCCCTGCCCGTGTCGAACAACAATCATGGCCACCACCTGTACAAGTGAAGACGAGGCAAATGGGACACCTCTTCAGGCCTAGTCCGTGGCCGTCGTTCAAGCCTCTTTTTGATACAAACTATCCGGAGGAGCCATGTTCAGATGTGGCATCTCCTCAAGATTGCTGTCATGAACTGTTTCCCCAGAAGGAACCTTTCAGTTGTTTCTCAGGTGCGCGACGACAGCCTGGGCGTCCACCAGATCAGGCCCCATCTGATATTAAAGGATTTACTGAATTAGAATATGTCTATGACATACCTTGCCTCGGATCCTTCAGTACACATCACCAGCCAAGTGTGAAGAGTGAATTGCAACTGCAGAGGGTACATGGACAAGGATCTCTCATTTGGCAAGGCAATTGCAGCAAGGTCGAGCTGCGTCCGACACCGTGGCCATCATTTCAGATACATCTTGCTGATGGCAATGATGTACAGCTCGTGCCGTGGCTGTCGTTTGCTTGTTCTCTTGGAAGCACGACTCTGAATTATGAAGGTCTGTTGTCACAAGTTACATATGAAGAATGGATGATGTCTGTATCAGCTGAGCTACAAGGCTATGACCTACTTGGCGCGAGTCGTGAGCCCCAACCAAAGCCACGGCTACTGTTCGAGTTCAATCAAGAGACTATCCCGCTGAAGCCAACTTGGCCATCATTTTCATGCTATTGCCGATCAGTGCAGGTATTGAGCATGTCGGTGCATTGGATACTTTCGCTCAGGCTACCTGCAGGAGAGCGAACATCAGAGGTCTGCTGTACTAGTGCTACCTATTGTAACTTCCAGGTGACTACTTCTGTTCATGGACTCCATCTATGGAGGTTCAGGGAGCAGCCAGTACATCTGTTTAGGAGCACAAGGAACTGGGGTGCTTGCAATACGGCAAACAGTATGGGTCTTCAGTTGGTACCATTTGAGAAATTCCTGTGTGCTGCTCCAGCTAGCATAAGTAAACAAGGGCGGCTAAACTCTGACGGATATAAATGGCAGTATGTAGTATTTGGCTTGTTATATGAACTAGTCTGCTATAGTGACGCCAATGGTATTCTAAAATGTTTGAGCAGTGCGGACCTGAGAACATCCTGGAGGTATCTACCAAGTATGCAAATGAAATATTGTCACCACGAGAAGCCTGCTGGTTGGATCCCTATGGTGCCAAAAGCTAGTCCTGTTCGGAATCAACAGATAATGCAGTTACTGGGTGAGGCGAATTGGGGTGCTGCGGAGTGGTGGTCAGTGATCACTTTTGTGCAGTCATCTTATGTAGTACGTGAGCAAGATAATGTGTCGCTGGAGCTACTGTGGCCACCATTTTCACGCAACTTAAGAGCAGTACAGGTCAGGAAGGTTGCTACTTGTTTGCGGCTTGAGAAATTGTCAATGCGAAATTTTTTGAACCAAGAGGAATTTAAGAGGAGTGGACGATGCAGGCCTGAACATTTATTTGGTGTGCCAAGAGCTAGAATTCAACTTGCTGTACTAATCAGTTTGGAGTACTGTTGCTTCAATTTTCGACCAGATTGGAAATTATGGGTTAGGCAACCTGCGCGGGAGAGAACATCAGAGGTACAAATTAAGTCTGGTCTATACTTGGAGCTACAATGGTTAGCTCTGATGACATGCATCATACAACAGTACCCTGGGTGGTTCCTATATGTTCAATTATACAGGCTGGTGGCGATCAGATGCATCACTATATGGTACAGCAACTGGAAAGCGTGGAAATTATTATCAATTTCAGAACTATGAAACTACAGATGCCCAGTACTAAAGCTTCAGAAACTTGTGAGTGTCAGCATCTTATAGCAACTGAGATTTATCATGAATTGTGGGATTGCTTTGAGGTTCATGTTGGTAAAACATATCTGAAATCGGCTGAAGTCTGTGCTTCTGTTGTTCGCATCTTCGAGTGGGGATCTTTTCAGAGTTGGGAGTTGGGGATCTATTTCAATCAGCTACCGCCTCTTGCATATTTGAGAATGGTGGACTCCAGCCCAGTCAGTTTGTATATTGGTGCTAGCTATGTAGACGATTGAGTGCAGCAGTGGGTGATTGCCACCTATGCCATACAGATTGGTGATGCTCAGTGCAGATGTTTCCTTTTTCTGCTCGTCTCTGCTATATGTATATGGGAGTTCGACATGCGCAGCTACCAGATCGCCATGTCTTGGGATCCCGGAGGACTGACGGTGTTCCTGTTACTAGAATTGACTCGACGAGCACAACTATGGTTCTGTGCTGCGAATGCAACTATGCCATTTTCTGTTGCCGCTCTTCGGTGCAAGTCTCAACTACGACTGCAGACAAGATGCTTGCCAGGCTGTTCAATCCTAGTTATTGGACTTTATGTCACAAACAACTTCTACATGACGTCAGTTGGTGTACAAGAAGCTCTTCAAGAAGGGAGGGATGTCAGAGACGGCACTGGCTTCCTTGACAAGGTTCCTCATGGCAGCGACTACTACCTCAACCATGACCGCTTCTTTGAGCTCGTTCAAGTCCACCTCAACTATGGCTACGACCACAACAATTACCACGGCTACTCCGGCATGATCAAGGACCTTCAAGCACCCTGGGATCCTGGCGAGCTCTTCATGACAGCGGCTTGGGGGCAAGCCGCATTTCAAGAAGAGAGGGATGTTAGGAGCCCTCCCGTCATCATGTACATGGGCTGGCCCCTTGGACCAGCTAACAGGCCTGGCCCGTTCGGGAACTACCAAGACGATAAGAACCAGAGACAAGGCGACGGGAGAGGCATCCAGTGGATCACGGCATGAACGGCACGGCGGCTCCTTCTCCTACCTCCAGCTCTCTCCCATCCCCTTTTCTAGTTCTTGTTCCTCTTGTAATGGCTACTCTATAATCGAATCCTCTGTGCGAAGTGAGTAATCGAGAGACTACAACCAGTTCCTTACATCTGGTATTCAGAGCCAGGCCACCACCCTTCCACCCTCAATTTTTCTTCATTTTTTCCCCACCTGATTCCTCCGTTCCATCGGCGACGGCGACGACGCCATGCCCGCTGACTTACCACCGGAGTGGGATGCCATGTCCGCCGAGGAGCAGACGATATGGTACCTCGCGTCCTTCATCTCCAGGATTGAGGGCATGACAGCTGAACTCGTTGCCGCTACCGCCCGACTCGACTCGGTTGCTTCCTCAGCTACAACGACATCGGCCCTGGTCGTGCCCAGCACCGACCTCGTGACCACGTCGCTGGACTCGTCCACACCCATCGGCAAGGCCCTCTCGAGCGGCGACGGAAATTTCGTCAGCATCATCGCCGCCCCGCCCGCCCTTGTCAAGGAGATCCACACCGCCGCTTCGGACTTCTGTCCCGAGCTTGCAGTCGACCTCACCATCAACACCACGGTCACCCCGGCCATCACCGACGTCTCCTCCTACACCACCAAGGTCACGGAGGTCCTTGAGGTCATTTGTGATGCGTCCACTGACTGCATTGCCAGGGCGCCCATCACCTGTTCGACGGATTGCTCGACTCAAGTCTCCACCGTCGTCAGCCTCAAGGAGATCCAGGACGCCACCACCACTGTCCACCCCGAGCTAATGGTCGATCTCATCCACCAGGAGGTCGCTGCCGAGATCGTCACAGTGGTGGCAAGCACCATCGACGTCGACCCCAAGACCAGCGTGCAGGAGTTGGATGACTCGCCACTACCCTCCACCAACACTTCCATCCAAGTAGCGAGCGAGGCAGACCACAATGTTGTCCTCATCGTCCCCAGTAGCTTGGCTGCACCAGAGCCAACTAGGTGCTCGGCAGAATGCCCTGCCCGTGTCGAACAACAATCATGGCCACCACCTGTACAAGTGAAGACGAGGCAAATGGGACACCTCTTCAGGCCTAGTCCGTGGCCGTCGTTCAAGCCTCTTTTTGATACAAACTATCCGGAGGAGCCATGTTCAGATGTGGCATCTCCTCAAGATTGCTGTCATGAACTGTTTCCCCGGAAGGAACCTTTCAGTTGTTTCTCAGGTGCGCGACGACAGCCTGGGCGTCCACCAGATCAGGCCCCATCTGATATTAAAGGATTTACTGAATTAGAATATGTCTATGACATACCTTGCCTCGGATCCTTCAGTACACATCACCAGCCAAGTGTGAAGAGTGAATTGCAACTGCAGAGGGTACATGGACAAGGATCTCTCATTTGGCAAGGCAATTGCAGCAAGGTCGAGTTGCGTCCGACACCGTGGCCATCATTTCAGATACATCTTGCTGATGGCAATGATGTACAGCTCGTGCCGTGGCTGTCGTTTGCTTGTTCTCTTGGAAGCACGACTCTGAATTATGAAGGTCTGTTGTCACAAGTTACATATGAAGAATGGATGATGTCTGTATCAGCTGAGCTACAAGGCTATGACCTACTTGGCGCGAGTCGTGAGCCCCAACCAAAGCCACGGCTACTGTTCGAGTTCAATCAAGAGACTATCCCGCTGAAGCCAACTTGGCCATCATTTTCATGCTATTGCCGATCAGTGCAGGTATTGCGCATGTCGGTGCATTGGATACTTTCGCTCAGGCTACCTGCAGGAGAGCGAACATCAGAGGTCTGCTGTACTAGTGCTACCTATTGTAACTTCCAGGTGACTACTTCTGTTCATGGACTCCATCTATGGAGGTTCAGGGAGCAGCCAGTACATCTGTTTAGGAGCACAAGGAACTGGGGTGCTTGCAATACGGCAAACAGTATGGGTCTTCAGTTGGTACCATTTGAGAAATTCCTGTGTGCTGCTCCAGCTAGCATAACTAAACAAGGGCGGCTAAACTCTGACGGATATAAATGGCAGTATGTAGTATTTGGCTTGTTATATGAACTAGTCTGCTATAGTGACGCCAATGGTATTCTAAAATGTTTGAGCAGTGCGGACCTGAGAACATCCTGGAGGTATCTACCAAGTATGCAAATGAAATATTGTCACCACGAGAAGCCTGCTGGTTGGATCCCTATGGTGCCAAAAGCTAGTCCTGTTCGGAATCAACAGATAATGCAGTTACTGGGTGAGGCGAATTGGGGTGCTGCGGAGTGGTGGTCAGTGATCACTTTTGTGCAGTCATCTTATGTAGTACGTGAGCAAGATAATGTGTCGCTGGAGCTACTGTGGCCACCATTTTCACGCAACTTAAGAGCAGTACAGGTCAGGAAGGTTGCTACTTGTTTGCGGCTTGAGAAATTGTCAATGCGAAATTTTTTGAACCAAGAGGAATTTAAGAGGAGTGGACGATGCAGGCCTGAACATTTATTTGGTGTGCCAAGAGCTAGAATTCAACTTGCTGTACTAATCAGTTTGGAGTACTGTTGCTTCAATTTTCGACCAGATTGGAAATTATGGGTTAGGCAACCTGCGCGGGAGAGAACATCAGAGGTACAAATTAAGTCTGGTCTATACTTGGAGCTACAATGGTTAGCTCTGATGGACATGCATCATACAACAGTACCCTGGGTGGTTCCTATATGTTCAATTATACAGGCTGGTGGCGATCAGATGCATCACTATATGGTACAGCAACTGGAAAGCGTGGAAATTATTATCAATTTCAGAACTATGAAACTACAGATGCCCAGTACTAAAGCTTCAGAAACTTGTGAGTGTCAGCATCTTATAGCAACTGAGATTTATCATGAATTGTGGGATTGCTTTGAGGTTCATGTTGGTAAAACATATCTGAAATCGGCTGAAGTCTGTGCTTCTGTTGTTCGCATCTTCGAGTGGGGATCTTTTCAGAGTTGGGAGTTGGGGATCTATTTCAATCAGCTACCGCCTCTTGCATATTTGAGAATGGTGGACTCCAGCCCAGTCAGTTTGTATATTGGTGCTAGCTATGTAGACGATTGAGTGCAGCAGTGGGTGATTGCCACCTATGCCATACAGATTGGTGATGCTCAGTGCAGATGTTTCCTTTTTCTGCTCGTCTCTGCTATATGTATATGGGAGTTCGACATGCGCAGCTACCAGATCGCCATGTCTTGGGATCCCGGAGGACTGACGGTGTTCCTGTTACTAGAATTGACTCGACGAGCACAACTATGGTTCTGTGCTGCGAATGCAACTATGCCATTTTCTGTTGCCGCTCTTCGGTGCAAGTCTCAACTACGACTGCAGACAAGATGCTTGCCAGGCTGTTCAATCCTAGTTATTGGACTTTATGTCACAAACAACTTCTACATGACGTCAGTTGGTGTACAAGAAGCTCTTCAAGAAGGGAGGGATGTCAGAGACGGCACTGGCTTCCTTGACAAGGTTCCTCATGGCAGCGACTACTACCTCAACCATGACCGCTTCTTTGAGCTCGTTCAAGTCCACCTCAACTATGGCTACGACCACAACAATTACCACGGCTACTCCGGCATGATCAAGGACCTTCAAGCACCCTGGGATCCTGGCGAGCTCTTCATGACAGCGGCTTGGGGGCAAGCCGCATTTCAAGAAGGGAGGGATGTTAGGAGCCCTCCCGTCATCATGTACATGGGCTGGCCCCTTGGACCAGCTAACAGGCCTGGCCCATTCGGGAACTACCAAGACGATAAGAACCAGAGACAAGGCGACGGGAGAGGCATCCAGTGGATCACGGCACGAACGGCACGGCGGCTCCTTCTCCTACCTCCAGCTCTCTCCCATCCCCTTTTCTAGTTCTTGTTCCTCTTGTAATGGCTACTCTATAATCGAATCCTCTGTGCGAAGTGAGTAATCGAGAGACTACAACCAGTTCCTTACATCTGGTATTCAGAGCCAGGCCACCACCCTTCCACCCTCAATTTTTCTTCATTTTTTCCCCACCTGATTCCTCCGTTCCATCGGCGACGGCGACGACGCCATGCCCGCTGACTTACCACCGGAGTGGGATGCCATGTCCGCCGAGGAGCAGACGATATGGTACCTCGCGTCCTTCATCTCCAGGATTGAGGGCATGACAGCTGAACTCGTTGCCGCTACCGCCCGACTCGACTCGGTTGCTTCCTCAGCTACAACGACATCGGCCCTGGTCGTGCCCAGCACCGACCTCGTGACCACGTCGCTGGACTCGTCCACACCCATCGGCAAGGCCCTCTCGAGCGGCGACGGAAATGTCGTCAGCATCATCGCCGCCCCGCCCGCCCTTGTCAAGGAGATCCACACCGCCGCTTCGGACTTCTGTCCCGAGCTTGCAGTCGACCTCACCATCAACACCACGGTCACCCCGGCCATCACCGACGTCTCCTCCTACAACACCAAGGTCACGGAGGTCCTTGAGGTCATTTGTGATGCGTCCACTGACTGCATTGCCAGGGCGCCCATCACCTGTTCGACGGATTGCTCGACTCAAGTCTCCACCGTCGTCAGCCTCAAGGAGATCCAGGACGCCACCACCACTGTCCACCCCGAGCTAATGGTCGATCTCATCCACCAGGAGGTCGCTGCCGAGATCGTCACTCTGGTGGCAAGCACCGTCGACGTCGACCCCAAGACCAGCGTGCAGGAGTTGGATGACTCGCCACTACCCTCCACCAACACTTCCATCCAAGTAGCGAGCGAGGCAGACCACAATGTTGTCCTCATCGTCCCCAGTAGCTTGGCTGCACCAGAGCCAACTAGGTGCTCGGCAGAATGCCCTGCCCGTGTCGAACAACAATCATGGCCACCACCTGTACAAGTGAAGACGAGGCAAATGGGACACCTCTTCAGGCCTAGTCCGTGGACGTCGTTCAAGCCTCTTTTTGATACAAACTATCCGGAGGAGCCATGTTCAGATGTGGCATCTCCTCAAGATTGCTGTCATGAACTGTTTCCCCGGAAGGAACCTTTCAGTTGTTTCTCAGGTGCGCGACGACAGCCTGGGCGTCCACCAGATCAGGCCCCATCTGATATTAAAGGATTTACTGAATTAGAATATGTCTATGACATACCTTGCCTCGGATCCTTCAGTACACATCACCAGCCAAGTGTGAAGAGTGAATTGCAACTGCAGAGGGTACATGGACAAGGATCTCTCATTTGGCAAGGCAATTGCAGCAAGGTCGAGCTGCGTCCGACACCGTGGCCATCATTTCAGATACATCTTGCTGATGGCAATGATGTACAGCTCGTGCCGTGGCTGTCGTTTGCTTGTTCTCTTGGAAGCACGACTCTGAATTATGAAGGTCTGTTGTCACAAGTTACATATGAAGAATGGATGATGTCTGTATCAGCTGAGCTACAAGGCTATGACCTACTTGGCGCGAGTCGTGAGCCCCAACCAAAGCCACGGCTACTGTTCGAGTTCAATCAAGAGACTATCCCGCTGAAGCCAACTTGGCCATCATTTTCATGCTATTGCCGATCAGTGCAGGTATTGAGCATGTCGGTGCATTGGATACTTTCGCTCAGGCTACCTGCAGGAGAGCGAACATCAGAGGTCTGCTGTACTAGTGCTACCTATTGTAACTTCCAGGTGACTACTTCTGTTCATGGACTCCATCTATGGAGGTTCAGGGAGCAGCCAGTACATCTGTTTAGGAGCACAAGGAACTGGGGTGCTTGCAATACGGCAAACAGTATGGGTCTTCAGTTGGTACCATTTGAGAAATTCCTGTGTGCTGCTCCAGCTAGCATAACTAAACAAGGGCGGCTAAACTCTGACGGATATAAATGGCAGTATGTAGTATTTGGCTTGTTATATGAACTAGTCTGCTATAGTGACGCCAATGGTATTCTAAAATGTTTGAGCAGTGCGGACCTGAGAACATCCTGGAGGTATCTACCAAGTATGCAAATGAAATATTGTCACCACGAGAAGCCTGCTGGTTGGATCCCTATGGTGCCAAAAGCTAGTCCTGTTCGGAATCAACAGATAATGCAGTTACTGGGTGAGGCGAATTGGGGTGCTGCGGAGTGGTGGTCAGTGATCACTTTTGTGCAGTCATCTTATGTAGTACGTGAGCAAGATAATGTGTCGCTGGAGCTACTGTGGCCACCATTTTCACGCAACTTAAGAGCAGTACAGGTCAGGAAGGTTGCTACTTGTTTGCGGCTTGAGAAATTGTCAATGCGAAATTTTTTGAACCAAGAGGAATTTAAGAGGAGTGGACGATGCAGGCCTGAACATTTATTTGGTGTGCCAAGAGCTAGAATTCAACTTGCTGTACTAATCAGTTTGGAGTACTGTTGCTTCAAGTTTCGACCAGATTGGAAATTATGGGTCAGGCAACCTGCACGGGAGAGAACATCAGAGGTACAAATTAAGTCTGGTCTATACTTGGAGCTACAATGGTTAGCTCTGATGGACATGCATCATACAACAGTACCCTGGGTGTTTCCTATATGTTCAATTATACAGGCTGGTGGCGATCAGATGCATCACTATATGGTACAGCAACTGGAAAGCGTGGAAATTATTATCAATTTCAGAACTATTAAACTACAGATGCCCAGTACTAAAGCTTCAGAAACTTGTGAGTGTCAGCATCTTATAGAAACTGAGATTTATCATGAATTGTGGGATTGCTTTGAGGTTCATGTTGGTAAAACATATCTGAAATCGGCTGAAGTCTGTGCTTCTGTTGTTCGCATCTTCGAGTGGGGATCTTTTCAGAGTTGGGAGTTGGGGATCTATTTCAATCAGCTACCGCCTCTTGCATATTTGAGAATGGTGGACTCCAGCCCAGTCAGTTTGTATATTGGTGCTAGCTATGTAGACGATTGAGTGCAGCAGTGGGTGATTGCCACCTATGCCATACAGATTGGTGATGCTCAGTGCAGATGTTTCCTTTTTCTGCTCGTCTCTGCTATATGTATATGGGAGTTCGACATGCGCAGCTACCAGATCGCCATGTCTTGGGATCCCGGAGGACTGACGGTGTTCCTGTTACTAGAATTGACTCGACGAGCACAACTATGGTTCTGTGCTGCGAATGCAACTATGCCATTTTTTGTTGCCGCTCTTCGGTGCAAGTCTCAACTACGACTGCAGACAAGATGCTTGCCAGGCTGTTCAATCCTAGTTATTGGACTTTATGTCACAAACAACTTCTACATGACGTCAGTTGGTGTACAAGAAGCTCTTCAAGAAGGGAGGGATGTCAGAGACGGCACTGGCTTCCTTGACAAGGTTCCTCATGGCAGCGACTACTACCTCAACCATGACCGCTTCTTTGAGCTCGTTCAAGTCCACCTCAACTATGGCTACGACCACAACAATTACCACAGCTACTCTGGCATGATCAAGGACCTTCAAGCACCCTGGGATCCTGGCGAGCTCTTCATGACAGCGGCTTGGGGGCAAGCCGCATTTCAAGAAGGGAGGGATGTTAGGAGCCCTCCCGTCATCATGTACATGGGCTGGCCCCTTGGACCAGCTAACAGGCCTGGCCCGTTCGGGAACTACCAAGATGACAAGAACCAGAGACAAGGCGACGGGAGAGGCATCCAGTGGATCACGACACAAACGGCACGGCGGCTCCTTCTCCTACCTCCAGCTCTCTCCCTTCCTCTTTTCTAGTTCTTGTTCCTCTTGTAATGGCTACTCTATAATCGAATCCTCTGTGCGAAGTGAGTAATCGAGAGACTACAACCAGTTCCTTACATGCTCGCACCAGCATATAGACCCACCGCTCATCCATCCCACCGGCTAGGTGTGGTAGCGCGCTCCTGTTACTCCAGCTTTGGAGGTCCAAAGGGTTGGCATCTCGTGGCGGCATGTTGTGGGCTCGAGGCCGTGGCGAACGTCTGTCTCACGATTGTTAGTTCGGCCCCGGTAGCCTAGCCCAAAAGCCTGGATGGCATCATCATCAAAGCCTCTTATGTTCTGTGGGTTTCCACTGAGTCCGTGATGGCAGGTGGCCTGAATGCTTAGTGGGCCATGGACTCGCTCGCTGCAACCACGTATGCCAACTCTTTTGTAATTTTTTTTATATATAAAATTTGATTCTCGCAAAATCTCCTTCTATGAATGACATGAACAAGCATCATAGTATCTTTAATTGACTTTTTAAAAAATATAAAATTCGATTCTCGCAAAATCTCCTTCTATGAATGAGATGAACAAGCATCATAGTATCTTCAATTGACGCTGCAACCTCTTATGTGAACTCTCTTATATATTTTTCTTAAACAAAATATAATTCTCACAAAATATCTTTCCACGTGATGACATCAACAAGTATCAAAATACCTTATGTGGACACTTAACATGTCGATATAGCGTCTACTAGAAAAAGACGCCTCACTGTGCTAGAACATCATTCACAACGAGAAAACACTAGAACAATCTACAAGTGTTGCTGAGCCACTTGATGTAGGCGCGAGATCGACACGTGGCTACATATTATTTCCTTGTAAAACACATGCCACCAATAAATGTTGATCTTTCTAGGGCCCTAACTATTGATTTGGGCTGAGATTCATGGGGCCATGATTGTGAGGCCCAACCAAGGAAGATGTAGCCTTGACGACGTTCACCTAGCTCGATCCCCTTTCTAGACATCACATCCAACGAAATGGAAGACGGTGGCGGAGGTAGAGTGTCCAAGATGCTTGACGATGACAACCTCTTCATTGACACCCTTATTTGCATCGACCTCCCCACTACCCTCGTCCTAGTCACCCTCAATTTCAGGCGATGACTCCACCACGCCAATGATTGTGAGTTCTTTCGACGATTCCGCAAGCTCCATCTGCACTCTATGTGTAGGATCGAAAGTATGTCTAGAGGGGGGGGGGGGTGATTAGACTACTTGACCAAATAAAAATCTATCCTTTTCCCAATTTTAAGTTGTGGGCAGATTTTAGCAATTAGCACAAGTCAAGCAATCAACCTACACATGCAATTCTAAGAGTGTAGCAGCGGAAAATAAAACATTGCATATGAGGGTAAAGGGGAAGGGTTTGGAGAAGGCAAACGCAATGGAGACACGAAGATTTTTGGCGTGGTTCCGATAGGTGGTGCTATCGTACGCACTCATTGATGGAGACTTCAACCCACGAAGGGTAACGGCTGCGCGAGTCCACCGAGGGCTCCACCCACGAAGGGTCCACGAAGAAGCAACCTTGTCTATCCCACCATGGCCATCGCCCACGAAGGACTTGCCTCACTAGGGTAGATCTTCACGAAGTAGGCGATCTTCTTGCCCTTACAAACTCCTTGGTTCAACTCCACATCTCGTCGGAGGCTCCCAAGTGACACCTAACCAATCTAGGAGACACCACTCTCCAAAAGGTAATAAACAGTGTGTTGATGACGAACTCCTTGCTCAAATGCTTCAAATGATAGTCTCCCCAACACTCAAACAGCTACTCACAGATTTGGCTATGGTGGAAGAAAGATTTGAGTGGAAAGCAACTTGGGAAAGGCTAGAAAACAAGATTTATGTGGTAGGAATGGGTTATCTTGATCTCAACACATGAGCAGGTGATTCTCTCTCAGATCTAGGTAGGTATGAGTGTAGTCACGATCTGATGGCTCTCTCACTCGTGAAAGAGTGGGTGGAGGGGTATATATAGCCTTCACACAAAATCCAACCGTTACACATAATTGACCTAACTCGGTGAGACCGATTCAAAGAACTCGGTCAGACCGACTAGTTCAATAATGTGAACGTTAGGTATCTCGGTGGGACCGACTGGAACAAACTCGGTGTGACCGATGTGCAAGGGCTAGGGTAAACTGAGTCTCGGTGGCGCCGATTGGTTTTTCTCGGTGAGACTGAAGTAAAACAATTGGGCTACAGAGAGTTGGCAAAGCAAACTCGGTGGGACCGATTGCCATTTCGGTGAGACCGAAACAAATGCAATAGGTAACCGAGAGTTGGCAAGGCCATCCCGGTGAGACCGAAAGCCGTATCGGTGTAACCGATTTGTTAGGGTTTCTGGCTATGGCTAAGTCAAAAGAACTCGGTGGCGCCGGATAGAAAGAATTGGTGGGGCCGAGTTGGAGTTTAGTATTTTGACAAATTTGGATGGAGAAAATGGTTGAGGGTTTTGGAGAATATCACTATGCACTTTGAGCAAGCAAGCTGTTAAGCAACACCTCATCCCCTTTTAATAGTATTGCCTTTCCTATGGACTCAATGTGATCTTGGATCACTAAAATAAAGATGACTAGTCTTGAGCTTTTGCCAATGTTTGTCCTTAGCATTTTGAGGGGTTCACATCTCCAATACATGCCATGCCATTCATTGAACTTTCCTGAAATATTTATCTTGAAAGGCTATTAGTTCAATGAGCTATATGTTGTTATGAATTACCAAAACCACCCGGGGATTAGTTGCACTTTCAATCTTCCCCTTTTTGGTAATTGATGACAACATATAGATCAAAGCTTCGACAAATGTTAGAAAAATGAAATATATCGTCGCTTTGAGAAGTATGTGATAAGCAAGAGCTCCCCCTAAATTTGTGCATTATTAAAGATTTGCGTTTGAATGCAAATGCACAACCAATTAGGATCATGGGTCACTCTTCCATGTCACATACATCTTGGTGGAGCGCTCAAAATGATAAGATTGAAATAACATGCACTCATCACCAAGAACATACATGAATGATCATACAATGATATTATGGTAGGATATGCATTAAGCATTCACATGTAGCATAGTATGATCAATCGCACACATTCAACCATAGTATCTCACGGGCATAAGCTAATAAGTAGCACAACCAAGCGAGCAAAGAAGTATCAAGCAAAGCAAATGAAACCAAATAAAGCAAAAGACTCTCTCTCGAAGCCTATGATCTATACATTTTCTCCCCCTTTGGCAACAAGTTACCAAAAAGCTTGAAAATGTATAGTGCTATACGGCACTCTAGGCATCTTCGGGAGCTCCTGAAGGGGTCTTCTGGCTGGTTGCTCCAGTGTGCGTAGATGGCGTAGAGAGAACTCCTTCTATAAAGGCTTCTGCTAAATTCTGAGGGGCTGGTGGAGTTGATACTGGAGGTGCATCTTGGGCAGTGGCAGCTGGTGCAGAGTGTGTAGTCCTGACATCTGCAACACGCATAGCTGAAGATCTCTGTTCCCTGTGCACACTCTCAAATCTTTCAGTGGTTTGCATATCTTCATCACTGTCCACCCCTGCAGCTTCTCTGACTCTGTCAAGATCCTTCTTGAGCTTCTCAACTATTGTCTGGATCTATGTGACTTTGACATCTAGATTATAAAATTTTGTTTCCACTATCCGCTCAAGACTAACTTGATTCTTGTTGAGGGAGGCCAGTCCTTGTTCAATCCTCATGGTGGCCTCTAGCAGATAGGTCATCTGATCTCCTTTAGACTTCAAGCTTGAGATGTTTTCCCTTGAGGATGTAGTAGCTTCTACTTCCTTGGCTGCTTTGGCTTCTCTGATCTTTTCTTATGCTTGAGCAGAAGAAGGGTATGAAGGATCCATCACCACTTCATTATCTTCAAAATCTGGTCTGAGAGGCAGATGTTCCTTGTCAAGCAGATATGTACTTGTACCAACTTTGGAGTTGATAAGCATTTGAATATGTGGAGCATATCCACAAGACCTCTTCTGGTCAGCAGTAGTCCTCTTCACTGTTTCAACAATGAAGCTCATCACTTTGAACTTTTGGGGCACATCATACAAGTGAAGCAAGTTGATAGAATGTCCTCGAATCATTCTATGATCTCCTGACTAGGGCAATAGGGTGTGCCTAAGTATGGTGTTGATTGTGTTCAGTCCAGCAAGCAGATGATAGATAGATCCAAGCTTATGCGTCTCCAAGTCTTTCTGAGAAATTGGCTTGTACATGTCGGACATGGAGTTGTGATCATCTCTAGGCTTCCCATAGACATCAATGTCATCCTCTTCCTCCTTGGGAGCACCAATTAGAGCAGCCAATTCATCAATAGAAGACTGATATTTGGTTCCTTCAGTCATCCATACAATCTTCCCATCTGGGTAAAAATGAGAAGTGGAATAAAATTGCATGATCATCTCATCATTCCATTTGGTTAGCTTTTGTCCCACAAAAGCATCTATTTCTGTTAGTCTGAAACTCTCATGAACATGGGGGAAGTAATCCTCATTGGCATCAATGTACTTCCAGTCCACCCACTTCATATCACAGACTATGGGCTTCTTGTCAAGCAGCACAGTCTCATAGAAGTCCTGCTGTTCCTTGCTGTGAAATCTGTAGTCCACAGCAGTTCTCCTCCTCACTGAGTATGGATCATGAGTCCTCCATCTCCTCAGTCCTGCATCCTTTCTGAGCTTCATATCTTTAGCCACTGGATGTTCATCATTGTGGTCTGGAATCTTGGGCTTCAACTTCCTGAGCACTAGTGGCTCATCATCCTGAACATTTGGCACTGGGGCCTTATTCTTCTCAGCATCAGACACATTTCTTGTAGTTCTTTTGGGTTTGAAAGCTGGAGCTTTTGACTTGGCCTTGGAGGGAGCAGCTCCAGTCCTAATGGCATCAGCCATTAGCTTTTGAGACTTTGCTGGAGGTGCAGCTGGCTCCTCCTCCTCTTATTCCTCTTCTTCCCTCATGGAAGGTCTTCCAATTACAGTTGCAGTGGTCTTCCTTGTTCTCTTCTTCTGCCTTGCAGCTCCTTCCTCTTCATCAGATTGCTCTCGAGTGAAAGTCATTGTTTCCTTTGGTGCTGTAGTTTCCTTTGCCATTGACTGAGGCACTTTTCTCACAGCAGCTCTTTCCTTGGCAGCAGGTTTTGAGGTTGCAGTTGTGCCATATTCCTTTCTGATAGCAGTTTTCTTGGGAGCAGCCTCTTTGGTAACAAAGTCTTCATCCCCATTGTCTGAGGTTCTTTTCTTCCTTCTAGACCTTGTGGAAGCCTTTGGCAAATCAGGAGAACTCCTTTCTCCCTCATAGTAGCTTCCCTCAGCACTAGAGCCTTCACTAAGTTTCAGCTCTTCCTCTGACCTGTTTTTACTATCATTGGCACTTGACATAATGCTGAGCAGACCTTGTGAATAGTTGGGTATAGGCAGAGTAGATGAGTATCACAAAAATGCAGCTGTTTTTGCAAAAAAAAATTGAGACAAAAGCTTAGTTTAGCTTTCTACAGAAAGCATTTCGGAGCTACTGATATGAAAATCTCGGTGACACCGAAGAATAAGCAGAGTCTAAACATACAACATCGGTCAGACCAAGTCGTAGTTCGGTGACTCCAAGATGCTAGGGTTTCACTGAGACAACGCTTTCGGTCACACCGATTAGTACGCTTTGGTCAGACCGAGTTGTACTTAGTGCAATGGCCAGAGTCAATCGGTGAGATCGAAAACTACATTTCGGTCGGCCCGAGATGAGTTCGGCGGAAACCTAACCCTAAAATTTTGAATCAAATCTACACTAAAGGAACTTTTGTCTGGATAGGAAGTTCTCATTCGTGGCAAGAATCTAGGCATTGTCTTTGTGCTAAGAATCGGAAAGGGGAATTAAGCACAAGGGGGTCGAACCATACTCTAACATGGTGATGGCCCGCTATGGCGACAACGGCGGAGACGATTTCCGTTGACGGCGAAGGAATCCTGTGGTGAAGACGCACAGGTGAAATGGAGACCATCCGGAGACCAAGGGGGCGGCAGTGCTGGGGCGCGTGCTCATGCGGTTTAAAGTAATTTTCAACCGTACGGGCGCACTAGAGTGTAAGTACCCAGTCACTGTCGGTGGCACCGAATGGATTGTTTCGGTGGCACCAACATGCAGACTGCGAAGAGTCTCTGCAACTCGGTGAGACCGAGACAATCTAACCGGTAGCACCGAGATGATAAATTTAGATCAGTCTATTGCTTTCGGTGTGACCGAGTGTGAGTGGGTTGGTCTGACCGAAATGCAAATAGAAGGTTTTGGAGTGCAGCCCTTGATGGATCGGTGGCTCAAAGTGCTCCTCACTCGGAGGGTCCGAAAGAGACTTGTTCAAATTTTTGTGATATAGCATGAATAGAGTTTGAGACAAGAAAAGCATAGATAGCTAGAGAAGGTTCTTAGGCATTCTTGTCCATCCATTTGGCCAATAAAAACCAAACAATCAAAACTACAAATGGATGTCCTTGAATGAAGAAATTATGCATTCAACATGCTCACACATTAAGATAGCAAATAAAACATGTGTCAAAGCATGCACAAACAATTCTAGCATCTATCACACAATTTGGCGATGACTAGGTCATCTATATATTAGTATATTGACTTAGGAGTCAAATGAGAATACTTGATCATAGGTCATACTCATCGTTTACGCACAAGTGGGGTTGCCACTTTTACATAAAGCATTAATGTGTTCACACCATTAGAGTTGCTTTAGCTCAATTCTGAGAGTAAAGCTCCCCCTAGATGTGATATCCCCCCAAAGAGGGATGAACTAACCTTGGATTTTGTCGATGGTGACTTCATGTAGATAGTGAAGATGTGGATGCTCAAGGTTGACGACATTGGGTTCATTAACCCAAATATCATACATGAATGGACGGTTCGAAAGAATGTCAAAGAAACCGTGGACAACTTGCTACAATCGTTGCTTAAAAATCAAAACAAAGAGAAAATACTCTTTCCTTACAACTTCAAGTGAGTGTTACTATCTTGTGCATATTCGGTTTCCCTTATTACTCGAGGTTATAGTAATGTAATTGATGAGTTATGCATGTGTGCGCAGGTTCCACTTTATTCTGCTAGAGATTAAGCTTGAGCGGGGAGTAGTAATCGTCTTAGACTCGAGACGAAAAGATCCCCAGGAGTATGCGGACATGACTGAAATGCTCCGGAAGTAAGTTCAATCGATCATTATCGCGCCATATCGGCAACTTTGTTCATTTCCTGATATCAAGTAATTATTTTCTTTGTCTGGCAGGGTTTGGAAAGAGTTCACAGGAATTGTTCCGGCACTGCTGAGGGAGCTGCAATTTACACACCCAAAAGTAAGTACTACTAGCTAGTTTCGCGCATCTCCCATTGATTCTAGTTTCATCAATACCATTTACAATGCTTGAGTATCAGTTTGATTGAACTCTATTTCTCGTAAAGTGCTTGTGGCAGGAAGCCGGGAATGATTTTTGTTGATACTACATTTGCGAGTTCATCTAAAACGCGACGACCTCTAAGCGGGGCTACTCAGAAAAACAATATGAGGTGCGTAAGCAATAATATTCACAATTTTATTTTATTACCATCATTTGTGTTGAGTTTCATTCATATATATGTATTGACCCCCTTCTTCAAATTAGTTGTGGTAGATGCGGGATGAACTCCTACCACATGATCGCATACAAGCAATTCAAGAGGAATTGGCGGGATTCTTTCTTGAGCACGTCATAAATAAAACCGGAGAATACCATGTGGAATTTGACATTAGATGTTAGGGATTGTACGTAAGAGATCTTATATTGTATATATGTAGCTAGTAGCGTCGGATAGATATACGAATACTTGTTGTTCGACCAATCTCTCGGAGAAAGAGAGGTCGATCACTTCTCTCTGTATATGTTCATGACGATCTTGTGTACTTAATGGTTCCTTCATTTGCTTACTAGCTAGCGTGTCGAGTTCTCTCTATACGTATAGTAGCTAGCGTCGACCAAGCACGGAGAAAGAGAGGACACTTCTCTCTATTAGCTAGCTAACACAATATGAAACCCCTAAATTAACCCTCCAAAACTCCCTAAACCCCCCCCCCCTTTAAAAAAAACAAAAACCCCAGCCTTTTGGTCCTGGTTGGTGTTACCAACCGGGACTAAAGGTCCTCCTGCCTGGGCTCCCGCAGCAGCCACGTGGAGCCCCTTCTGTCCCGGTTCGTAAGCAAACCGGGACTAAAGGTTTTGGGCTTTAGTCCCGACCCTTTAGTCCCGGTTCTAGAACCGGGGCTAATGGGCCTCTGGAACCGGGACAAATGGGCCGTTTTCCACTAGTGTCAACGTTGCAGCCGCGGCGGGGCTTATAAACAGGTCCTGGCGCCCTTCACTTGCCGAGGTGGGGCTAAACATACACCGCACCGCGGCTGTGCCAGGAACAGGCCTTTAGTCGTGGTTGGTGGCTCCAGCCTCGACTAAAGGGTGCCTTTAGTCGCGGTTGGAGCCACCAACTGCGAATAAAGGTCGCTGCATATAAGCGGCAGTTTGCAAAATTTCAGAAGTCATCTCCATTCTCTCGACGACGCCGAACACAGAGGACGCCGCCAGGCTGCTGCGCCGTCGCCTCCCCCGACGCCGGAGATCGTCGCCGCCGTCCCCGACGCCGGCCGCCCGCGCCTCCTCCCGACGTCGACGCCGCCCCGCGCCTACCCCGACTCCGCCTGCGCCCTCCTCTCCATCGCCTCGACCTCAATCGCCGTCGCCTACCTCGCCGTCGCCCGCTGTGAGCTCGCCGCCCCCTCGATCTCTCCGGTGATTTTGTTTTTCACTAGATATTGTTGATGCTTAATTAGTATATATATTTATGTATGTAAACAAAGTATGTATATAATGTTGTAGATTCTTAATATTATGTATATTAACTAGATGTATGTAAACAAAGTATATATATTGTAGATGCTTAAGTATGTATATATATTTATGTATGTAAACAAAGTATATATATTGTAGATGCTTAATTAATATATATATTTATGTATGTAAACAAAGTATCTTAATTAGTGTTTCTTTTTCACTAGCTAGTTTTTTTTTTCTGTTTTTCAATTTTATATAATGTTGTATATCATAGTATAGAAAAAATTGCATATAAAAAAGTTGCATAGGAAAAAGTTGACCATATATATATTTGTTAGAAGGACTCTAAGTGGGAAAAGTTTCGGAATTTTTTGAGGAAGGAATATTATTAGGGTAGTTATAACCTAGGAATGGGAAATAATTGAAAAGAGGATATTTTGCTCAAAATTTCTAAAAAAGACCTAGTTGGGTTCTTGTGGAATTTTAAAGAATTTTTTAAAATAGTTGTATTGCAACAGAAGCATTTTAAATATTGCAAATGCTATTTAAAATAGTTTCTGAATTTTTTATGAGTAGCATAATCAAATGACATTGCATATATAGGAATTTCTTTTCATAAGAATTTGTTCTCGACGTCAACGATGCCCGGCCCGCATCCTCGTCGTCGACTCGTTAGTGACGACGTCCTACTTCAGAGGCGCCACGTTCGGGACTGGGCTCCGCCGAGCTGGCACTGGGAGGTGCTACCTTCCGGGGCGCGCAGCTTGGTGAGGAACCCGGCCCCGGGTCCCGTCGTCGTCCCGGAGCTTCTTTGGTGGCGTTCGCGTGGGCCACTTTCGGTGCAGAGGCAGCCTGCCCCGCCGGAGGTGGTACATCACCGTGTCAGGGAGGAGGACGAGCACGTCCGTCGCTACATGGATGCATTGGATGTCAGGTTCTCCAATACCTGGCAGGTTCTTCAGGGATCTCACCCGAGCTATGATCCTGTGATGGTTCCTTCTCTTTGGGTGTCCACCGCCCGCGCCTCAGGAACCGCGAGTGAACTAGATTCTTCGATAATATTCGATCTGTATTAGCTAGTGATGTTATATATATGATAATATTCGAGATGTATTAGTGATAATACTCGAGAAGTATTCGAGATTATATTCGATAATATTCGAAACGATGTATTCGAGATTATATTATTCGATATTATTCGAGACGATGTATTCGAGATTATATTCGATGATTCATATTAATTATCTGCATTCTAATTTGAATACTAAATTGTTTTATCTTTCTTCTGGATTAGTTAAATAAAAGCTATGGACAATACCGGCATAGAAGGAGAAGAGGCTCTGTTCGACATCATACGCTCCCCGAGCCCAGATGAGAGCAATATCTGAACACTTCGGGTGAGGGTATGATGTTTGATGAAGATGAACGAATAGATGAGGGCGACAACAATGATGACGAAGGAAATGTTCTTCAAATAACAAAGACGGCGAGGTATATTTATTATATAAACCATCCGGTGATCATTACATGTATTAATTGATTTGTATATATTAACGAATTGATCTTTCTTCTTTTAATTAGCTCTCCGGATCGAGCAAATCTTCTACAAACGACAGGGCAGTTCGAGGCCCGGCCAAAAGGTTGAAGCCTGGCGTAAAGTACAATATTCATGCCATCAAATCAAATGGCGAACCGCTTGAACCTAGGAAGAATGCGATCAAGTTCACTCGTCAATGCGGAGTTATTGTCAGGGACCAAATCCCGATCTCCGTTCAAGAATGGAAAAAGCCAGCAAAGGGAGATCCACGAGTTACTTTTTTCCACGAAAGAGCAAAAGATCTGCTTTGGGAATCGCTCATGTCACATTTCACCCTACAAGATAATTTGACAGATGCAGATCTGAAGAAAGTCAGGAAGAGTGCTCTTAAAAAGATGGCGATAGCATTCAGCACCCACAAGAAAAATATATGGAAAGCGTACGTCAAAGCAGGAAAGCAGACTCCAGAATTCAAGGGAACACTGGAGAAGGCAAGAGATCACTGGGATGCTTTCGTGAAGTTCAAGGAATCGAAAACAGCTCAGGAATGGTCGAGACAAAACAAGATTAATGCTGCGAAAAAGAAGTGGCACCATACTCTGGGGCCAGGTGGCTACCAGGTGACCCTGCCTAAGTGGGATCTCGCTGAGCAAAAGATGATGGCTGCAAGGGTCACTCCAGTTACATTGAACTAGCCCCCCTAGGTGCAGGACTTGGTTTTATGTGCATGGGGGGAAGTTGGACCCAGAGACAGGGCTGATTATGGAGCGGGCAAGTCAAAAAAAAGCTCAGGACGATTTACTTGTTGCAATAGAAGAAGCTCGAACGGGGGTGTTCACGCCCAACAGAGAGAATGATGAGCTTACGCGCGCCCTGAAGAATCCTGAACACCTGGGAAGAACACAAGGCAAAGGTGTTGTTCCGTGGTTTGAGGGGTTTGCGGATTGGAACGCCGATTACAGAAGCCGTGCGAGAAAGAAGCAGCAGGAGGAGCAGAAGAGGAAGCTGGAGGAGGAGCAGAGGAAGGTCGAAGCACTCTGCCTTGAAGGCCTAGAATCAAAGCACTTGGAGTTGGAACGCGCTTTCAGGCGGAAGCAGGAGCAGATCGGCTCACTTAGCCAAGAAAGGGCGTCTCAGCGGCAGCAGGAGCAGATCGATCCAGCATTGGATAGCATCGTCCCATCTATGCCAAGAAGTAGCGTGGGTTCCACCCCGGCTGATGATGCACTGCTGGCTAGATACCCTGTGGATGATATCAAAGATATGACTACTTGTGAGCTACACATGAAAGTGAAGAACATATCCATGAAGGTGGCGGACGGCTATGCTTTAACAAATCCCCCTGAAGCAACCTTCCATTGCAATCCGATTCCAGCTGGCTATGCTCGTGTCGGGGTTGATGAAGTGATGTCAGGATATTACGAGCTAGAGCTTGATATTCTTGGAGGTGACGAGGAGAGCACACTGGGAGGGGCCATACATCATATCATTCTATGGAAAAAGGATTGCATCGTCTTTCCAAGGCCACCGACTCCTGCTGCAACAAGTCCGCTACCGCGTCTGCCGACTCCTGCTCCTCCAAGTCCGCCGCCGCGTCAGTCAACTCCTCCTCCTCCAAGTCTGGCACCGCGTCAGCCGACTCCTCCTCCTCCTCCAATTCCGGCACCGCATCAACCGACTCCTCCTCCTCCAAGTCCGGCACCGCATCAGCTGTCTCCGCCGCCTCAGCGGGGTCCGCCGCCTAAGCAACAGCGGAAGAGAGGCGCCGCAGCTACGGTGGCTAGCGGTACAACAGGCAAGAAATACAAATATGGTCCAAGCCTCAAGCCTCTTCCGAAGTTGCATTACCACCTGACTGAGGAGGAAAACAACGCCGAAGTGGCTCACCAATTGAAGGCCCATTTTGGACCGAAACCGCCCCCGCCGCCAAAGGAGAAAGTACCTAAGGATGTTATACAACACTTTATTGATAATGCTCAACCTGCTGTCAAGCATACGGACTCAGACTGTGAGTGCTCTATCAAGAAGTTATATCAGGCACAACAAAAGAAGGAATCGAGCTCAAGCTCGAGCCAAGCAGTTGGCAAAAAAAGCGGGAAAACTGGTCCCCAGCTGGGAGAACAGGCAGTGCAATCGATCCCCCCCCCCCCCCCCCCCCCCCCCCACCCCCCCCCCCCCACCCCCCCCCCCCCCCCCCCCCCCCCCCCCCCGCTCATTGTAAAACCACATGTGAGTACCGCCGATCAGCTGGTAATAACCAACGATCATAGAAGGTAGGCTAAAGAGGCCGGTCTCACTGTTGAACAACTCCTAAGCATCGAGGAACTTCCCGTGTTTAGAGAGGAGGAACTAAGATGGAAATATGTCCGCGGCCAACCTCTGGTCAAGCCTGAGCAGATCCGCTTCTACCAATGAGAATGTAAAATTTGCATAAGTGGTACATGACAGAAGCAGTAAAGACCGATCGAGAGTCGCTCATGGTGAAAGTCAAGGAAGAGCATTACTTCCATGCAAAAGATTTGTTGGTTGAGTTTCAAGAGTTGTTTCAGTTATTCAATCAAGACGCACTCGACAAATCTATCGTCAGTTGCTATTGTCTGTAAGTGATTTCTTTCTGTAATTTATGTCTCTAGCTAGCTGTGCTCATTTATTACCTGTAATTAGCCTGACTATATTCTTTTCTGTGGTATTATGCAGAATGAAGATGTATGAAATGAAAAGAGCTGGACGCTATGGCATTGGGTTCATTGACCCAAATACCATTAATGAAAAGACATGGTTACTTGAGGCGTATAGAAAAGACACAGAGAGAAGCTTGCTAGAGTTTTTGAAGCGACTAAATACCCAACCAGAAATACTACTTCCTTACAACTTCGGGTGAGTCTAACTATATCTTGTACTATAAATTCTATTTTTTCTTACTAGATGTTAATAAGTGTAGTTGATGAGTTATGCACATGCCCGCTTAATTATACAAACGTGTGCGCATGCAGTTTCCACTGGATCTTGTTAATCATTGAAGTTGACGAGGGAAAAGTTCAAGTACTAGACTCACTAAATAAAGAACCATCTGAATACGCAATCGTGAGGGGGATGGTCGGCAGGTAATTTCAATCATTATCGCACTATGTCGGCCTCTTTAGTTCATTTCCTGATATCAACTAATTAATAACTCCTTTATTCATTTTCTTTGCCGGCGGGCAGGGCTTGGCAAAAGTTCATCAAAGAGGTTAAAGGCGAATGGAAACAACAGCTAAAATGGTTGTGACCCAAGGTAGTTAAGTAGTACTATCTAGCTACGTCCGTGCATCTCTTTAATTCTAGTTTCAATACTATTATCATGCTTGACTAATTATTATCTTATTGAATTTTATTCTCGTAAAGTGCTTGAGTCAGGCACCGAGGAATAATTTATGCGCATAGTACGTTTGCGAGAACATTCGCATGATGACGTCCGAAAGGAGCAGATCTGAAAGACAACTTTGGGTACGTTTGCCAGAACACTATCCACAATTTTTTATCATGATCTAATATATATACACACAACTAATATATTCATCTTGATCTCCTTCTTTAAAGCTGACGGAGATGCGGGACCAGCTCCTACCAACGGATCGCGTACGAGCAATTCAAGAGGAAATAGCGGGATTTTTGGTCGACCAGGTCATAGATCCCAAAGGAGAATACCATTACAAGCTGTAATGTCTGCATGTAATGATCCGCAAATAGTAGGAGAAATTGTATATACCAAATTGTATATATATATGTGTATGTGAATGGTCGTACGAGAAATTCGATGATATATATATGATCGGTTCTATGAGAAATTCTATTTATATATATATAGTTAATATATATTATATATAATATATATATTATATATAATATATATATATATATATAATGGCATAACATGTACAGTATGTAGTAGTGTAAAATACGTTTGAAATGAAAAAGAATTAAATGGAAAACACAAAATTAAAAGGAAAATAAACCATAATTAATAAACCCCTAATACTTTTAGTCCCGGTTGGTGTTAGCCCCCGGCGTCGGCTCGTGCCACATGGTGGGCCTTTGGTCCCGGGCTGTGTTGAACCAGGACTAAAGGGGGGGGGGGGCTTTGGTCCCCACCCTTTAGTGCCGGTTGCTGAACCGGCACTAAAGGCCCTTACGAATCAGCACTAAAGCCTGATTCTGAACTAGTGTAAGTAGACAAGAGTAAACGTTTGGCAAGATATGAAGAACTCTTCTTTCGAAGATCGTCATTGATAGCTTTAAGAAACTCATGCTCTTGCTCTAAATTTAGCTTCTTGAAGCATAGCTCCTCATGAGTTCTTTGAAGTTCTCTATGAACTTCTTGAGTTGTTTCTTGAGCTAACTTAAGAGCATTTGGTTCTTTAGTCAAGCGCTCAATCTCCTTCATAGCGTTTTCATTCATTTCCTCTTGATCATCATGATTACTAGCATTTTCATTATAGCTCACATTACTAGCATTATCAACAAGTAGATCATCGTCACCAAGCAAACCATCCTCATCACTATTAAAGTCAAAGTATTTAGGGTGTGATACCTTAGGACCTTTTGCCATGAAGCATCCTCCAATTCCCTCATTTGGTGAGTCAAATATGTCATAGGAGTTGGATGACACAAGAGGAAGTCTGGCAACACCTTCATCTTGAGTGTCTTTGGAGTTGGAATGGTAGCTTCTCTCGGAGTAGTTGTCGGAGTCGGAGCCGGAGATCCATTCACCAACATGAGCTTGATGTCTTCTTCTTGTATAGCTCTTGGATGACTTGTCCTTTCGTTCCGAATCTTTGCTTCTTCGAGAGGATCTTCGTTCATAACGATCTTCTCTACTCCTTCTCTCCTTATGAGGTGATTCATCTCTTCGATATCTTCCTCTTGGTGATTCTTCTCTTTTCTTGTGAGGTGCCGTACACTCATTGGAATAGTGTCCGGGCCTTCCACAATTATAGCAATTTCGTTCTCGACTTGATGATCTCTTCTCATAGTGTCTTGAGCTTGAGCAACTTTCTTTGGCTTTGCTCTTGCACTAGTAGAAAAAGGGCCTAATGTGAAGCACATTAGTCCCGGTTTGTAACTGAACCGGCACTAATGGTACTGGTTCCAACGGCTAGGCGGGCGGTGCTCATTAGTACCGGTTTGTGGCGAACCTTTAGTACCGGTTCGTGCCACGAACCGGTACTAAATAGGTGGTGGCAGGATATTGTCAGGTTGGGGCCCCACCAGCACCTTTTGTATCGGTTCATGCCACGAACTGGGACTAGAGATGCACCTTTAGTACCGGTTGGTTAGATGAACCGGTACTAAAGGTCATCCTATATAAACCCCTTCGTCGAGCCCGAGCGCTCTGTTCTTCCCCTTTCCTCTCCTCTGTTTTCTTCCTCTTCCTCTTGAGCTCACACTCCATTTTTGCCAAAATTTGTGAAGATTTGAAGGCACCCCATCCATCCAAGTGATCACAAAGGTTGGCAACTTTGTCCTTTCATCTCTCATTGCTAGATTAGCTCTTGCAATGCTCTATAAGTATAGTGATTTGTGGGTTTTATTTGGAAGGAATTATATGTGGTAGTATTTGATTTATAAGCAATTTGAGGTCAAAATAACTCTTAGTTTGCTTATGTAGGTGTGGTTTACTTAGTGCCTTCCCGTCTCCGTCCTAACCACCGTCGATCGCCGGCACCGTCCCGTCGCCGGCACCACCTTGTGGTGAGCCTCTTGTTCTTATCTTTATTATATAAAAAAAATCATGTTTGTGTGATTTAGATATATAGTTACTTGTATAATTATCTTACCCGTACGTTGTTTGTTATACATAGTGCCATGGTTTTGATATCCGTCCCTGTCGGCCCTCGTCCGGGTTATGATTCGGATGTGGTATATTCTCTTTTATAACTATTTGTTGCATTTCGTGTTTATGACCAATTATGCCCATCAAGTTGACATAGATATTTTTATCTAGGAGGTATGTGAAACGGAAATTCCAACCGACCCTATTGTCGAGAGGTTAAATTTAGTTGAAAGAGAAAACGAGTATTTGAAAGAAAAATTGAAAAGAATTGAGTGGGAGAAGATGGAATTGGAGTTGCATGTTGCCGATGTCGTAGATGATCACAAGATCAAGATGGAGAAAATGCGCTTGAAGATTAGAAAGATTAGAAAATATGCCATTGATAGTGAGGCTTGGTATCATTATGCTGTTGGATCAATTGTTACCTTAGTTGCGATCTTGATCGCATTTGTTGTTGCATTTAAATGCTTTAGCTAGAGAGTTATTTGTATGTTTGTTTTATGAGAATAAGTGTTGTATGAACTTTATGTATGAACTTGTATTAATTTGATCTATTCGGTGCTGTGTAATGAAGATGAGCCGGCAATGAATGTACGATGACCGATGCTCTCCCCAGTTCGTTAATGGCGTGCAAACTTTTCTACTTGCGGCTGAGGCAAACAATCGGGCGGATGGTTTTATGTCTTGTCCATGTGCTGGCTGTAAGAATGATCGGAGTTACTCTTAGTCAAAAACCATTCACGTCCACCTGTTTGAGGACGGTTTCATGCCCCACTATAATGTTTGGACCAAGCACGGAGAAAGAGCGGTTATGATGGAAGACAATGAAGAAGAAGAGGATGACGACAGCTATCCTGGCCATGGGTTCCCTGAATACGAAGGTACAACAATGGGGGAAGAAGCTGAGGCGGCAATGCGGGAAGAAGCTGAAGAAGAAGCATGAGATGAGCCCGCTGATGATCTAGGTTGGGCCATTACCGATGCAAAGAGAAACTGCGCAAGTGAAAAGGAGAAGAAGAAGTTGCAGCGCATGTCAGAGGATCACAAGAAATTGTTGTACCCGAATTGGAAGCTGACAAGAAAAACTCGGGCCCACACTAGAATTGCTGCAATGGAAGGCAGAGAATGGTGTATCTGACAAGGGATTTGTAATTGCTGATAATGTTAAAGAAGATGCTTCAAAAGGACAACGAATTGCCTGAGAGTACGTACGAAGCAAAGATGGTTGTCTGCCCTCTAGGATTAGAGGTGCAGAAGATACATGCATGCCCTAATGACTGCATCCTCTACCGCGGTGAGTACGAGGATTTGAACGCGTGCCCGGTATGCGGTGCATTGCGCTATAAGATCAGCCGCGATGACGCTGGTGATGTCGAGGGCGAGCGCCCCAGGAAGAAGATTCCTGCCAGGGTGATGTGGTATGCTCCTATAATACCACGGTTGAAACGTTTGTTCCAAAACAAAGAGCATGCCAAGTTGATGCCATGGCACAGAGAAGACAGTAAGAAAGACGGGAAGTTGAGAGTACCCGCTGATGGGTCGCAGTGGAGAAAAATCGAGAGAAAGTACTGGGAGGTCTTTGTAGGTGACGCAAGGAACGTATGGTTTGGTCTAAGCACAGATGGCATTAATCCTTTTGGGGAGCAGAGCAGCAATCATAGCACCTGGCCTGTGACTCTATGTATGTATAACCTTCCTCCTTGGGTATGCATGAAGCGGAAGATCATTATGATGCCAATGCTCATCCAAGGCCCTAAGCAACCCGGCAACGACATTGATGTGTACCTAAGGCCATTAGTTGAAGAACTCTTACAGTTGTGGAATGGAAAAGGTGTACGTGCGTGGGATGAGCACAAACAGGAAGAATTTGACCTACATGCATTGCTGTTTGTGACCATCAATGATTGGCCTGCTCTCAGTAACATTTCAGGAAGACAAACAAGAGATACCGCGCATGCATGCTCTGTTTGGATGATGCCGACAGTATATATTTGGATAATTGTAAGAAGAATGTGTACCTGGGACATCGTCGATTTCTTCCGAGCAGGCATCCCGTAAGAAAGAAAGGCAAGCATTTCAAAGGTGAGGTGGATCACCGGACGAAGCCTCGCCACCATACTGGTGATGATGTACATGATATGGTCAAGGATTTGAAGGTAATCTTTGGAAAGGATCCTGGCGGACAATCTATTCCGAATGACGTTGACGGACGCGCACCCATGTGGAAGAAGAAATCTATATTTTGGGACCTGCCCTATTGGAGAGACCTAGAGGTCCGCTCTGCAATTGACATGATGCACGTGACGAAGAATCTTTCCGTGACCCTACTTGGCTTATTGGGCGTGTATGGGAAGACGAAAGATACACTGGAGGCACGGGAGGACCAGCAACATATGCACGGAAAAGACGGCATACATCAGGGTCATGCCAGCTACGCTCTTACCAAAGAAGAGAAGGAAATCTTCTTTGAATGCCTGCTCAGTATGAAGGTACCGTCTGGCTTCTCGTTGAATATAAAGGGAATAATAAATATGGCAGAGAAAAAGTTCCAGAAGCTAAAGTCTCATGACTGCCACGTGATTATGATGCAACTGCTTCCGGTTGCATTGAGGGGGCTTCTACTAGAAAAAGTTCGATTAGCCGTTGTGAAGCTATGTGCATTCCTTAATGCAATCTCTTAGAAGGTAATCGATCCAGAAATCATACCAAGGTTAGAGAATGATTTGGTGCAATGTCTTGTCAGTTTCGAGTTGGTGTTCCCACCATCGTTCTTCAACATCATGACGCACGTCCTAGTTCACCTATGCGAAGAGATTAATGTTCTGGGTCCTGTATTTCTACACAATATGCTCCCCTTTGAGAGGTTCATGGGAGTCTTAAAGAAATATCTTTATAACTGTGCTAGGCCAGAAGTAAGCATCTCCAAGGGCCATGAAAATGAGGAGGTCATTGAGTTTTGTATTGACTTTATTCCTGTCCTTAAGCCGATTGGTGTTCCTGAATCGCGACATAAGGGCAGACTCGGTGGAAATGGCACGCTAGGACCGGAAGAAATAATATGTATGGATGGGCATTCTCTCACTCAAGCACACTACACAGTTCTAAAAATTCTGCCTTGGTGGCTCCGTATATGGAGGAACACAAGAATATTCTACGCTCCAAACACCCGGAGCAGTCTGACGACTGGATTACACATGAACAAACGGGGACTTTCGCCGGTTGGTTGCAGACACGTGCCATGCATGACGCTGCTATTCAAGATGACCTGTACTTGCTGTCCCAGTTACCATCTTCGAATATAATGACTTTCAAAGGGTACAAGATAAATGGGAATACATTTTACCACTAGTAGAAAAAGGCCCATTTGTCCCGGTTCCAGAGGCCCATTTGTCCCGGTTCTGGAACCGGGACTAAAGGGTCGGGACTAAAGCCCAATACCTTTAGTCCCGGTTTGCCTATGAACCAGGATAGATGGGGCTCCACGTGGCCGCTGCGGCTTGGCCAGGCAGGAGGGCCTTTTGTCCCGGTTGGTAGCACCAACCGGGACCAAAAAGCATACACGCGTCAGCAGTTCAGGGGCTGGGGTTTTTGTTTTTTTTTGAAAGGGGGGGGGGGGTTTGGGGGATTTGTAGGGTTAGTTTAGGGGTTTGATATATTGTGTTAGCTAGCTAATAGAGAGAAGTGACCTCTCTTATCTCTGTGCTTGGTCGACGCTACGTACTACACGTATAGAGAGAACTCGCGACACGCTAGCTAGTAAGGAAATGAAGGAAACCATTAAGTATACAAGATCGTCATGGACATATATATACAGAGAGAAGTGATCGACCTCCTCCTTCTCCGATAGATTGGTCGAACAACAAGTTTTCGTATATCTATCCGACGCTACTAGCTACATATATACAATATAAGATCTCTTACAATCCCTAACATCTGATGTCAAGTTCCACATGGTATTCTCCGGCTTTATTGATGACGTGGTCAAGAAAGAATCCCGCCAATTCCTCTTGAATTGCTTTTATGCGATCTTGTGGTAGGAGTTCATCCCGCATCTGCCACATCTAATTTGAAGAAGGGGGTCAATACATATATATGAATGAAACTCAACACAAATGATGGTAATAAATAAAATTGTGAATATTATTGCTTACGCACTTCATATTGTTTTTCAGAGTAGCCCCGCTCACAGGTCGTGTGGCGGATTAACTCGCAAACGTAGTATCCACAAAAATCATTCCCGCCTTCCTGCCACAACCACTTTACAAGAAACTGAGGTCAATCAAACTGATAAGCAAGCATGCTAAATGGTATTGATGAAACTAGCTAGAATCAATGGGAGATGCGTGGAACTAGCTAGTAGTACTTACTTTCGGGTGTGTAAATCGGAGCTTCCCCAGCAGTCCCGGAGCTTCTGCGGTGAACTCTTTCCAAACCCTGCCAGACAAAGAAAACAATTACTTGATATCAGGAAATGAACAAAGTTGCCGATATGGTGCGATAACGATCGATTGAACTTACTTCTCGAGCATTTTAGTCATGGCCGCATACTCCTAAGGATCTTTTCATCTCGAGTCTAAGACGGTTACTAGTCCCTGCTCAAGCTTAATCTCTAGGAGAATAAAGTGGAAGCTGCGCATGCATGCATAACTCATCAATTACATTACTATAACTTCGAGTAATAAGGGAAACCGAATATGCACAAGACAGTAACACTCACTTGAAGTTGTAAGGAAAGAGTATTTTATCTTTGTTTTGATTTCGAAGCAATGATTGTAGCAAGTTGGCCTCGATTTCTTTGGCATTATATTTAACCGTCCATTCATCTATGAGATTTGTGTTAATGAACCCAATATCATAGATTTGTGCTTTTCTGCATTCGACGATCTTCAATCTGCATAATATAGTGAGGATAATTATATATACATGGAATGAAAGAGCTGAGCTATATATAGAGACTTAATTACAGAAGTAGTACTTACAGACAGTAGAAAGTGACGATTATTTTATCGAGGACCTTTTGATTGAAAAACTGGAAGAACTCCTCAAATGGAACAGACAACAGATCAATTCCAACGAGGCTGTGCTCCTCTTTAACTCTCAGCGTCAAAGTATCCTTCCCAGACTCACTGCAGGTGTCCATGTACCACTCAAGGAATCTTCGCATCATCGTTGTTAGAGGAGGATGACAAGGTTTGACGAGAGGCTTCCCGTGCCGGTATTTGTGTTCGTCCACCTCCATTATATCAAAATGTGCATCGTCGGGCAAGTAATCTGCAGGATTGGTACCGGGCACCATCCCCGGATGATTAGCAATGATATCGCTAGACACCTTGAGTGGGGGGCATGATTGGTTCGCTTGTTCGCCGAGCTGGGGAATTTTTTTCCCACTTCTTCGTTCTGCTGACCTTCGATCACTGCAAGTACTTCCCAACCGCTCTGCTTCCTGATATGTCCTTTCAATAATGCGCTCATAGTTGGTTTGCGGCGTAGACGGTGGTGGTCGCTTCAGGTCATCGAGAGTGCGCTTCGCTTTCACCGGATCTATCTTCTCCTCCGGAGGTGGAGGTTTCTTTGCAAAAAATTCCCTCACTTGGGCTTTACAGATCTCCGCGTTTTCCTCCTCGGTCATCTCGTATGGTAACTTCTCTAGAGGCTTGAGAGGTGGACCAAATTTGTATTGCCTCCCGCCTCTGGCTGTACTGCTAGACGCCGGAGCGGCGGCGTCTCTCTTCCATTGCTGCTGACGAGTAGTAGAAGGAGGTGGAGTGCTCCGACGCGCCGGAGCAGCCGGAGCGGCGGCTTCTGGCTTCCGCCGTTGCTGACGAGGCAGAGGAGGAGGTGGGCTGCTCGGACGCGCCGGAGCAGGCGGAGAAGGAGGCGGAGTGCCGCCCTCAAGCGCCAAAGCAGTCGGAGAATGAGCCGGAGTGCACTGATCACTCACCGGAGGATGAGGCCGAGTGCCCTGACTCGCCGGAGGCGGAGGCGTCCAGTTCAGAAGCTTGATGTGCTCCTTCCGCCATAGACATGGAGTCTTCAGAGCAAGACCCAGCTGAGTATCCCCTTCACCTGTAGCGTGGTCAAGCTCGAGCTCATCAAATCCCTCCGTTACTTCATCCACCATCACAACAACATAGCCTTGTGGAATCGGACGGCAGTGAAAAGTTGCGTTGGGTTTAGGAAGTGCAACAGAGCCGATAGCCGCCTTGACTTTGAGGTGCTGCCATTGCATCATAAGCTGGCAATGGTGAGCCTCCGTGATAGCATCCACGGGGTAGCTAGGAGCCGTGAAGTCAGGCTGCTGAACGAGCTCGGTGGAAGCCACGCTGCTTCTCCGCTGAGATGGCGGGTTAGCTCCGGCACCTCGCTGGCTCTCAACTTGTTCCTCTAGCTTTTGTACCCTTGCATTCAGCTTCTGCAGTTCACTCTGCTCCAGTTTCCTCTTCCTCTCCTGGGTTTTGTAACCGCCTGCGCCGGGAAACGCAACCTTCCACGCAACGGAGCCTGGCGTGCCTCGTGTTCGTCCAGGGTGCTCAGGATTCCCGAGGGCCTCGGTCAGCTCATCATTCTCTCTGTCGGGAATGAACGTCCCTTGCTGGGCTGCGGCGATACACTTCTGAAGCTTCTTGATGGGTATTGAAGTTGCTCGTTCGTCCAAATGCACTTCCCTATTTCAGGGTCCAAGGTTCCCCCAACCCCGAAGAACCAAGTCCTTGAACGGTCTGGCCAGTTCAATGTCTCTGGTTCGACCCCTTTAGCAAGCAGGTCATTCTCAGCTTTGTCCCATAGCGGCCGGGCTTTGAGGTAGCCACCTGACCCCGTGCGATGGTGAAACTTCTTCTTTGCAGCATTTATCTTATTTGTCTCTGACATCTTCTTACTCTTGTCCAATGTCTTGTAGGCCACAAATGCAGGCCAGTGATCTCTTATCTTCTCAAATCAGCCGGTGAATTCTGGAGTCTTCCCTTTGTCGACAAACGTTGATTTCAACTCATTCTTCCACCTCTCGAATAGATCTGCCATCTTCTTAAGAGCACACACCTTGACCAATGGCTCTATAACTGGCTTATCCGGATCCTCCTCTGGCGGTAGGGTGAAATTTGCCTTCAGCGAGGTCCAAAGATCATCTTTCTGTCTATCGGTGACATAAGAAACTTGAGGGTCTTCGTTCTTCTTTGGCTCATTCCATAGCTGGATGCTGTCCCTAACAATAGCTCCGCACTGAGTAGAAAATGCAACCTTGGTCCGCTTCGGTTCAATCGGCTAGCCATCTTTCGCGATTGCTTTGATCGTGAACCTTTCATCCTGACGCAACCTTTTCTTCGGGCCTCGTCTCGTTACCGAAGTTTGGCTCGATCCGGAGGGCTTTAAAAGAAGAAAGAAGAGTTAATATATGTACATACCAAAACAATTAATGGATCAATTAGCTAGTCAGCACAGGCTTAATTAATATATATACCTCGCCGGACTTTGCAACAGCTCCCTCCTCCGTTCGATCACAGGAGCCATCATCATGGTCTCGTTCTTCCTCTGGCATTCGGTCACCAGAGCAATCATGATCATGTCCTTCCTCCTCCATTGTTCGATCACCGGAGCCTTCACCCTCTCCTTCTAGACAATCGGTGTCGTTGAGATACGACAAGACATCACCTCCGCCGAGGATTATGTCCCCCAACAACTGTTCTGTTTCCAAGTCGCTTTGTTGATCCATAGTTTCTGCAAATATTACAACATGGCAATTAATATACAAACATGAGAGATGGATATATTAGTGGCAAACATAGAACTAGCTAGCTAATCACAACAAGGAATATTAATTAGTGGCCTCGACACTTCTATGGTTTGGGGTGGCCTCGACAACGCTTCTAGGGTTTGGGGTGGCCTCGACAACGCTCTTTTAACTTGGTAAATTTGGGTGGCCTCGATGCTTCTAGGGTTTGGGGTGGCCTCAGCGACGCTTCTAGGGTTTGGGGTGGCCTCGACGCTTCTAGGGTTTGGTCGGGCGAGAGGGGGTTGATCGACGTCCCCCCTCATGTTGAAGAGTTACCGGAGTTCTCTCATGAATGTCCGACGTCCGGACCGCCTCTCTCATGAATGTCAAACAAGGGATTTAACAAAATGGAGCCATTCTGGATGTGCAGAAAATCACTATTTGGAAGGCCTTTGCTGAAATTCGTACCAAAAAGCAAATTATTCTATCCGGAACTCCGTTCCAAAACAACTTTGAAGAGCTTCGTAGCATCATACGCCTGTTACTTCCGGCTAATGATGAAGCCATGGATTTCTTCAATACTTTGACAGACAATGTGACATATAGAAGAATATATATATAGATGAGATCAGAAAAAAATTCAAACTTTGACATATGATCAAACTTTGATATATGATCAAATGTTGCATATGTCAAAATTCAAACTTTGACATATGATCAAACTTTGATATATGTCCACCGCAATATAAAATGATACATAGACTTGTTTGGGCGAGAGGGGGTTGATCGACGTCCCCCCTCATGTCGAAGTTACCAGAGTTTTCTTCTAGTGGTTTGGGTGGCCTCGAGAGTTTGTCATAGTTTTCGGGGAGGGGGTATATCGACCCCCCCCCCCATCATGTCGAAGTTATCGGGGAGGGGGTATATCGACAACGACATACATACATGGAAAAAAATGTTATCGGGGAGGGGGTTGATCGACGTCCCCCTCTCGACCCCTCGGTGATCGTCGACCCTCCCCCTCTCGACCCCTCGGCGATCTTTTTTTTTCTTCTTCTTCCTCTTCTTATTTTTTTTCTCCTCTTCTTCCTCTCCTCTTCCTCTCCTTCTTCTTCTCCTTCTTCCTCTTCTTATTCTTATTTTCCTTTTTCCTCTCCTTCTTTTTCTTCTTCTTCCTTCTTCCTTCTTCCTCTTTTCTTCTTTTTCCTTATTTTCCTTTTTCCTCTCCGCTAACCTGAAATCTACTAACCTAAAATGCACTAACAGTACAACTAACCTAAAATGCACTAAATCAACTAACCTAAAATCGATATCTACTAACAACCTAAATAAAAAAATTAATACATATATGAAAAAAAACATCATATGAACAAAAAAAATTATATGAACAAAAAAAAGCATACAACATCTATCATCAACATCATCATATCTATCATCAACATCATCAAACAAAATCATATGAAAAAAAATGTATATGAACATGGGGCCGGCCGGACCGTAGCGCGGGGCGGCGCGGACCGGGGCGGTGACGGCGCGGGGCAGGGGCGGCGCGGCGACGAGGGCAGGGGCGCGGGGCAGGGGCGGCGCGGCGACGGCGTCGGGGGCAGGGCACGTGCGGCGCATCGACGCGTCGGGTCAGGGCAGAGGGGCGCGAGGAGCGGCGGCATCGGGGGTAGGGTGCTGTGAGGGCGTCGGCAACGGCTAGCTCGGGCAGCCTGCCGGCGTCGTGGATGGATTCGCCGGCGTCGGGGGGAGAGGAGGAGGAGAGATCGAAGTGAGGATGGGCGGTTCTGAAAATTCCTAAGTGTTACTTATATACCCAGAGTATTGGTCCCGGTTCATGGCACCAACCAGGACCAATGCCGCCCTTTAGTCCCGGTTGGTGCCACCAACCGGGACCAAAGGTCTGTTTTCAGCAGCCCAAAGGGCGGGAAACAGGGACATTTGTTCCCGGTTGGTGGCACCAACCGGGACTAAAGGGGTGCATTGGTCCCGGTTGGTGCCACGAACCGGGACCAAAGGTGAGCATTGGTCCCGGTTCGTGGCACCAACCGGGACCAATGGGCTTGCACAGCGGAGTGGTGGTGGGAGTTTTGTCCCACCTCGCTAGTTGAGAGCGCCCCGCACCGGTTTATAAGCTCGACTACCTCGTCCCTATTGAACTCCTCTGAACTGCAGGCCTATGGACCTAATCTAACAGTGCTATGCCTATGGGCCTGCTGGGCCTTCTGTGGGCATGAATCCTGGCCCAATTAGCTGGGTTTCTAGTCGTATTCACGCCGTGGTGGCCAAGTAGGTGGCATTTTTTTATGTTTTCTTTTTTGCTTTATTTATTTTTTTGTAGTTTTCCAGTCACAGGAGCCATCATCATGGTCTCGTTCTTCCTCTGGCATTCGGTCACCAGAGCAATCATGATCATGTCCTTCCTCCTCCATTGTTCGATCACCGGAGCCTTCACCCTCTCCTTCTAGACAATCGGTGTCGTTGAGATACGACAAGACATCACCTCCGCCGAGGATTATGTCCCCCAACAACTGTTCTGTTTCCAAGTCGCTTTGTTGATCCATAGTTTCTGCAAATATTACAACATGGCAATTAATATACAAACATGAGAGATGGATATATTAGTGGCAAACATAGAACTAGCTAGCTAATCACAACAAGGAATATTAATTAGTGGCCTCGACACTTCTATGGTTTGGGGTGGCCTCGACAACGCTTCTAGGGTTTGGGGTGGCCTCGACAACGCTCTTTTAACTTGGTAAATTTGGGTGGCCTCGATGCTTCTAGGGTTTGGGGTGGCCTCAGCGACGCTTCTAGGGTTTGGGGTGGCCTCGACGCTTCTAGGGTTTGGTCGGGCGAGAGGGGGTTGATCGACGTCCCCCCTCATGTTGAAGAGTTACCGGAGTTCTCTCATGAATGTCCGACGTCCGGACCGCCTCTCTCATGAATGTCAAACAAGGGATTTAACAAAATGGAGCCATTCTGGATGTGCAGAAAATCACTATTTGGAAGGCCTTTGCTGAAATTCGTACCAAAAAGCAAATTATTCTATCCGGAACTCCGTTCCAAAACAACTTTGAAGAGCTTCGTAGCATCATACGCCTGTTACTTCCGGCTAATGATGAAGCCATGGATTTCTTCAATACTTTGACAGACAATGTGACATATAGAAGAATATATATATAGATGAGATCAGAAAAAAATTCAAACTTTGACATATGATCAAACTTTGATATATGATCAAATGTTGCATATGTCAAAATTCAAACTTTGACATATGATCAAACTTTGATATATGTCCACCGCAATATAAAATGATACATAGACTTGTTTGGGCGAGAGGGGGTTGATCGACGTCCCCCCTCATGTCGAAGTTACCAGAGTTTTCTTCTAGTGGTTTGGGTGGCCTCGAGAGTTTGTCATAGTTTTCGGGGAGGGGGTATATCGACCCCCCCCCCCATCATGTCGAAGTTATCGGGGAGGGGGTATATCGACAACGACATACATACATGGAAAAAAATGTTATCGGGGAGGGGGTTGATCGACGTCCCCCTCTCGACCCCTCGGTGATCGTCGACCCTCCCCCTCTCGACCCCTCGGCGATCTTTTTTTTTCTTCTTCTTCCTCTTCTTATTTTTTTTCTCCTCTTCTTCCTCTCCTCTTCCTCTCCTTCTTCTTCTCCTTCTTCCTCTTCTTATTCTTATTTTCCTTTTTCCTCTCCTTCTTTTTCTTCTTCTTCCTTCTTCCTTCTTCCTCTTTTCTTCTTTTTCCTTATTTTCCTTTTTCCTCTCCGCTAACCTGAAATCTACTAACCTAAAATGCACTAACAGTACAACTAACCTAAAATGCACTAAATCAACTAACCTAAAATCGATATCTACTAACAACCTAAATAAAAAAATTAATACATATATGAAAAAAAACATCATATGAACAAAAAAAATTATATGAACAAAAAAAAGCATACAACATCTATCATCAACATCATCATATCTATCATCAACATCATCAAACAAAATCATATGAAAAAAAATGTATATGAACATGGGGCCGGCCGGACCGTAGCGCGGGGCGGCGCGGACCGGGGCGGTGACGGCGCGGGGCAGGGGCGGCGCGGCGACGAGGGCAGGGGCGCGGGGCAGGGGCGGCGCGGCGACGGCGTCGGGGGCAGGGCACGTGCGGCGCATCGACGCGTCGGGTCAGGGCAGAGGGGCGCGAGGAGCGGCGGCATCGGGGGTAGGGTGCTGTGAGGGCGTCGGCAACGGCTAGCTCGGGCAGCCTGCCGGCGTCGTGGATGGATTCGCCGGCGTCGGGGGGAGAGGAGGAGGAGAGATCGAAGTGAGGATGGGCGGTTCTGAAAATTCCTAAGTGTTACTTATATACCCAGAGTATTGGTCCCGGTTCATGGCACCAACCAGGACCAATGCCGCCCTTTAGTCCCGGTTGGTGCCACCAACCGGGACCAAAGGTCTGTTTTCAGCAGCCCAAAGGGCGGGAAACAGGGACATTTGTTCCCGGTTGGTGGCACCAACCGGGACTAAAGGGGTGCATTGGTCCCGGTTGGTGCCACGAACCGGGACCAAAGGTGAGCATTGGTCCCGGTTCGTGGCACCAACCGGGACCAATGGGCTTGCACAGCGGAGTGGTGGTGGGAGTTTTGTCCCACCTCGCTAGTTGAGAGCGCCCCGCACCGGTTTATAAGCTCGACTGCCCCATCCCCATTGAACTCCTCTGAACTGCAGGCCTATGGGCCTAATCTGACACTGCTATGCCTGTGGGCCTGCTGGGCCTTCTGGGGCCTGAATCCTGGCCCAATTAGCTGGGTTTCTAGTCGTATTCAGGCCGTGGTGGCCCAGTAGGTGGCATTTTTTTTCTGTTTTCTTTTTTGCTTTATTTTTTTTGCAGTTTTCCTGTGATTCTTTTTGCTGTTAGGTCACAAAAATTATAGACTTTCTGTTAGTGCAATTAATTTTCAAATTTGAATAGTTTAAATTTGAATTCTTTTAAATTTGTGTGAATCACTAGTTTGTGAATAACTTTACTATAAAAATAGATTTTTGAGTGATTATTTTTCCTGCTATTTAATATTATTGTGTTTTATCATTATATTAAATTTGGTAATTTTTAGGTTATTTTAAATGTCTGCTTTAATCAAGAACAGATTTTGTTATTTTAGTTTGCTATTAAAGTTTCTAAAAAAAAATTCTTTATGAAATTCTTTTTTCCATTATGTTTTGAACAGAAATACTTGATAATTTTAGTTGCATAAATTTTATATAATTTTAGTTTAAAAAATACTAGAGGTTTATAAAAGCTTTTTAGTTGATGCCTTTTGCTATTAGAGTTTTATAAAAGATTTTTAGTTAATTCTTTTTGCTATTGAAGAATATTATAGTTTTGTTTTAGTTGATCATAATAGAATATTTTAATTGATTATTTTAAGTTCATTCTTTTTGCTATTAGTTTATTCTTTTTGGGCTAAATGACCCTGAAATTGAAAAGCACTACAAATGAACTCTGAAAAGGTTGAAAGTTGGCACGGTATCATCATTTCACCCACATAACATGTGCTAAAAAGTAGAGAGGGTTACGGAAAAAACTGGATGCACTTCATGTACAAAACGGGCAATCTCTTTCGAAGTATCAGGGTTTCGAATGAAAACTCGTCTGTTACAAAGGGATTTCATTTTTTTGAACTTATTTGAACTTCAGACTTTTTGTGTGTTCAAAATGCACCATTCAAAGACACATTATCAATTTTCAACCCTTTCTGACTTCATTTGTTATCTTTCATGCATTTACTGATTTTTTTGAGATATATCACCCTGAAATTGAAAATCACTACAAATGAACTCTGAAAAGGTTTAAAGTTGGCATGGTATCATCATTTCACCCACATAGCATGTGCTAAAAAGTTGAGAGGGTTACGGCAAAAACTGGATGCACTTTATGTACAAAACGGACAATCTCTTTCAAAGTATCAGGGTTTCATACGGAAACCCGTCTGTTACAAAAGGCATTTCATTTCTTCACATGTAACTGCAGTGATTTTCTAGATCAAAGGCATCATCATAATAGTTGTGGAGAGAAAGTCTTCACTTTTTCTTCGCTTGTGTCCTTTGCTTATTGCGCCGTAACCATGGATATTCTTCATCGCTTACCAGGGTGCTTGGGTCAGCCTTGACTTTGAAGGGAGGAATTTCATGAAACTTTTCATAATCTTCAGACATGTCTGTCTTGCCCTCCAATCCCACGATGTCTCTATTTCCTGAAAGAACTATGTGGCGCTTTGGCTCATCGTATGATGTATTCGCTTCCTTATCTTTTCTTTTTCTCGGTTTGGTAGACATGTCCTTCACATAGAAAACCTGCGCCACATCATTGGCTAGGACGAATGGTTCGTCTGTCTACCCAAGATTGTTCAGATCCACTGTTGTCATTCCGTACTGTGGGTCTACCTGTACCCCGCCTCCTGACATATTGACCCATTTGCACTTAAACAAAGGGACCTTAAAATCATGTCCGTAGTCAAGTTCCCATATGTCCACTATGTTACCATAATTTGTGTCCTTTCCCCTCTTGGTTGCTGCATCAAAGCGGACACCGCTGTTTTGGTTGGTGCTCTTTTGATCTTGGGCGATCGTGTAAAATGTATTCCCATTTATCTCGTATCCTTTGTAAGTCAATACAGTCGAAGATGGTCCCCTGGACAATGAGTACAGCTCATCAGAAACAGTGTTGTCACCTCTGAGACGTGTTTCCATCCAACTGCCGAAAGTCCTGATGTGTTCACATGTAATCCAGTCGTCACACTGCTCCGGGTGTTTGGAGCGCAGAATGTTCTTGTGTTCATCGACATACGGGGTCACCAAGGTAGTGTTCTGTAGAACTGTGTAGTGTGCTTGAGACCAAGAATGCCCGTCCCTACATATTATTGAGTCCCCTCCTAGCGTGCCTTTTCCAGTCAGTCTCCCCTCATACCGTGATTGCGGGAGGCCAATCTTCTTAAGGCCAGGAATGAAGTCAACACAAAACCCAATGACATCCTCTATTTGATGGCCCATGGAGATGCTTCCTTCTGGCCTAGTGCGGTTATGGACATATTTCTTTAGGACTCCCATGAACCTCTCAAAGGGGAACATATTGTGTAGAAATACAGGGCCCAGAATGACAATCTCGTCGACTAGATGAACTAGGACATGCGTCATGATATTGAAGAAGGATGGTGGGAACACCAGCTCGAAACTGACAAGACATTGCGCCACATCACTCCTTAGCCTTGGTAGGATTTGAGGATCGATCACCTTCTGAGAGATTGCATTGAGGAATGCACATAGCTTCACAATGGCTAATCGAACGTTTTCCGGTAGAAGCCCCCTCAATGCAAACGGAAGCAGTTGCGTCATAATCATGTGGCAGTCATGAGACTTTAGGTTCTGGAACTTTTTCTCTGCCATATTTATTATTCCCTTTATATTCGACGAGAAGCCATACGGGACCTTCATACTGAGCAGGCATTCAAAGAAGATTTCCTTCTCTTCTTTGGTAAGAACGTAGCTTACAGGACCTTCATACTGCTTTGGAGGCATGCCTCCTTTTTCGTGCAAACGTTGCAGGTCCTCCCGTGCCTCCGGTGTATCTTTTGTCTTCCCATACACGCCTAAGAAGCCTAGAAGGTTCACGCAAAGGTTCTTTGTCACGTGCATCACGTCGATTGAAGAGTGGACCTCTAGGTCTTTCCAGTAGGGTAGGTCCCAAAATATAGATTTCTTCTTCCACATGGGTGCACGTCCCTCAGCGTCATTCGGAACAGATAGTCCGTCGAGACCCTTTCGAAAGATTACGTGTAAATCATTGACCATAGCAAGTACGTGATCACCGGTACGCATGGCAGGCTTCTTCCCGTGATCTGCCTCGCCTTTGAAATGCTTGCCTTTCTTTCAACATTGATGGTTGGTCGGAAGAAATCAACGATGCCCCAGGTACACATTCTTCCTGCATTTGTCCAGGTATATACTTTTAGTGTCAGCTAAACAGTGCGTGCATGCGTGGTATCCCTTGTTTGTCTGTCCTGAAAGGTTAATGAGAGCAGGCCAATCATTGATGTTTACAAACAGCAACGCATGCAAGTCAAATTCCTCCTGTCTGTGCTCATCCCACACACGTACAACATTTCCATTCCACAGCTGTAAAACTTCTTCAACTAATGGCCTTAGTATAGGGTAACGCGATAGAAAATCAAAATTTTCGGTATAGCGAGCACACCCAGGACCACTATGGAGACTGCATACAAGGTTTGATGTGTTCCGTACCGACTCGAAGCACAGCGGAAGAAGAGTCGATGGAGATCGTCGATGCAGATCCCCGCAGCTAGGATTTACAACCTCCCAACCGCGAGGATGTACTCCCTCGCCGGACAGCCCTCCGGGAGGCGGTCGGACAGTCCCTCGGACGATGTCGCGGACAGCCCTTCGGGAGGACCCCCGAAACCCGAACGGAGACTCGGACAGCCCTTCGGGAGGGTACTCGAACAGCCCCTCGGGCAAAAGATCGAAACTACGACCTCTCTACGGGGTTGCACACATACGGTGTCAGCTATCCGGCAGGGCTTCGCCGTCCAGAACTAGTTCTTGCCGGAACCCAGACAGCCTTTCGGCTCTACGAAACTATTTCGCGGGGAGGGAGAGAGAAGCCAGACAAGTCATGGCATGTGTATGAGAGCAAGGATGAGGAGAATGGCAGCCACTTCTCCTCCTTTTATAGGCCAAGGCAAGGGGTGGGGTGGTGGGGAAAGTACCAAAAAACCCATGCTACATGTCCCACATGAAGGGTAAAGAGGTAATGCAAGGGAGGCACCATGGGGACACCATGGGGTCCCCCCCTTGGCCGGCCACAACCTTGCCCCCCCCCCCATGGGGGGGGGCCCAACAAGCCACCAACATGTCTCCCTTGAAACAAGGGTGCTCCCTAGACAAAAAGCCACCAAACAAGCAACCCCCGATTCGTGGGATCTTGTCCCCTTGCGCTGAGACAAGATGTTTTCCACGAAACTTTTTTCTGAAAAATTCCAGAAGGTCCCAGAACATTTCCGGCACCCTCTAAAATTATTCTGGGAATTTTCCGAAACATTTCCGGTATGGTAGTTTTCATCAACGAAAAGCAACAACAGCGGTTACGGCAGTTTCGGAACATTTCCGGTTTTTTACTCTGAAAATTCCCAGAAGTTCCCAGACCAATTCTGACATCCTCTGAAAATTTCCATGCGATGCCGAAAACCCATTTGACCTAATAATATATTCCGAAACACCTTTTTGGTTTTACCGAAACTCTTTCAATGTTCTCTCTCTCCAGAACTCTTCCGTTGTCTCCGAAACTTTTCCGGTGACTTTCTCTCAGACTCCCTGTCTAGTATTCAGCAGATAGATGACCCTTAAGCATGTGACCCTATAGGTTCGGTGAAGTATAGACATGATCCGGAACCCCTTCCGATCAATGATCAACATCAGAGCCGTGGACAACCATATTAACCCCTATACCCACACGAATAAAATATTCGAGTGAACCTCCAGTTGCTGTGAGCTATTCCTGTTGCTTCGCGATATGTCACAAATACCCGAGGTGAGATTTATTGCATCCCCGTGGATCAACAAATTTGTCCACTATGCAAGTTACCTCGTTACCGGTTTTCTTCTCTTTTCTCGTTTCCGTGTTTTCGGCATCCCAGTGATCAAATCACAAGGTGTCTGGCCAGACGATGATGGATACCGAAACACCGAGAGGGCCCGAGAATATCTCTCCATCGTCGGAGGAGCAAATTCCAATCTTGAGCTATCTCGTTACTTGCCATACTTTTCCGTGAACCCGCAAGCCGCCGTAATAGCCACCCAGTTACGGATGACTTTAACAAACCCCAAAGTTCACGAAGCAAGTACGAAGGAACTCGATACTCTCATGGTCTAAGGAATTATGCAAACATTAACAATCTCTATGTTATTAACCATAAACTTGTTACGATTGAATCTCATAGCATAACATCAATTCGGGTCGATTCAACACAAGTGTTCTACCAACAATTTGTTCCCTCAAAATTGCCGGCATAGACATGCCCATGATCAGGAAAACAGGATCATCATGCAATACTCGAGCCAGTCAAAGAGGCTTGACCAGGAATACATTTTTCCGTTTATTATCCCACACGTGCACATGAGTTTCCCCCCAAGCCTCGTTTTATTGTAGACTCGAGAATCATTGCAGTTATAGCATGGAACATAAACTTTCATTACAAACCAGGAGATACAAAATAACTGATATTACTACCTCTAGGGCATATCTCCTACAGACTCCCACTTGCACTAGAGTCATAATCCAGTTACATGGCTTCCCTAACACCAATGGCTATCCGGTGTTGCTCATGCTTTGCTCGTGGTAGAGGCTTTGTCATCGGGTCTGACACATTCAGATCCGTGTGAACTTTGCGTACTTTCACTAAACCCTCGTCGACATGATGTCGAATGAGTTTATATTTGCGTTGAATATGTCTTGTCTTATGGTGCGAACTTGGCTCCCTTGCCTGAGCCACAGCGCCACTATTATCACAATAGATCTCCACCGGGTCCAGAGCACTTGGAACCACACCAAGGTCTTCAAGAAATTGCTTGATCCATACCGCCTCCTTGGAGGCTTCTAAAGCTGCAACATACTCCGCCTCCGTCGTAGAATCCGCCACAGTCTTTTGTTTGGAACTTTTCCAATCAACTGCGCCACCGTTCAACATGAAAACATAGCCTGATTGAGATTTGAAGTCATCTGGGTCAGTCATGAAGCCTGCATCAGTGTAACCACTTACAATGAGCTCTTCATCACCTCCGTACACAAGGAGTAAATCCTTGGTCCGTCTGAGGTACTTAAGAATACCCTTGACTGCGGCCCAGTGTTCCAATCCTGGATCACTTTGGTACCGGCTGCTAACACTTAGCGCATAGGAAACATCCGGTCTTGTACATAGCATGGCATACATAATAGAACCAACTGCCGAGGCATATGGAACATCATTCATTTGTACTCGCTCATCGAGAGTTCGAGGACTCTGATTCTTGCAAAGCACTGTGCCAGGTGACATGGGGAGTAGGCCTTTCTTGGAGTTCTCCATGTTGAACCTTTTCAACACCTTGTCAATGTACGTGCTTTGGCTAAGCGCTATCAAGCGTTTTGATCTATCTCTATAGATTCTGATGCCCAATACATATGCCGCTTCGCCTAAGTCTTTCATTGAAAACCTTTTCTTCAATGATTCTTTTATTTCGCTAAGAAAATTCATGTCATTTCCAATCAATAATATGTCATCCACATACAAGATTAGAAATGCTTTTGCGCTCCCACTAAACTTCTTGTAAACACAAGATTCTTCATCATTCCTGATGAAACCAAACTCTTTGACCACTTTATCAAAACGAATGTTCCAGCTCTTTGCTGCTTGCTTCAGACCATAAATGGCTTTCTGAAGTTTCCATACCTTTCCAGCATCCTCATGAATGACAAAACCTTTCGGCTGTATCATGTATACATCCTCTTTGAGGTTTCCATTTAGGAAAGCCGTTTTGACATCCATCTGCCATATTTCATAATCGAAATAAGCAGCAATTGCTAGTAATATCCGAACAGACCTAAGCATAGCTACGGGCGAGAAAGTCTCGTCGTAGTCCACTCCTGGAACTTGCGTGAACCCTTTCGCGACAAGCCTAGCTTTGTGGATAGTAATGTTACCATCCGCGTCCGTCTTCTTTTTGAAAATCCATTTACAACCAATCGGCTTTACGCCTTCTGGAAGTTCTTCCAGGTTCCAAACTTGGTTTTCGTACATGGATTCCATTTCGGATCTCATTGGCTTGTGCCATTCTTTTGAGCTGGGCCCCGCCATCGCTTCCTTGTAGTGCGTAGGTTCATCGTCTTCAAGAATGAAGGTTTCGTTATGAAACCATTCAGGTGGTTGGATAGCCCTACCTAATCTGTGCGGTTCAGTTACAACATTGTCTGAAGTCTCCGCATCATATGCGACAACTTCCAGCTCAGTTGTAGGGATAATTAGCGGAATTTCTTCCGGTTCCTTAGCCATATCAACGGTTGCCGAAGATTCACTAATCTCATTGAGTTGTACTGTCCTCCCACTTGTTTGTTTAGCGAGAAACTCTTTCTCAAGAAAGACTCCGCCTTTAGCGACAAACACTTTGTGCTCGGAGGGTAGGTAGAAGGAATACCCAACGGTGCTTGTTGGATAACCTACAAAGTAACATTTGTCTGATCTGGGATCGAGTTTGCTAGGCTGTAAACGCTTTACATATGCCTCACAACCCCAAATTATAAGATGCGACACACAAGGTTTCTTCCCATGCCACATCTCATGTGGTGTCGTCTTAATAGACTTAGACGGTGCTTTGTTTAGTGTGTGAGCGGCAGTAAGTAGTGCGTGACCCCAAAAAGATATCGGTAGATCTGTAAGAGACATCATCGACCTTACCATGTCCAACAAGGTTCGGTTACATCGTTCCGATACTCCGTTTCTCTGTGGAATTCCGGGAGGCGTAAGCTGTGAAACGATTCCACGGTCACTCAGATGTTGGCCAAACTCATGACTAAGATACTCGCCTCCGTGATCAGACCGCAGTAACTTAATCTTTTTGTCACTATGATTTTCTACCTCATTATGAAATTCTTTGAACTTTTGAAAGGTTTCCGACTTATGCTTCATCAAGTAGATATAGCCATACCGACTTAAATCATCAGTAAAAGTCACGAAGTAAAAATACCCACCCCGTGCGGCCGTGTTCATTGGACCACATACATCACTATGTATTATTTCCAAAAATTCACCCGCCCGTTCAGGATGACCCGTGAACGGCGTCTTGGTCATTTTCGCCATCAAGCAAGCTTCACATGTGTCAAATGATTCAAAATCAAGGGACGGTAAAACTCCATCTTTATGGAGTCTTTGCATGCGTTTCTTTCCGATGTGGCCAAGCCGACAGTGCCACAAGAAAGTGGTGGTGGTATCAGCCTTCTTAAGGCGTTTAGCATTTACGTTAAAGACATCATTTCCACATTCAAGATTTAGTATGAAAAGGCCCCCAACAATGGGTGCAAATCCATAAAACATATCCTTACAATAAAGTGAACAACCGTTGTTCTCAGACTTGTACGAATACCCATCGTGTACTAAACATGATCCGGAGATAATGTTTCTACACAACAGTGGAACAAAATAACAGTTACTTAGTTCTAAGATAAATCCTGAAGGGAGACGTAGAGGCATAATGCCGATGGCTTGAGCGGCGATCCCAGCGCCGTTCCCGACAAGCATCACGACTTCATTCTTTTCCAGCTTGCGCACCTTCTGAAGTCCCTGTATCGAGTTGCAAATGTGAGCAACCGATCCGGTATCAAATACCCAAGACTTAGAATTTTCGCTAGCAAGTAAAACGTCAATGACATTAACTTGTATAACAATTATACCTTTTCCGGTTTTCCCGGACTTCTTATCTTCCAGATACTTCTTGCAGTTTCTCTTCCAGTGTCCTATGCCCTTGCAGTAGAAGCACTCAGTTTCATTCTTGGCTCCACCCTTAGAGTTGCTTTGGGAGCCGGTCTTACCGGCGCCCTTGCCTTCTTTGGCTTGCCTTTCTTCTTTTTGAAACTGGCGGTTTTATTCACAAGCGACACTTGCTTGCGATTTTTTCGCAGTCCTCCTTCTGCAGTTTTCAGCATGGCGAGCACCTCTTCCGGTTCCTTCTCCATCCCACTCATGTTGTAGTTTAATACAAAACCATCGTAAGACGAGGGGAGTGAAGAAAGCAACATGTCCATCGTATGGCCAGGTGGAAGTGGAAATTCCAGGGTTTTAAGCCTTTCAGCATAGCCAATCATTTTGACCACGTGTTCGCCAACTGAACTACCCTCAGCCATCTTGCAATCCATCAAAGCCTTCATGATATCAAATCGTTCAGACTTTGCGGTTTCCTTGTACAGAGCATCCAATTCCCGGATCATATCACGGGGTTTATGGAGTTCAAAACGTTTTTGAAGGTCTGTACTCATGCAAGCTAGCATGAGGCACTGCACTAAGTTGTGATCATCATCCTTAGTGGCCCAGACATTTTGTACATCTTCCGGGGCCTCTGCCGCCGGTTTAGCTGGAAGAGCATTTTCAAGCACATACAGTTTCTTAGCGCTCCTGAGGACAATCCTCAGGTTGCGGACCCAGTCCGCAGAGTTGTTTCCAGTCGCAGTTAACTTCTCTTTCTCTAACATCGGGCCTAAGTTGAACGTGGTGTTGCGAGCCATTTGATCTACAACGGAAAACACAGGTTTTCACTTAGACTTTGTTAATAATGAAGTTTGCACTAGTGAATATACAATTTTATTCTAAAGTGTGCTCCCACTCAAATCAATATCTCTCATAATTGATTGTGAGTGATTCAAGACCCAGACTTCAATTCATTGCCATAGAATCATCATCTCATGACGGGAATTTTATTCGGTAGGCCAACTTGCCGATCACATCTCCATGTGACTCTTGTTCATCTTTCGATGCGTGTATTCCGAGCTCATGACTTTCATGCCTGAACGTCAAGGCAACCAAGTGATCTCGCTGTGAGGTCTCAACTCACCCGCCTCACACATCCCTAATCGTTCGTACCCATGCATCCATGGCGTACCCCTAAAAGTTAGGTGCCGTGACAGTGCTACACTTGGGAGAACACTAACTACTTGATATTTTTGTGAGAGATCACCCTAATAAAAGCGACTACTGCGCAATCAAGAAGGGTGCATCAAGAGGGATAAACATCTCAGGCAATTCATAATAGCATGATATGGTATAGCCTCTTCTGACGGAGAAGTCTTTCATTTCTTCGTCTTCGGCATTTGCGTCGTTGTTCACCTTCGCGAAGATTGCCACCACCTTGTTGATGCACCAGATAATATTGCTATCTCCATAGCAGATAAAATAAATGCATTACTTAAGGTTGACACGCAGGTCATTAAAGTGCAATCATATGGCTCCAGCCATCATGCCGAATCATGACACGCAGGTCATGTTAATTACATCATATAGTCATCTCATACATAATCAAATTGAATATGAGACTTGCTATACCACATCACATGCAAACCATCCTGCAAAACCAAGTTAGACGCCTCTAATCGGTTTATGCAAAATTTTATTTTACGTGGTTTCTAAGGTTTTGACTTAAACCGTAGCTACCAACGTATTATCAACAAGTATGATTATTCAAGTCGCTAGATTAACATCTCGGGGTGTATGAAACACGAGATAATTAAATCTCGAGCTCCATACTAAACTTTGTCATACGCATGACCCCCGTGCAGATCACATCTGCAAATTTCATCTTTCTTTTGACTATGGCAGAACCCAAAGAACTGATAGCACTTCCATGATCAATCAGGATCATGGATTGCCAGAACTTTGTCAAATTCCACCATGCTGTCTCAAGATTGAGCAAACGCAAATTCTAGGGAAGCAACAAGAACATCGGGTAACAGATTTCATCTGTCACCCGCATAAATAATTTTCAGCAATAGATCTTATCTACTACCTAATTATATTATGCAATACCCATACATCTCCATGTATTCTAGATCGTAACCTGCATCTACGCATAGCACGGATCTTGATGCCACTATAGGGTAACGTGACAGAAAATCAAAATTTTCGGTATAGCGAGCACACCCAGGACCACTATGGAGACTGCATACAAGGTTTGATCTGTTTCGTACCGACTCGAAGCACAGCGGAAGAAGAGTCGATGGAGATCGTTAGTGCAGATCCCCGCAGCTAGGATTTACAACCTCCCAACCACGACGATGTACTCCCTCGCCGGACAGCCCTCCGGGAGGCGGTCGGACTGTCCCCCGGACGATGTCGCGGACAGCCCTTCGGGAGTACCCCCGAAACCCGAACGGAGACTCGGACAGCCCTTCGGGAGGGTACTCGGACAGCCCCTCGGGCAAAAGATCGAAACTACGACCTCTCTACGGGGTTGCAGACATACGGTGTCAGCTATTCGGCAGGGCTTCGCCATCCAGAACTAGTTCCTGCCGGAACCCAGACAGCCTTTCAGCACTACGAAACTATTTCGCGGGGAGGGAGAGAGAAGCCAGACAAGTCATGGCATGTGTATGAGAGCAAGGATGAGGAGAATGGCAGCCACTTCTCCTCCTTTTATAGGCTAAGGCAAGGGGTGGGGTGGTGGGGAAAGTACCAAAAAACCCATGCTACATGTCCCACATGAAGGGTAAAGAGGTAATGCAAGGGAGGCATGATACCATGGGGTCCCCCCCCTTGGCCGGCCACAACCTTGCCCCCCCCCCCATGGGGGGGGCCCCCAACAAGCCACCAACATGTCTCCCTTGAAACAAGGGTGCTCCCTACACAAAAAGCCACCAAACAAGCAACCCCCGATTCGTGGGATCTTATCCCCTTGCGCTGAGACAAGATGTTTTCCACGAAACTTTTTTCTGAAAAATTCCAGAAGGTCCCAGAACATTTCCGGCACCCTCTAAAATTATTCTGGGAATTTTCCGAAACATTTCCGGTATGGTAGTTTTCATCAACGAAAAGCAACAACAGCGGTTATGGCAGTTTCGGAATATTTTCGGTTTTTTACTCTGAAAATTCCCAGACCAATTCTGACATCCTCTGAAAATTTCCATGCGATGCCGAAAACCCATTTTTTATTTTTATTTGGGTCATGGGCCCCACTGGTCAGTGGACCAGGGGCGGACACGTCCGGGGCGTGCCCCATTTGGGACCGGACATGTCCGGTGCCCAAAGGGGACGCACGGGCGGGCGCGGGCGGTCGGGGGCGCGGCGAAGCGTGGGCGCAGGCGAGCGCATGCGGGGCCGGAGGCGGGGCGGCGGCGCGGTGGCTGGAGCGGCCGCGGGCGGCAGCGCGGTGGCTGGAGCGGCAGCGGGCGGCGGTTGCGCGGTGGCGAAGCGGGGGCCGGAGCTGGTCGAGGCGACCGCGGGACGGGCGCGGGGAGCACGGCGTCAAGCGCGCGGGCGCGAGGACGGGGAGGCACGGGGTGGTCGCGGCAGTGGCCGGCGAGGATGCGTGCGCGGCGAGGTGCGGGAGCAGAGAGGGGGGGAGAGGCCCGAGGCCTCACCGTGATCCGTAGGGACGGGGCAGCGGGGGTCGGGGTGGTCGACGGGGACGACGGCGATGGGGAGGCAGGCCGGCGAGGGACGAAGCGGCGACGTAGACGAGGCAGACCGGCGAGGGAGCGCTCCGGGCGGTGGCGTCGTGCGGCGAGGGCGAGGCGGCGCGGTCGTCGCAGCGACCGAGGGCGACGGGGTCGTTCCCGCGATCCCGATCCCGATCTGGATCGGGAGGTGGGGGCTGACGAGGGGAGCAGGCCGGCGGGAGGCGCGGGCTCCGGGCGCGGGGCGAGCGGCGTCGGCACGTCGGACGGGATCGGGGATCGCCCCGATCCAGATGGGGGGGGAGAAGAGAAACGAGGGGGAGAGGGGATCGGGGGTAGGGCTAGGGTTTGGGTCTCCTGGGGGAGGCCATATAGAGAGGGGGGGCGCAGGTGGGCCGGCCGGCTGGGCTTCGGCCCAGTTGGGCCGGGGGGGGGGTGGTGTTGCTCTTTTTTTCCTTTTCCTTTTCTGTTTCTTTTTCCTTTTCTTTATTCTCTTTTCTCCACTGTTAAATGTTTAGGGCCTCAAATGGTTTTTGTAAAAAGTGTGACCTATTTCATAAATACCAGTGCATTATTCCTTAATACCTAAAATTAGTTTGGACAAAACATAATTCCATATTTATTTCAGATTTAATAAATGGTTATTAAATATTATCTTTATCCACTGTTTGAGGTTGTTCGAGTCACTTATCCAATTCCAATGATGTTGGTTTCAATTTAGAATAGCCTCTGGAATATTTGCTATTTATCTGACATTTTAGTTTCTATGTTGGACAACTTTTATATTCCACTTTCATTTAAATTTGAATTTGACTTAGGAGTTGAAATGCAATATGATGCTAATGATGATTATGCACTATTAATCATGATGACATGGCCTCATCAAAAGGGTGATCACTGTAGCTTAATACAGGGGGTGTTACAAATCTCCTCCACTACAAGAAATCTCGTCCCGAGATTTAGGAGGTAGAAAGAAACAAAGCGGGGTATTCATCGCGAAGACGATCCTCGCGTTCCCAAGTGGCTTCATCCTCAGAATGGTTTGACCACTGAACCTTGAGGAACTTGATAACCTTCTGGCGTGTGCGACGCTCGGCTTGATCAAGAATGCGGACCGGATGCTCTTTATAAGAGAGGTCTTGTTGCAGTTCAAGCAATTCGTGATCTACTCCGCGGATAGGGTCTTTGAAGCAGCGGCGGAGTTGTGACACGTGGAACACATCGTGAACCTGAGAAAGGTTCGGTGGAAGTTCCAACTGATATGCCACTCTACCACGCCTTTCAAGAACAGTGAAAGGACCAATATAGCGAGGAGCTAGCTTGCCCTTGATCCCGAATCGGTGTGTACCTTTCATCGGTGTGACTCAAAGATAAGCCTTTTCGCCAGGTTGATAGACCATATCTTTGTGTTTGCGGTCATACTGACTCTTTTGACGTGACTGAGCAGTCTTCAAATGCACGCGGACAATGCGAACTTGATCTTCGGCAAGTTGGATAATATCCGGACCGAAGAGTGGACGTTCCCCAGTTTCTGACCAATTCAGAGGGGTTCGGCACTTTCGTCCGTACAATACTTCGAAGGGGGCCATCTTCAGACTGGCTTGATAGCTGTTATTGTAAGAGAATTCGGCATATGGGAGAGATTCTTCCCATTTCCTGCCGAAGGATATGACACAAGCTCGAAGCATATCTTCGAGAACTTGGTTGACTCGTTCAACTTGTCCTTGAGACTGAGGGTGAAAAGCGGTGCTGAAGGACAGATGAGTTCCCATAGCTTCTTGGAAGCTTGCCCAGAATCTTGAAGTGAATAAGCTGCCACGGTCTGAACTGATAACCAGTGGAATACCGTGAAGTGAAACAATTCTGGACATGTAGAGAGTTGCGAGCTGACTAGCAGTGATCGTCTCTTTGACGGCTAGAAAATGTGCAACTTTGGAAAGTCGGTCAATGACGACAAGAATAGCATCATTACCTTTCTGTGATTTGGGAAATCCAGTGATAAAGTCCATTTCAACATGGTCCCATTTCCATTCAGGAACAGCAATTGGTTGCAGAGTTCCGGCGGGCCTTTGATGTTCTGCTTTGACGCGACGGCAAACATCACATTCAGCAACATAGCGAGCAATGTCTTGCTTCATGTTTGACCACCAGAATCTTTGACGGATGTCTTGGTACATCTTGGTACTGCCGGGATGGATAGACAACGGAGTGTCGTGAGCTTCTTGCATGACCTCCTGAGTCATACCCAGGTTACCTTTAGAGGGGACCACTAGACGACTTTTAAAGAACAAGGTGCCAGTATCATCAATAGTGAAGAACGAAGGCCTTCCTTCAGCGAGATAGCGCTTAATCTTGTGGGCTTGAGAGTCATAACCCTGCAGCGTCTTGATGCTGTCCACGAGATCTGGTTTAGCAACCAGGGTATTAAGAGAACCCTGGGAAACAACGTGGAGGTTCATTTTGTAGGAACCTTCAGGAGGGGAAGCGAGTGCTCCAGGAGGAACAATGTGGAGATTCAGCTTTCTGAATTCTTCAATAAGCGAAGGTTGAACTTCGTGAAACTGGAGGTGACTGCAATAAGACTTGCGGCTCAAGGCATCGGCCATTACATTAGCCTTGCCAGGGGTATAAGAAATACCCAAGTTAAAATCCTCTACGGTCTCCATCCATCTCTGTTGACGGAGGTTCAGGTCTGGCTGAGTGAACAGATACTTCAGACTTTGATGATCGGTGTAGATCTCGCAACGATTACCGAGAAGGTAATGTCGCCACTGTTTTAGTGCATGGATGACGGCAGCAAGCTCGAGGTCATGTACTGGGTAATTCTCTTCGTGCGGACGCAATTGACGCGAAGCATAAGCAATTACTCTGCGGTCTTGCATTAGGACACCGCCTAATCCTTGACGGGATGCATCACAATAGATGACAAAATCCCTCTGGGAATCAGGAGGGGCAAGCACTGGGGCAGAAGTCAGCTTGTCTTTGAGCGTCTGGAAACTTTCCTGACACTTTTCCGTCCAATCGAACTTGACGCCTTTATGAAGCAGGTTAGTCAGGGGCTTGGCGATCTTGGAGAAGTTCTCGACAAATCGACGGCAATAGCTGGCGAGCCCGAGAAAACTTCGAACTTGCCTGACGTTCTTTGGAGGAGCCCAATCAAGAATAGCCTGAACTCGCTCGGGGTTGACGGCAATACCATCCTTGGAGATGACATGCCCAAGGTATGTTACTTCGGGAAGCCAGAATTCACACTTGGAAAACTTAGCATATAGTTGATGCTCTCGAAGTTTTTCCAGAACAAGTCGAAGATGTTCAGCATGTTCCTCTTTGTTCTTGGAGTATACTAGGATATCATACAGGTAAACCACGACGAACTTGTCAAGGTATTCCATGAATATATAATTCATCAGGCGGGAGAATGTGGCGGGAGCATTGGTTAAGCCGAATGACATGACAGTGTACTCGTATGAGCCATATCGAGTAACGAAGGCGGTCTTTGGGATATCCTCTTCACGAACGCGGATCTGGTGGTAACCCAACCTTAAGTCGAGTTTAGAGAACACTGATGAACCCGCCAGTTGATCATACAGATCGTTTATCCGAGGAAGGGGATATTTGTTCTGGATAGTTGCTTGGTTAATAGGACGGTAATCTTGGACCAATCGGTTTGATCCATCCTTCTTCCTGACAAAGAGAGAAGGTGCTCCCCAAGCAGAGGAACTTGGGCGAATGAAACCCTTACGAAGTGAAGCGTCGATTTCCTCCTTAAGTTCAAGGAGTTCATGCGGCGGCATCTTGTAGGGTCGCTTGGCGATAGGAGTGGTGCCTGGTTTCAAGTCGATGACAAATTCGATAGCTCGAGCAGGGGGTATCCCTGGGAGTTCTTCTGGGAAAACACCTTGGAATTCGCGAACAACTGGAATGTTCTCAATGCCTTCAAGTGGTGATGCGTTTAACGCATTCAAGGCATAAAGCCTCGCCTCGGCATTTTGGATGATTTGAGCCTGGTAGCTTATTATTTCATCAGAAGGGTGTAGAAGATGGACGATCTTCGTGGCGCAAACTATAGAAGCAGTATGCGCTTTCAACCAATCCATTCCGAGAATGAGGTCGATACTACAAGACTTTAGTATGAAAGGGGAGGCGTGAAACTCCAGCCCTTCAATTTCAACGGTGACGTCGTTGCTACCCATGGAGGTTTGACATTGACCCGCGGGGGTGTGTATTACTATTGTAGTGTTCATGACCTCACATTTAATGTCGTGTTTGTATGCAAATTCTTCGGACATGAATGAATGCGATGCTCCCGAATCAAATAAAACAGAAGCTGGTACTGTATTAACAAGGAGAGTACCCATCACGGTGGCAGGCTGGTCCTGAGCTTCATTGAAATCGGTGTGGTTGGCCTGAATACGCCCATAAGACTTGGCATTGTTGTTGCGAGGCTGATTGTTCCTACGGTCAGTTGCAGGAAGTGCCAGTTGGTTCTGGTTCTGAATGCAGTTCCTGGAAAAATGACCTGGCTGCCCACACTTGTAGCACAGACTATCATTGGGATTGGGAGCAGGAGCTCGGGGTGGTGGAGCTGGAAGTCCTGGCTGCCTAGGTGGTGGAGGCAGACGTGGTGCAGTATAGGACTGTCTTGGAGCAGGTGCAGCTGGACGGTACACGCTGTTTGGAATCCAGATCCGACGCTTCTGTGCAGGCTGGCTCGAAGATGAACCAGTGTCACGGTTGCGCCTAAGAGATCCCTGGTGTGCCTGCAGACCAGTCTCGACCTGGATAGCCTTGGTCACCAAGATGGAGAAATTATCAAATTCATGCACAAGGAGCGCTAGCTTGATGTCAGCTTGAAGTCCTTCGCGAAACCTTTCCTGGCGGCGAGCATCAGTGGGAATGTCTTCTTCAGCATAGCGGGATAATTCCAGAAACTCCCGCTGATAAGCTTCCACTGTCTTGTTGCCCTGGGTGAGGTTGCGGAACTCTTGCTTCTTCCGGTCCATGATTCCCTGAGGAATGAAACGGGCACGGAAGGAAGCTTGGAAATCCGGCCAAGTGATGACTGTGCCAGCTGGTTGAGTGCGCCTGTGGCTGTCCCACCATTGAGCAGCGGGGCCCTTGAGAAAGAAGGAGGCGAAGGTGACATAGTTTGCAGGGGCAACGCCACCAGATTCCAACTCATAGGTGATGTCGCGAAGCCAGTCATCCGCATCCAGGGGCTGAGTTGAGCCGCGGTAGACGGTTGGGTTGAGGCGCATAAAGTCCTGCAGGGTCCCTGGGCCCGGATACTGGTTCATATTGGGACGAGGAAACTGATCCATGATCCCTTGCATGAACTGACGTTGCAGTTCAAATTGCTGCATCATTCCAGCCATATAGTTCGGCGGTGGTGGATCGTTGGCACCACGGCCACGACCACGACCAGCGGGTCTAACCATCCTGCTAATTTACAACAGGGGGTAGTTTAGTAAAAGCAAGCGCGAGTGCTTAGTGACAAGCATGATGTAACACGACAATACTCCAAGCAGTGTTATAGATACATAACAGTAGTCGATTAAGACATACAGATCCATACACAACGTCGGGTACAAGCGGACAGCATAACGGCGCAAATCAAAAGCTAGACATACTAGGCGGCGCGCAGGCACGCGGTAAGGAAGTACACAACGAGAGATAGCAAAGGCTACATCAACGGCGGAGAGAACCACTGTATCGGGGTAGCTGCGAGTGCGGACGACGAATGTTCGTCGCGGAAAGATCCTGTGCTCCATGTGCACTCTGATGCAGAACCCGGTCTCGAGCTGTAAGAAGAGGTCCACGTGTCGGTGTGTGACCTCCAACAGTAGGCCAGTCAATACCAGCATACATCTGAGTCCTGCGCGGATAAAGGATGTGCTCCGGATGTATCCCTGCATGGACAGCGGGCAGCAACTGCGTCATAGCATCGTAGAGACGTGCTCGAGTGGCAACCAACTCGACGGCAAGAGCCCGAACAGTGCGATCCAGAGCCTGAGTGCACTGAATCAGAACGCGCGGGTCGTAGCGACGAGGCTCGTACGGGGCACAGATAGCCGTGTAGTATCCGGTAGCATCTCCAGCAGGGGCATACGGAATGTAGCGGAACTCGGAGTCATCCAAGATAGCATTGTGCTCCCCTCGTAGACGTACGACAGCGGAGTAGGCGGCATCATGGACTGCCATCTCAATCGTCACGCCTAATCCGTGAAAAAGGTGTAGCTCGGTGTCTGAGTTGTTCTGCTGATCATAAATCCGAACTTCAGCATAGTACTGTTCCTGGTTGAACTCGCGGTAAACCTCATAAACCAAGTACTCAGGGTACCAACGGTAGCCAAGTCTGGTCATGAGAGCGATCAGGACAGCGGGAAACCCAGGGGTATTACGAGCCCAAGTGCGAAGCACAAGCTGTGTCGTAGGACGCGGTGGAAACAAACGGTCCATCTGAAACAGAGGAAATTCAGATTTGTCAAATGACAATGAGAAGTTTAACACAACTCGGAGAGAAAGGTTAGACAAAACAATGGAAAGGAAAATGATTATCAGACTAATCAGATCAACGACAGGGAAATCGCACAGCTATCCAGCTCTCCGGGTAGACAGAATTTACGAGATCCTAAGTGTCGGCGTTAGTAAAATTCATTTAACCCGAGTAGAAGAGAGATCAGAGTCCCAGAGTATAGACGAGGAATAAAAGATCCTAATACCACCCAGTTGGCAATGTGGGCCCGTAAGCCACACAGCCAAGTTAGTAAAACGGTTTTCTTTGTCTAGACTCAACTTCGGCCAAGGAATTGGAAAGGGGGATTCCTACAGGCAGTCGGCTCTGATACCAACTTGTGACGCCCCCGATTCAATCGTACACTAATCATGCATGCAAACGTGTACGATCAAGATCAGGGACTCACGGGAAGATACCACAACACAACTCTAAAACATAAATAAGTCATACAAGCATCATAATACAAGCCAGGGGCCACGAGGGCTCGAATACAAATGCTCGATCATAGACGAGTCAGCGGAAGCAACAATATCTGAGTACAGACATAAGTTAAACAAGGTGCCATAAGATGGCTAGCACAAACAAGGATACAACAGATCGAACAGGCGCAGGGCCTCCTGCCTGGGATCCTCCTAACTACTCCTGGTCGTCGGCGTCCTGGACGTAGTAGTAGGCTCCGCCCTGGTGGTAGTAGTCGTCGTAGGTGGCGTCTGGCTCCTGGGCTCCAACATCTGGTTGCGACAACCAGCAAGTTCCTCTGGATAGTTGCTTGGTTAATGGGACGGTAATCTTGGACCAATCGGTTTGATCCATCCTTCTTCCTGACAAAGAGAGAAGGTGCTCCCCAAGCAGAGGAACTTGGGCGAATGAAACCCTTACGAAGTGAAGCGTCGATTTCCTCCTTAAGTTCAAGGAGTTCATGCGGCGGCATCTTGTAGGGTCGCTTGGCGATAGGAGTGGTGCCTGGTTTCAAGTCGATGACAAATTCGACAGCTCGAGCAGGGGGTATCCCTGGGAGTTCTTCTGGGAAAACACCTTGGAATTCGCGAACAACTGGAATGTTCTCGATGCCTTCAAGTGGTGATGCGTTTAACGCATTCAAGGCATAAAGCCTCGCCTCGGCATTTTGGATGATTTGAGCCTGGTAGCTTATTATTTCATCAGAAGGGTGTAGAAGATGGACGATCTTCGTGGCGCAAACTATAGAAGTAGTATGCGCTTTCAACCAATCCATTCCGAGAATGAGGTCGATACTACAAGACTTTAGTATGAAAGGGGAGGCGTGAAACTCCAGCCCTTCAATTTCAACGGTGACGTCGTTGCTACCCATGGAGGTTTGACATTGACCCGCGGGGGTGTGTATTACTATTGCAGTGTTCATGACCTCACATTTAATGTCGTGTTTGTATGCAAATTCTTCGGACATGAATGAATGCGATGCTCCCGAATCAAATAAAACAGAAGCTGGTACTGAATTAACAAGGAGAGTACCCATCACGGTGGCAGGCTGGTCCTGAGCTTCATTGAAATCGGTGTGGTTGGCCTGAATACGCCCATAAGTCTTGGCATTGTTGTTGCGAGGCTGATTGTTCCTACGGTCAGTTGCAGGAAGTGCCAGTTGGTTCTGGTTCTGAATGCAGTTCCTGGAAAAATGACCTGGCTGCCCACACTTGTAGCACAGACTATCATTGGGATTAGGAGCAGGAGCTCGGGGTGGTGGAGCTGGAAGTCCTGGCTGCCTAGGTGGTGGTGGCAGACGTGGTGCAGTATAGGACCGTCTTGGAGCAGGTGCAGCTGGACGGTACACGCTGTTTGGAATCCAGATCCGACGCTTCTGTGCAGGCTGGCTCGAAGATGAATCAGTGTCACGGTTGCGCCTAAGAGATCCCTGGTGTGCCTGCAGACCAGTCTCGACCTGGATAGCCTTGTTCACCAAGATGGAGAAATTATCAAATTCATGCACAAGGAGCGCTAGCTTGATGTCAGCTTGAAGTCCTTCGCGAAACCTTTCCTGACGGCGAGCATCAGTGGGAATGTCTTCTTCAGCATAGCGGGATAATTCCAGAAACTCCCGCTGATAAGCTTCCACTGTCTTGTTGCCCTGGGTGAGGTTGCGGAACTCTTGCTTCTTCCGGTCCATGATTCCCTGGGGAATGAAACGGGCACGGAAGGCAGCTTGGAAATCCGGCCAAGGAATTGGAAAGGGGGATTCCTACAGGCAGTCGGCTCTGATACCAACTTGTGGCGCCCCCTGCTCGATCGTACACTAATCATGCACGCAAACGTGTACGATCAAGATCAGGGACTCACGGGAAGATATCACAACACAACTCTAAAACATAAATAAGTCATACAAGCATCATAATACAAGCCAGGGGCCACGAGGGCTCGAATACAAATGCTCGATCATAGACGAGTCAGCGGAAGCAACAATATCTGAGTACAGACATAGGTTAAACAAGGTGCCATAAGATGGCTAGCACAAACAGGGATACAACAGATCGAACAGGCGCAGGGCCTCCTGCCTGGGATCCTCCTAACTACTCCTGGTCGTCGGCGTCCTGGACGTAGTAGTAGGCTCTGCCCTGGTGGTAGTAGTCGTCGTAGGTGGCGTCTGGCTCCTGGGCTCCAACATCTGGTTGCGACAACCAGCAAGAAGGGAAAGGGGGAAAGGAGGGGGAAAGCAACCGTGAGTACTCATCCAAAGTACTCGCAAGCAAGGATCTATACTACATATGCATGGTATATGTGTAAAGAGGCAATATCGGTGGACTGAACTGCAGAATGCCAGAATAAGAGGGGGATAGCTAGTCCTGTCGAAGACTACGCTTCTGGCAGCCTCCATCTTGAAGCAATAGAAGAGAGTAGTTGGAAGTTAACCAAGCAACAACGTATAGTATAATCCTACCCGTCGATCCTCTCGTCGCCACCATGCGAGAGAGCGACCACCGGGTTATATCTGTCACTTGTAAGGGTGTGTTTTATTAAGTATCCATTTCTAGTTGTCATGAGGTCGGAATACAACTCCGGGTCGTCCTTTTACCGAGGGACACGGCTATTCGAATAGATAAACTTCCCTGCAGGGGTGCACCACATATTCCCCAACACGCTCGATCCCCTTTGGCCGGACACACTTTCCTGGGTCATGCCCGGCCTCGGAAGATCCACACGTCGCAGCCCCACCTAGGCTCAACAGAGAGGTCAGCACGCCGGACTAATCCTAGGCACTCTGGAGTCTGGGCCCATCGCCCAGTGCGCTCCTGCACGTTGCGTACGCAGCCGCGAGCAGACCTAGCAACCCACACGATCACGGCGGTTACGTTATCGCGGTCCAACACGGCGCGCGCCGCTCAGTTGCTGACGTCAAAAAGGCTTCAGCTGATACCACGACGCCGGGATACCCATAACTACTCCCGCGTAGTTGGTTAGTGCGTATAGGCCAGTGGCCAGACTCAGATCAAATATCCAATCTCGTTAAACGTGTTATTATGAGATCACCGCGGACGACGACCAGGGCCAGGCCCACCTCTCTCCTAGGTGGTCACAACCTGCCCTGCCGCTCCACAACAAAGAGTCACCTAGGGGGCCGTCGAGGAGGCCAATCCTTTCAGCCCCCATTCGTGAATCACCTGCGGGTGCTCCTCGAGCCGACCCGACTTTAGTATCCATCTGATGTCACATGTAATAAGTAGTATACATATCCGCAATCGCCACCCGTGGCGAGCACGGCCCAATAATGTAGCATAGCAGACAGACGAGAATGTAGGGCCACTGATGACAAACTAGCATCCTACACTAGGCATTTAGGATTGCAGGTAAGGTATCAACAACAGTAGCAACAATGACAGGCTATGCAGCAGAATAGGATTAACCGAAAGCAGTAACAGGCTACACTACTCTAATGCAAGCAGTATAGAGAAGAATAGGCGATATCTGGTGATCAAGGGGGGGGCTTGCCTGGTTGCTCTGGCAAGTAGGGGTCGTCAACAACGTAGTCGGTCGGGGCACCAGCAGCTGCGTCGGTCTCGTAGTCTACCGAAGAGAAGAGGGGGAAGAAACAGTAAACACACGGTAATAATGCAACAGGGATGCATGACATGTCTAAACGCAGGGCCAGGGTGATATACAGCCTAACTAAGCGATTTAGTTAATTTAGGAATTTATTCGGATTTATTTAATTAGGGTTGGACACTATTCATTTATCGAAATCGGTCTAATTGTTCAACGTTCTCATAGCTGCGGGCATCTGACGGGAATACGGAGGATGTATTCGGGTTCGTATCGTCGTTCTGAGCAAGTTTCATGTATAAAATATTTTCATCGGAGTTACGGTTTATTTAATATGATTTTCTAAAGTTTTTATTAATTTCTGAAATTTTAATTAATTATTTAATTCAACATTATCCGAAACAGTGATTGATGACGTCAGCATGACATCATGCTGACGTCAGCAGTTAATTAAGTTAATTACTAATTACTGTTTAATTAACACTAATTAGCTAATTAGATTAACCTAATCAGGATTAATTAACTAATTAATTAATTAATTATTTCAATTTTTTATTTTTTTTTATTTGGGTCATGGGCCCCACTGGTCAGTGGACCAGGGGCGGACACGTCCGGGGCGTGCCCCATTTGGGACCAGACATGTCCGGTGCCCAAAGGGGACGCACGGGCGGGCGCGGGCGGTCGGGGGCGCGGCGAAGCGTGGGCGCAGGCGAGCGCACGCGGGGCCGGAGGCGGGGCGGCGGCGCGGTGGCTGGAGCGGCCGCGGGCGGCAGCGCGGTGGCTGGAGCGGCAGCGGGCGGCGGTTGCGCGGAGGCGAAGCGGGGGCCGGAGCGGGTCGAGGCGACCGCGGGACGGGCGCGGGGAGCACGGCGTCAGGCGCGCGGGCGCGAGGACGGGGAGGCACGGGGTGGTCGCGGCAGTGGCCGGCGCGGATGCGTGCGCGGCGAGGTGCGGGAGCAGAGAGGGGGGGAGAGGCCCGAGGCCTCACCGTGATCCGTAGGGACGGGGCAGCGGGGGTCGGGGTGGTCGACGGGGACGACGGCGATGGGGAGGCAGGCCGGCGAGGGACGAAGCGGCGACGTAAACGAGGCAGACCGGCGAGGGAGCGCTCCGGGCGGTGGCGTCGTGCGGCGAGGGCGAGGCGGCGCGGTCGTCGCAGCGACCGAGGGCGACGGGGTCGTTCCCGCGATCCCGATCCCGATCTGGATCGGGAGGTGGGGGCTGACGAGGGGGAGCAGGCCGGCGGGGAGGCGCGGGCTCCGGCGGCGGCGGAGCGGCGTCGGCGACGGGGCGGACGGGATCGGGGGATCGCCCGATCCAGATGGGGGGGGGAGAAGCGAGGGGGAGAGGGGATCGGGGTAGGGCTAGGGTTTGGGTCTCCTGGGGGAGGCCATATAGAGAGGGGGCGCAGGTGGGCCGGCCGGCTGGCTTCGGCCCTTGGGCCGGGGGGGGGGGGGTTTTGCTCTTTTTTCCTTTTCTGTTTCTTTTTCCTTTTCTTTATCTCTTTTTCTCCACTGTTAAATGTTTAGGCCTCAAATGGTTTTTTAAAAGTTGACCTATTTCATAAATACCAGTGCATTATTCCTTAACACCTAAAATTAGTTTGGACAAAACATAATTCCATATTTATTTCAGATTTAATAAATGGTTATTAAATATTATCTTTATCCACTGTTTGAGGTTGTTCGAGTCACTTATCCAATTCCAATGATGTTGGTTTCAATTTAGAATAGCCTCTGGAATATTTGCTATTTATCTGACATTTTAGTTTCTATGTTGGACAACTTTTATATTCCACTTTCATTTAAATTTGAATTTGACTTAGGAGTTGAAATGCAATATGATGCTAATGATGATTATGCACTATTAATCATGATGACATGGCCTCATCAAAAGGGTGATCACTGTAGCTTAATACAGGGGGTGTTACACCACACGAATGAAATATTCGAGTGAACCTCCAGTTGCTGTGAGCTATTCCTGTTGCTTCGCGATATGTCACAAATACGCGAGGTGAGATTTATTGCATCCCCATGGATCAACAAATTTGTCGACTATGCAAGTTACCTCGTTACCGGTTTTCTTCTCTTTTCTCGTTTCCGTGTTTTCGGCATCCCAGTGATCAAATCACAAGGTGTCTGGCCAGACGATGATGGATACCGAAACACCGAGAGGGCCCGAGAATATCTCTCCATCGTCGGAGGAGCAAATTCCAATCTTGAGCTATCTCGTTACTTGCCATACTTTTCCGTGAACCCGCAAGCCGTCGTAATAGCCACCCAGTTACGGATGACGTTTAACAAACCCCAAAGTTCATGAAGCAAGTACGAAGGAACTCGATACTCTCATGGTCTAAGGAATTATGCAAACATTAACTATCTCTGTGTTATTAACCATAAACTTGTTACGATTGAATCTCATAGCATAACATCAATTCGGGTCGATTCAACACAAGTGTTCTACCAACAATTTGTGCCCTCAAATTGGCCGGCATAGACATGCCCATGATCAGGAAAACAGGATCATCATGCAATACTCGAGCCAGTCAAAGAGGCTTGACCAGGAATACATTTTTCCGTTTATTATCCCACACATGCACATGAGTTTCCCTCCAAGCCTCGTTTTATTGTAGACTCGAGAATCATTGCAGTTATAGCATGGAACATAAACTTTCATTACAAACCAGGAGATACAAAATAACTGATATTACTGCCTCTAGGGCATATCTCCTACACTTAGGTACACATCAATGTCATTGCCGGGTTGCTTTAGGGCCTTGGATGAGTACTGGCATCATAATGAACTTCCGCTTTATGCACAGCCAAGGAGGAAGGTTATAGATACATAGAGTCACGGCCCAGGTGCTGTGATTGCTGCTCTGCTCCCCAAAAGGATTAATGCCATCCGCGCTTAAACCAAACCATACGTTCCTTGCCTCACCTGCAAACTCCTCCCAGTACTTTCTCTCGATTTTTCTCCACTACGACCCGTCAGCGGGTGCTCTCAACTTCCCGTCTTTCTTACGGTCCTCTCTGTGCCATCGCATCAACTTGGCATGCTCTTTGTTTCTGAACAGACGTTTCAACCGTGGTATTATAGGAGCAAACCACATCACCTTCGCAGGAACCCTCTTCCTGGGGGGCTTGCCGTCAACATCACCAGGGTCAGCTTGTCTGATCTTGTACCGCAATGCACCGCATACCGGGCATGCGTTCAAATCCTCGTACGCACCGCGGTACAGGATGCAGTCATTAGGGCATGCATGTATCTTCTGCACCTCCAATCCTAGAGGGCATACAACCTTCTTTGCTGCATACGTACTGTCGGGCAATTCGTTATCCTTTGGAAGCTTCTTCTTCAATATTTTCAGTAGCTTCTCAAATCCTTTGTCAGATACACCATTCTCTGCCTTCCACTGCAGCAATTTCAGTGAGGTACCGAGCTTTGTGTTGCCATCTTCGCAATTGGGTTACAACCCTTTTTTGTGATCCTTTAACATGTGATCGAACTTCAACTTCGCCTTTTCACTTTCGCATTGTCTCTTTGCATCAACAATGACCCGACGAAGATCATCATCGGGCACATCGTCTGGTTCCTCTTGATCTTCAGCTTCCCCCATTGCACCATCACCGTATTCTGGGGGCACATAGTTGTCATCATCCTCTTCTTCTTCATTGTCTTCCATCATAACCCCTCTTTCTCTGTGCTTGGTCCAAACATTATAGTGTGGCATGAAACCCTTATAAAGCAGGTGGGTGTGAAGGGTTTTTGAGTCAGAGTAAGACTTCATATTCCCACATATAGGGCATGGACAACACATAAAACCATTCTGCTTGTTTGCCTCAGCCACATCGAGAAAATTATGCAGGCCCTTAATGTACTCGGAGGTGCGTCTGTCACCGTACATCCATTGCCGGTTCATCTGCGTGCATTATATATAATTAAGTGTGTCAAAAACCATTACAGAACATCATGAATAGATAACTGACCAAATTAATAGAAGTTCATCATCACATTAAAACCAAAGTATATACATAGTTCTCATTGAACAACATATAGCTCTCCAAAGCATCTAATTAAACCATACATTGAAACTATCTAAAACATTTCAATGCAACAACAAATGCGATCATAATCGCAACTAAGGTAACAATTGATCCAATGGCATAATGATACCAAGCCTCAGTATGAATGGCATATTTTCTATACTTTCTAATCTTCAAGCGCATTGCATCCATCTTGATCAATTGATCATCGACGACATCCGCAACATGCAACTCCAATATCATCTTCTCCTCCTCAAATTTTTTCAAATTTTTCTTCAAGTAATTGTTTCTTCTTCAACTAAATTTAACCTCTCAACAATAGGGTCGGTTGGAATTTCCGGTTCACATACCTTCTAGATAAAAAAATCTATGTCACGTTGGTCGGCATAATTGTCATCAACACCAAATGAAACTAATAGTTATAAAAGATAATATATATACCACATCCGAATCATAGACAGGACGAGGGCCGACGGAGGCGGATACCAAAACCATCACACTATATAATAACAAACAATAATAAATGTAAGAAAATTATACAAGTATCTATCTAAATCATACAAGTAAGAATTTTTCTCTTTTAGAAAGAAGATAAGAACAAGAGGCTCACCACAGTGGTGCCGGCGACGAGATCGGCGCGGGCGATCGACGGCTGTGAAGACGGGGACGGGACGTGATGGACCGCTAAACCTAGACAAATCTTGAAGAAAATGGAGCTTGGAGGTCGAGCTTGGCGAGAAGAAAGCTTAAGTAGTGTGGCTCGGGCATTTCATCGAACACCTCATTTGCATAGGAGGTGAGCTAGAGCACCACAAAGCCCTCCCCTAGCCGGCCAGAAAAAACAGAGCAGTGGAGTGCTCTGCTTGCGGGCGAGGGGGTATATATAGGCACCTCATTTGTCCCGGTTGGTGGCTGGAACCGGTACTAAAGGACCTCCTTTGGTCCCGGTTCCAGCCATGAACCAGGACCAATGGATGTGGGCCCGGAGCGAGGCCCATTGGTCCTGGTTCGTGTCTGGAACCGGGACGAATGCCCCACGAGGCCCGGCTGGCCCCCTGGGCGCACGAACCGGGACGTATGCCCCCATGGGTCCCGGTTCGTCACTGAACTGGGACTAATGAGCTGGCCAGGCCTGGACCAAAGCCCTATTTTCTACTACTGTACACAATCGCCCAAGTTAAGAAGAGCACCAACCAAAATAGTGGTGTCCGCTTTGATGCAGCAACCAAGAGGGGAAAGGACACATATTATGGTTACATAGAGGAGATATGGGAACTTGACTATGGACGTGGTTTGAAGGTCCCTTTGTTTCGGTGCAAATGGGTCATTATGACACGAGGCGGGGTAACGGAAGACCCGCAGTACAGAATGACAACAGTAGATCTCAACAATCTTGCGTACGCAGACGAACCATTCGTCCTAGCCAATGATGTGGCGCGGATTTTCTATGTGAAGGACATGTCTACCAGGCCGAGAAAAAGAAAAGATAAGGAAGCGAATACATCATACGATCAGCCAAAGCGCCACATAGTTCTTTGAGGGAAAAGAAACATCGTGGGAGTGGATGAGAAGACAGACATGTCCAAAGATTATGAAAAGTTTGATGAAATTGCTCCCTTCACAGTGAATATTGACCCGAGCATCCAGTTAAATGATGAAGATTGTCCATGGTTACGGCGCAAAGGGACACACGCGAAGAAAAAGTTTCACACCCAAAGATCCCACTCTGGGATGTGACCGGCTTCACTGTCATCACTTTCTTCTCTAGTGAGTTTCCTGACATATATATCTGGAAAGTCCCACTTTGGACAAACCGTAGGAAATCTTTGTAATAGTTAGGGTGCTTATGTGTTTTGGCATTTGAAACGTGTACTTTTGTGCTTCGGACAAACGTGTACCTTTCTGACTTCATTTGCTATTTTTCAGCTCATTTACTGATTTTTTTTAGCTAAATGACCCTGAAATTGAAAATGGACAATCTCTTTCGAAGTATCAGGGTTTCGGACGAAAACTCATCTGTTACAAAGGCAATTCATTTTTTTAACTTATTTCAACTCCAGACTTTTTGTGCATTCAGTATGCACGATTCAAAGCCACGTCATCAACTTTCAACCCTTTCTGACATCATTTGCTATTTTTCATGCATTTACTGATTTTTTTGAGCTAAATGACCCTGAAATTGAAAAGCACTACAAATGAACTCTGAAAAGGTTGAAAGTTGGTATGGTATCATCATTTCACCCACATAGCATGTGCAAATAAGTTGAGAGGGTTGCGGCAAAAACTTGATGCACTTCGTGTACAAAATTGCCAATCTCTTTCGATGTATCAGGGTTTCGGACGAAAACTCATCTGTTACAAAGGCAATTCATTTTTTTAACTTATTTCAACTCCAGACTTTTTGTGCATTCAGCATGCACCATTCAAAGCTACGTCATCAACTTTCAACCCTTTCTGACATCATTTGCTATTTTTCATGCATTTATTGATTTTTTTTGAGCAAAATGACCCTGAAATTGAAAAGCACTACAAATGAACTCTGAAAAGGTTGAAAGTTGGTATGGTATCATCATTTCACCCACATAGCATGTGCAAAAAAGTTGAGAGGGTTACGGCAAAAACTTGATACACTTCGTGTACGAAATGGACAATCTCTTTCGAAATATCAGGGTTTCGGATGAAAACTAATCTATTACAAAGGCATTTCATTTTTTTAAACTTATTACAACTCCAGACTTTTTGTGCGTTCAGTATGCACCATTCAAAGCCACGTTATCAACTTTGAACCCTTTCTGACATCATTTTCTATTTTTCATGCATTTACTGATTTTTTTGAGCTAAATGACCCTGAAATTGAAAAGAACTACAAATGAACGCTGAAAAGATTGAAAGTTGGTATGGTATCATCATTTCACCCACATAGCATATGCAAAAAAGTAGAGAGGGTTACGACAAAAACTGGATGCACTTCGTGTACAAAATGGACAATCTCTTTCGAAGTATCAAGGTTTCGGACGAAAACTCAGCTGTTACAAAGGTATTTCATTTTTTTAATTAACCTAAGTATTACCAAATTGAATATAATGATAAAACACACTAATATTAAACATAAGAAAAAAGAATCATGGGAAAATCTATTTTTAAAGTAAAGTTATTCATAAACTAGTGATTCACACAAATTTCAAATAATTCAAATTTAAACTATTCAAATTTGAAAACTACTAGCACTAACAGAAAGTTTGTAATTTTTTGTACCTAAAGCAAAAATATTCAAAAGAAACTCTAAATATAGCAAAAAACAACTCACAAATAAATAAAAGAAAATAAATAAAGTAGAAAAGAAAAAAACAAAATAAAAAAAAGCCCGCCTACTAGGCCACAGTGGCCTGCATACGACTAGAAACCCAACCTGTAGTTGGGCCAGGATGCAGGCCCGCAAGGCCCAATAGGCCCACCGGGCAGCGCGGCAGTTTAGGCCCAGAAGCCTGCTTTGGAGAGGAGCTCGAAGGAGCAGCCATGGCTGGGTTTATAACCCAATGCGTCTGCCCTTCGCTCGGCGAGGTGGGACTAAACTTTGTGCACCGCGGGTGGCAGCGCACCCCCTTTAGTACGAGGTCGTGGCTCCAACCGGTACTAAAGGGGGGGGGGGTTCTTTAGTACCGGTTGTAGCCACGACCCGGTACTAAAGGTGGTCGCTTCCCGCCGCTTACCCTGGCCAAATTTGACCTTTAGTACCGGTTGGTGGCTCCAACCGGTACTAAAGGTCCGTCCTATATATACAACACTTACGAAAATTTCACTTTCTTCTTCTCTGTTCGTCTCCTCTGCTTCTTCGATCGACAGCGCCGCTGCCCCCGTCCCCGTCCCCGTCGCCGCCCCGGCCCGTCCCCGTCGACTCCCGCGCCGGCTCCATCGCCGGCCCATCCCCGTCACCGTCCCCGTCGACTCATCGCCCCCGTCGCCGCACCGGCCCATCGCCGCCCCCCGTCGCCTCGCCGTCCCGGCCTGTCGCCCCGCTGTGAGACCCCCGCCATGCCCGGCCGCCCTCCCAAGCCCGCACACACACACATGTACATGTACACATACACACTTAGATGTTATATTTTTAGTTTTTAGTTTTTTCTGTTTTTTAGTTTTTTATACAAAGGTTTTAGATGAATGAATTAATTAATTAGATTAATGTCAAATGTCAAAGGTTTTAGATGAATGAATTAATTAGAATGTCAAATGTTAGACGAATTAGCTAGATATATTAATGTTAGATGAATTATTTTTTTATACTTTTAGTTAGATGAATTAGTTTTTTATACTTTTGTCAAAATGTTAGATGAATTAGCTAGATATACATATTAATGTTAGATTAATTAGCTAGCTAGATATCATATGTCAAAGTTAGAATTTTGACATATGCAACGATATTTGATCGTTGACATATGTCAAAGTTTGCATATAGGATTTGCATATAGAATTTGTATATAAGAAATCACAATCCAATCATTTAAAAAATGTTACATTTGCATATAGTATTTGTTCTCGACGTCAACGATGCCCAGCCCGCATCCTCGCCGTCGACCCGTTCGCGACGACGTCCTGCTTCAGAGGAGCCATGTCCGAGACTGGGCTCCGCCGGGCTGGCACTGGGAGGTGCTACCTTCAGGGGCGCGCCGCTTGGTGAGGAACCCGGCCCCGGGTCCCGTCGTCGACCCGAAGCTCCTTTGGTGGCGTTCACGTGGGCCACTTTCGGTGCGGAGGGAGCCGGCACCGCCGGAGGTGGTACGTCGCCGTGTCAGGGAGGAGGACGAGCATGTCCGTCGCTACATGGCTGCTATGGACGTCAGGTTCTCCAATACCTGGCAGGTTCTTTGGGGATCTCAACCGAGCTATGATCCTGTGATGGTTCCTTCTCTTTGGGTGTCCACCGCCCGCGCCTCAGGAACCGCGAGTGAACTAGATTATTCGATAGTATTCGATCTATATTAGCTAGCTAGTGATGTATTCGATAATATTCAAGACGATGTATTCGAGATTATATATATTATTCGATAATATTCGAGACGATGTATTCGAGATTATATATATTATTCGATAATATTCGAGACGATGTATTCGAGATTATATATATTATTCGATAATATTCGAGATGATGTATTCGAGATTATATTCGATGATGCATATTATGTACTATGATTCAGTTTTTCCTTATTGATTGCATGCATGCATTGTAATTTGAATACTAAATTGTTTTATATTTCTTCTGGATTAGTTAAATAAAAGCTGTGAACAATACCGGCAGAGAAGGAGAGGAGGCCCTGTTCAACATCATACGCTCGCGCCCAGATGAGTTTGAAGAAGATGACGGCTCGCAATATCTGAACCCTACCGGTGAGGGTATGATATTTGATGAAGACGAACGAATAGATGAAGTCCAGAACTATGATTATGATGACGAAGAAAATGTTGATCTTGAAATAACAAAGATCGGCGAGGTATATTTATATAAGCAGGCATCTGGTGATCATCACATGTTTTAAATGATTTGTGTATATATTAACGAATCGATCTTTCTTCTTTCAGCCCTCCGGATCGAGCAAATCTTCTACAGGCAGCAGGACAGTGCGAGGCCCGGCCAAAAAGTTGAAGGATAGCGTAAAGTACAACATCGATGCCATCAAACCTAATGACGAACCAAGCGAGCCTAAGAAGAATGCGGGCAAGTTCGTTCGTCAGTGCGGAGTTCTTGTGAAGGACCAAATCCCGATCTCTATTCAAGAATGGAAAAAGCCAGCAAAGGAACATCCAGATCTTACTTTTGTTGACCAAAGAGCAAAAGATCTGCTTTGGGAATCTCTCATGTCACATTTCACCCTACCAGATCATTTCGCAGATGCAGATGTGCAGAAAGTCAAGGACGCTGCTCTTAGGAAAATGGCGGTTGCATTCAACAACCACAAGAAAAGTATATGGGCCAAGTACGTCGAAGGAGGAAAGAAGACACCAGAATTCACGGAAACACTGGAGAAGCAAAGAGATCACTGGCCCGCTTTCGTGAAATTCAAGGAATCGGAATTAGCTAAGGAACGGTCGAGAATAAACAAGCTCAATGCCATGAAAAAGGAGCATTACCATAGGCTGGGGCCAGTTGGCTACGCGGTGGCCCGGCCTAAGTGGGATAAGGCTGAGCAACAGATGGTGGATGCAAGGGTCATTCCAGTTACATTGAGCTGGCCCCCCAGGTGCAGGACTTGGTTCTATGCGCATGGGGGGACGTTGGACCCAAAGACAGGCAAGGTTTTGGAGAAGGCAAGTCTTAAAGGAGCGGACCTCAAACTTCTTGTTGCAATAGAAGAGGCTCGAACGGGGGTGTTCACGCCCAACAGAGAGAACGACGAGCTTACGCGCGCCCTGGGAAATCCTGAACACCCGGGAAGAACAAGAGGCAAAGGCGTTGTTCCGTGGTATGAGGGGTTCGAGTACTGGAACGCCGACTACAGAAGCCATGCGAGAAAGATGATGGAAGAGGAGAAGAAGAGGAAGCTGTAGGAGGAGCAGAGGAAGCAGGAAGCAGAACGCCTTCAAGGCCTAGAATAAGCGCACACAGAGTTGGCACTCCAATTCCAGCGGCAGCAGCAGCAGATCAACTCACTTAGCCAGGAAAGGGGGTCTCAGCAGCGGCAGCAGCTAGCGGATCCAGCATTGGATAGCACCGTCCCATCCAGGCCGAGAAGCAGCGTGGGTTCCGCCCCGGGCGAGGCACTTCTGGATAGATACCCTGTGGATGACATCATGGAAAACACTAATTGTGAGCTACACTTCAAAATGAAGAACATATCCATGAAGGTGGCGGACGCCGTTGCTTATACAAATCCCCCTGAAGCAACCTTCCATTGTAACCCGATTCCAGCTTGCTATGCTCGTGTCGTGGTTGATGAAGTGGTGGCACAATATTCGGGGCTAGAGCTTGACATTCCTGGAGGTGACGACGAGCACACACTGGGAGAGGCCATACATCGTATCATTCTACGGAGAAAGGATTGCATCATCTTTCCAAGGCCACCGACACCGCATCAGTCGACTCCTCCTTCAAGTCCGCCACCGGGTCAGCAGACTCCCGCTCCTCCAAGTCATCAGCCACCGCCTCAGCAGAGTCCTGCTCCTTCAAGTCTGCCAACGCATCAGGCCACTCCTCCTCCTCCAAGTCCGGCACCGCGTCAGCCCACTCCTCCTCCTCCAAGTCCGGCACCGCGTCAGCCCACTCCTCCTCCTCCAAGTCCGGCAATGCGTCATCCCACTCCTCCTCCTCCAAGTCAGGCACCACGTCAGCCATCTCCGCCGCCTCAGCGGGCTACGCCGCCTAAGCAACAGCGGAAGAGAGCCGCCGCAGCTATGGTGGCTAGCGGTACAAGTACAGGTACAGGAGGGAAGAGATTCCAATTTGGTCCAAGCCTCACGCCTCTTCCGAAGAGGCCATACGACCTGACTGAGGAGGAAAACGAAGCCGAAGTGCAAGCCCAATTGAGGGCCCATTTTGGACCGAAACCGCCACCGCCGCCAAAGGAGACAGTACCTGAGCATGTAATTGACCAATTTATTCTTATGGCTGAACCACCAGCTCCCAAGCCTATTGACTCAAACTATGAGCGCCAAATCAGGAAGGCATATCAAGCACAAAAAAAGAAGGAGTCGAGCTCGAGCTCCAGCCAAACAGCTGCCAAAAAAAGCGGGAAAACTGTTCCCCAGCTGGGAGAACAGGCGGTGCAATCGATCCCCCCGCTCATTGTACCAACACATGCGAGTACCGGCGCCGATCAGCTGGTAATAATCGACGCTCATAGAAGGATGGCTGAAGAGGCCGGTATCACTGTTTATCAACTCCTAGAGATCGAGCCCATGGATATGATTAGAGAGGAGGACATAAAACGGAAATATGCCCGCGGCGAACCTATGGTCAAGCCTGAGGAGGTCTAGAAGCTCTCAACGAGAATGTATGAATTGCATGAATGGTACATGAAAATTGCCAAGACTACCAATCGAGAGTCCCTCATGGTGAAAGTCAAGCCAGAGTATTACCACCATGGGAAAGATCTGTATGTTGAGTTTACATAACTGTTTCAGTTATTCAATCAAGATGCACTCGACAAATCTATCGTCAGTTGCTATTGTCTGTAAGTGATTTCTTTCTGTAATTTAAGTCTTAAGCTGCTAGCTGTAGTGCTCATTGATCATTACCTGTAATTATCCTCACTATATTCTTTTCTGTGGTATTATGCAGGATGAAGATCTTTGAAATAAAAATAGCTGGACGCTATGGCATTGGGTTCATTGACCCAAATACCATTAATGAGGAGACATGGACGTGTCCATGGGAACGAAAAGACACAGAGAAAAGCTTGCTAGAGTTCTTGAAGCTCCTAAATACCAATCGAGATATACTACTTCCTTACAACTTCGGGTGAGTCTCACACTGTCTTGTACTACAAATTCTGTTTTTGCTTACTAGCTAGATGTTAATAAGTGTATAGGGTTTAGGGTAGTTGATGAGTGTTAGTCACATGCCCGCTTAATTTATACATGCAAACATGTGCGCATGCAGTTTCCACTGGATCTTATTAATCATTCAAGTTGAATATGGAAAAGTTAAAGTACTGGACTCACTACTTAAACCAGTTACTGAGTACGAAATCATGAATCGGATAGTCAACAGGTAATTTCAATCATTATCGAACTATATATGTCGGCCTCTTTAGTTCGTCATTTCCTGATATCAACTAATTAATAACTCCTTTATTCATTTTCTTTGCCAGTGGGCAGGGCTTGGGAAAAGTTCATCAAACAAGTTCCAGGCACTTGGAAAGAAAAGCTGAAATGGTATCGACCCAAGGTAATTAACTAAGTAGTACTAGCTAGCTACCATCTCTTTAATTCTAGTTTCAATACCATTAATTATCATGCTTGATTAATTATTATCTGATTGAATTCTATTCTCGTAAAGGCCATGAAGCAGGCGCGGGGGACTGATTTATGTGCATACTACGTTTGCGAGAACATTCGCATGATGGCGTCCGAAAGGAGCAGATCTGATAGACAGATATGGGTACGTTTGCCAGAACACTATTCATAATTTTTACATCATTATCGATATCTAATATATATACACACAACTAAAACATGCATATTTGATCTCCTTCTTTAAAGTTCAACGAGATGCGGGATAAGCTCCTACCAACGGATTGCGTACGAGCAATTCAAGCGGAAATAGCGGGATTTTTGCTCGACCAGGTCATAGATCCCAAAGGAGAATTCCATTACCCGCTACCGCAGTAATGCCTCCATGTAGGAGAAATTGTATATACCAAATTGCATATATACATGTGTATGTGTGAATGGTCGTGCGAGACATTCGATGATATATATATATATATATATATATGATCGGTTCTACGAGAAATTCTATTTATATATATGTATAACATGTACAATATGTAGTATCGTAAAATACCAGCAAATGAAAAAGAATTAAATGGAAAACACAAAATTAAAGGAAGAATAAATCATAAACCCAAAACCCCCCAAACCTTTTAGTACCGGTTGGTGTTACCAATCGGTGCTAAAGGTCTCCCAGCCCACGGCGTTGGCTCGTGCCACGTGGTGGCCCTTTAGTGGCGGTTCGTGTTGAACCGGTACTAAAGGGGGGGGGGGGTTTAGCCCCCACCCTTTAGTGCCGGTTACAGAACCGGCACTAAAGGGCTTAATGAACCGGTGCTAGAGCCCGGTTCTGCACTAGTGTTGTAGAACTTGTTGAACATTTTCACCATTAGACTTATCTCCTCATTTGAGACTAGCTTGTCACTTGAACTTGTGGGAGCATCGGTTGAGGCTTTGTAAGCACCACTTGATTTGTTGTGTAGCTCCTCTTTATCCTTGAGAGACATCTCATGAGTGACAATTCTTCCAATAACTTCCGTGGGATTGAGGTCTTTGTAATTTGGCATCATTTGGATCAATGTGCACATGGTATCATATTTTCCATCCAAAGCTCTAAGGATCTTCTTGATGATGAATTTGTCGGTCATCACTTCACTTCCTAAGCCGGCAATCTCATTTGTAATGAGAGCTAGCCTAGACTACATTTTGGCGACTCCTTCACCATCCTTCATCTTGAACTTGTCAAGTTGACTTTGAAGCACATCCAACTTAGATTCCTTGACGGACTCAGTACCCTCATGCATATCAACCAAAGTATCCCAAATTTCCTTTGCATTCTGGAGGCGGCTGATTTTATTGAATTCCTCGGGACACAAACCATTGAAGAGAATGTCACAAGCTTGAGCATTGTATTGTAGCATCTTCAACTCTTCCGCGGTTGCTTCACGATCCGGTTCTTGGCCATCCTCAAAGAATTCACCTTACAAGCCAACACGAAAAACAGCCCAAATGGCGGGGTTATGACCTAGAATATGCATTTTCATCTTATGTTTCCAACTAGCAAAATTTGTACCATCAAAATATGGACCTCTATGGAGATAGTTACCGTCACTAGACGCCATACTCTCCTAGGTTGCGAAACCAAGGCTATGATCAACAAAGCAATGGAAATCAAGGCTACGAAGACCAAAGCTCTGATACCACTTGTAGGATCGAAAGTATGTCTAGAGGGGGGTGATTAGACTACTTGACCAAATGAAAATCTATCATTTTCCCAATTTTAAGTTGTGGGCAGATTTTAGCAATTAGCACAAGTCAAGCAATCAACCTACACATGCAATTCTAAGAGTGCAGCAGCGGAAAGTAAAACATTGCATATGAAGGTAAAGGGGAAGGGTTTGGAGAAGGCAAACACAATGGAGACACGAAGATTTTTGGCATGGTTCCGATAGGTGGCGCTATCGTACGTCCACGTTGATGGAGACTTCAACCCACGAAGGGTAACGGCTGCACGAGTCCACGGAGGGCTCCACCCACGAAGGGTCCACGAAGAAGCAACCTTGTCTATCCCACTATGGCCATCGCCCATGAAGGACTTGCCTCACTAGGGTAGATCTTCACGATGTAGGCGATCTCCTTGCCCTTACAAACTCCTTGGTTCAACTTCACATCTCGTCGGAGGCTCCCAAGTGACACCTAAGCAATCTAGGAGACACCACTCTCCAAAAGGTAATAAACGGTGTGTTGATGACGAACTCCTTGCTCAAATGCTTCAAATGATAGTCTCCCCAACACTCAAAGAGCTCCTCACATATTTGGCTATGGTGGAAGAAAGATTCGAGTGGAAAGCAACTTGGAAAAGGCTAGAGAACAGGATTTATATGGTAGGAATGGGTTATCTTGATCTCAACACATGAGCAGGTGATTCTCTCTCAGATCTAGGTAGGTATGAGTGTAGGCATGGTCTGATCGCTCTCTCACTCGTGAAAGAGTGGGTGGAGGGGTATATATAGCCTCCACACAAAATCCAAACGTTACACACAATTGACCTAACTTGGTGAGACTGATTCAAAGAACTCAGTCAGACCGATTAGTTCAATAATGTGAACGTTAGGTATCTCGGTGGGACCGACTGGAACAAACTCGGTGGGACTGATGTGCAAGGGCTAGGGTAAACTGAGTCTCGGTGGCGCCGATTGGTTTATCTCGGTGAGACCGAAGTAAAACAATTGGGCTACAGAGAGTTGGCAAAGCAAACTTGGTGGGACCGATTGCCATTTCAGTGAGACCGAAACAAATGCAATAGGTAACAGAGAGTTGGCAAGGCCATCTCGGTGAGACCGAAAGCCGTATCGGTGTAACCGATTTGTTGGGGTTTCTGGTTATGGCTAAGTCAAAAGAACTCGGTGGCGCCGGATAGAAAGAATCGGTGGGGTCGAGTTGGAATTTAGTATTTTGACAAATTTCCATGGAGAAAGTGGTTGAGGGTTTTGGAGAATATCACTAAGCACTTTGAGCAAGCAAGCTGTTAAGCAACACCTCTTCCCCTTTTAATAGTATTGGCTTTCCTATGGACTCAATGTGATCTTGGATCACTAAAATAAAGATGAAGAGTCTTGAGCTTTTGCCAATGTTTGTCCTTAGCATGTTGAGGGGTTCACATCTCCAATACATGCCATGCCATTCATTGAACTTTTCTGAAATATTTATCTTGGAAGGCTATTAGTTCAATGAGCTATATGTTGTTATGAATTACCAAAACCACCCGGGGATTAGTTGCACTTTCAGTCTGGCCACATGAACTTTGCGTTGTGCTGCCGCACATCCCCCAGAGATCACCATTGTCATCCACAACATTTGGTCTTCATATTGGTAGGCCCAGTTGTATACGATTTTTACCTTTAAAAACGACGATGTCCCATTATAGCTCATAGTGTTGAAACTTTTGTATGGCAAACGACAAGTCAACAATCAACTTTTTTTTCTTCTTAAGTTCTATTTGCCTTTTCATTTTTGTCCATTTCTTCATTTATTTTTCAATTCTCATGTTGGCCCATATTTTCCGGTAGTCCTAATACGCAATCCGCTATGTCAAATCACACAAACAGTCAAGTAAATTAAGTTTTTTTGTTCATGGTCATATAAATTTTGATTTTTTATTTTGTTGAAAACATTCAATTTTAATGTGTTGTAGTGATTTAGCATATCTATTTTTATATGGTATTATTATACATCAAACAATTATTAAACATTCATGAATATTTGTTTGACTTAGATGAACACCTTACTTAAAAACATGAACATTTTCCATATAAGTTGAAACATATTCAAAGATAATCTAGTTGCAATATTGGGTGCTGAAATAATTAGTACAATTCAAGTCAATATTTTATTTAGCATGCACGAGTATTATATTTTGACGTGATGAACACTTTTTTAGATGGTGAGCTTTATCTCAAGGAAATAGATACAACATGTAACCTTTGAAAATAATTTAATAAATTGTGTTAACATGTTGTTTGTTATTTATGACTTTTTTCATCGACAATCATGAATTGTTTTCATACCAACATACTCCCTCCGTTTCAAAATATAGTGCGTCCTCTGTTCCCGCACTTCAACGTTGACCATAAATTTAACCCACGAGACCGACTGCGGCGGGTATAATTTTTGCTCCCGCCGCAGTCGGTCTCGTTGGTTAAATTTATGGTCAAAGTTGAACCTCGGGAAGTGCGGGCGCACTAGATTTTGGAACGGAGGGAGTAACATAATGCTAAATAAGAGTTTCTTGTGGTCAATACCAAATGGTAACCTATTTCTTTAACCTCGAGGGTTTCACTTGTAGGGATGGCAATGGGTAGGGAATGGGTGGGTAGAGCCTCCATCCGCCCAAACCCATACCCACAGAAACCTTCTATACCCACCCACTTCAATACCCATGGGCATAAATTGATACCCATGCCCATACCCGTATCCTTTACCCAATGGGTATCCATTGGGTACAATGTATGGCATTTAAATTTTTAAAATGTAGGGAAATGAGTCTAAAATTCAAGTGGCGATGGGCAAAGCGGTATTTGTCTGCCCCATTGTAACGTAAACATTATTTGCTTCATCAACATCGCACCAGTTATGTTTTACCAATTGTGCTACCTACCTTTTGATACTAATGCATCATGCTTAACCAATGTATGCTTCAAGTAGGTGTGCGTGGCCTTCAGGCCGATTGGAGCCGGCGAGATAAGTCTATATGGAGGTGACTGGTGCATGCACTAAGAAGCGTGGTGACACCTGGATCAACCTCACAATGAAGAATTGAAGATGCCCATTTGCTAGAAAAAGGGAAGCAAGTCTCTAGTCATTAGGAAACATATGTGAATATAGGAAGCATTGTACTATTGGAGACTTGAAGGAAGCAAATGTGTAGCACATCCGATGTTTTATGAACGGAGGCAACACTGTAACTAACTTATGTTAGAAGCAAATTATTTTTGCGATGCAAACACTTTTGCAGTGCATGGAAGCAAAGTTATGCGCCTGCCTGCCATGCTGATGCTCCAACTCTTTGCCCGTGGGCATCCATGTCATATGGGAACATGTCTGAATCAGATTTTTGTTTTTACTTGTAGTTGTTGCCAGAAACAAATTTTCGCTCATTTGGAAGGATATTTTCGTTATGGCTAAAACAGATGTAATAGGTGCTTCCAAAAATATAATTCGTTTCAGCTGTTTGTCAATTTTGTCCAGTATTTTCCTATTTTGCTTCCTATGCATATGCAAGCTTCACAAAACTGATATGCTTCATACACAACTGAAAAAAGTTTCTGCTATATGTGATAGTACAACTATTACGGTGATTGACGATTTTAGGAGTCGTCCATCCACCCTAATCTGACGGTGGGAAAATAGGAGTTACGAAATTGAAATTACGGGAAATTACATGTAATGGTGGGACCGTTACAAAATTTAGGTGGGACAAATTAGTTTGTGAAAGGGTAAATCCATCATTTGCTCATCCACACGAGGCCGCCCCTCTCTGCTCTCATCCCCACGGCGCCACCGGTCGCTTTTCTCATCCACACGCGGCCGCCGGTCTCTGCTCTCATCCCCTCGCCGCTGCCGCTTTCTACTCTCGTCCCCACGCCGCCTCTGATTGAGCAGAACAGGAGGAGGTGCCGTCGCCGAGCCTGTCCGATCCAACATCACACAGCACCACCGGAATCACGCGCCGCCGCCGGGAAACCCACCAGATCCACCCTGCCCTGATGCACCCCCTCCTCCATGGCGCAGTTGGTGGGTACCCTGCGTGCCCGTGCCCCCGTTCGTCCTCTTCCACCTGGGTGAGCCGCTGGCCCCGACCCACCGAATCCTGACATTCATGCTTTGCTCCAACAACGGCGAGTGGCTCCTAACGTCTGATCCAGGCCACCGCCAACGACGGACGCACCTGATGGTCAGCTCCCCCGGCGACCCTAGAGCTGCTGTGGCGGGACGGGTGGTGCCGTCTGCGATTGCAAGGACTGCTAGGCGTGGAGGCGCCACCGCTACTGGAAATTATCTGGTGAGAAACGCCTCCTCCTCCTTGATAGAAGGGCAATGTTATGAGTTCATTACAAACTCAAGTACCAACTAGTGAACCGGATTTCCACAGCTTGGCCTCAAAACTACCTTGTGACAGCCATTGATGATGAATCAATACGCCTATATGTCATTCAAAATGCTATGTGGGTGATAGTAGTAATATGTACTTAATAGTGTAGTTGATGCCTTCTCTTTTTGAGGGAAGATATTAGTTCATCCTCCCAATTAATTTTTTTTTAAAGTTTGAGATAATCTTGTGTCGAAAAGATTATAATTGTCAAAAGCTTTAGGAGGTCATTGGTCTCTCTTTGATATGTTGGTACCGTATCCAGAAGATATTTTCCAACTGTTTCTTTTCTACTACACCAAGAATTTCATTAACTAGAAAATTTAAAAAGACCCAATGACAAGGGATTGACAAACAATTGAGAAGTTACTCTTGGATAACAAAGTTGAGGCAAGTATATATGCGTATTTGGCATGTATTCACTAACCATTTTTCTTTGCCCCTACTGCGTTATTCAAGAAAATGCTGTACAATTTGTACGCTTGACATGAAAAGATGAGCTACATTACTGTTTCTACTGCTAGCCTTTGCCTCAGTATAAAACATACATATGAATGTACAGTTCTTGTTAAACATCCTCGAAGTGAAGATAACCTGATGTCAACTGTATGACCTTTACTTTTCTGTGTTCAGGCCACGGTTCTGACAACTTGGTACGTTTTCAAAATTGTCCTTTTGTAATAGTTTATTTATACTCCCTACACTGACGCAGATTTGTCCTTTTATGGCAACTCTCTATGGCAACTCTCTGTACGTTTTCAAAATTGTCCTTGTAATAATTTATGAGCGGTTTTAACATGCTCCTTTTTACCCCCTCTTTTCACAAGAGAGGTAAGAGTATATAATAGATGTGAGCCGTTGATCTCATTAATTAGTGGTCTGATTAACTCTTACCTTTCTTACCTCACGTGTGGCAGCGGCGGCGGGGGGGCTTCTTCTCCAGGGCGCGGGTGGCTCGTGGCTGGCTCGCGCAGCGCCGGCGGGCTGGAGCTCCTCTCCTACGGCGGGGGCGGCGGATCCGGGGCCCTCGCGCCCGGATCTGGTGGTGTGCAGGCGTGGCCGGCCTGTAGCGGTGGCCCTGGCGCCGTGGGGTGATGGCTCGGCGGGGCGCTTCTGGCGTCGGCTGTGGGCGGCGGATGGGATGCCAGGTTGGCGGCCTCGGTCCGGGCTCCGGCGTGGCTTGAGCGTGGATGGCGTGCGTGGGCGCGGCGGCGGCTCGGATCCGGCTGTGCGCGTGGGGCGCGGTGGCCGGCCGGGCGCGACGGCGGCAGGCGCACGACAGGCGCGGTGACCGGCTGAGCGTGGCGGGTGGGCTTCTCTGGGGTGCGAGGTGTGCTGCGGAGGGACAACCTGCTCGCTGCTCTGCTGCTTCGCCTGTGCATCTCCGATTGGATCTGGTGCGAGGTGCATCGATCTGGGTGCTGCGCTTCGCGATGCGGCGTTGGTTGTTGCGGCGGTGGTGGCCACGGTGGCGCTGCGGTGGTGGACGGCGGCTTCGGCCAGGGGGTGGTGCGTGTCTGGTCGCGGTGGATCGTGGGATCCCGCGGCCAGAATGAGGTCGGCCTCAGCAGGTGGTGGCGGGTCGGCGGTGGTCGGTGGTGGCAGGTGGTCGGCGCATCTCCGGGAGAAATCTTTGCTCCGACCTTCTTCGGAGCCGGCGAAGGCGGCGCCCGCGGGTGCCGTTATCTTTCTTGGAAGCGCCGTCGTGGAGGTGTGCTCCTCCTCCCCACGGCTTGGACTCCGGAGGGAAACCTTAGATCCGCTGGATCGGGTGATGGAGGCGTCTTCGCGTCTTTCTCCTCCTTGGGGGCATCGTCTCGGAGCCAGCTACTACTAGGAGACTGGTGGATTGCGGCATCTTCGCCGTGGATGGCGGCATCTTCGCCGCGTGGTTTGCTGAGGCGGGGCGCTGGTTTCTGTTTGCCAACGATGATGTCGTTGAGAGGAGCTCGAGTCGCGGCGTGGACTTCGGTAGTCGGTTCTTCCCGGCGTGTCCGAGGTGCTCTTAGGGCACGGTCGGCGCAAGTCCTGCATATTTCCCTGGTGAGGCTCGTCGTCAAAGTCGAAGCTGTCAGTTGCTTGCGCGTGTGGCCATCCGGTGGCATGTGCCGTCGTGGCTTCTATGCAGCTACTTGCGGGTTGGCTTCGAGGTTGGAGCTCTATGGTGAAGACGGAGTCGCTCGTTCGAGGCAACCGGTAATGACGATGACGCTTGCGACTCCTCGGCGAATGCCTTTCTTCTTTGCAGCTTTGTGTCCCATGTCGGTGGCCAGGTTGGCCGGTGGTGCCCATGTCATGTGGGTTGAGTTGTATCGGTTTTAGCCCGGTTTTCCGCCAATTAACCAGGCAATTCTCTTCTTCTTAATCAATGAAAATGGCAAATCTTTTGCCTCGTTTCAAAAAAAAAAAGAGGAGGTAAGAGGGAGCATGTTAAAATTTGCCATAATTTATACTCCCTAAGAAAATATACGCTGAGGCTTCAGTGAACATATCCTTACTTGGGAAGATAAACACAACATAATAATATGGATCTTGTACAAGAATCGGCCCCAATGAAACTTAGAAAGCCAATAGGCTTATATGGCTGCTATACTGATGGGTACACAAACCATCTGTAAGTTTACGAGAAAACAACAGAAAATAAATGATTGAAGAACATAATTGTTTCTAAGTTGTCCGATGTTATGCGGATCATAATTGTTTCTAAGTTGTCACAAAATAATATGGATCTTTTCTATTCTAAGAACTACACTACTACAGTACTCAAGATAGAGAAGAAATGTCATTTTCCATTGCTTCTTCACCATAGACACATGAGTTGTATAGCTCACGCATTGTGACACTATTTTGACTGAACAAAGTAGTAGAAGTTAAAGCCTGATAACAATGAATCACTCAAAGGCATATCAACCATACATTTGGCGGAAGTGCTCTCTCCTAGCTGTGAGATATCTGTAACACCTGCGTCGCCTTATATTGAATTTTTTTCAGTCGACTGAACGTTTCAAAGATTGCACTAGTTGGTTTGCTGAATCTGGAAATGAGATTTGGTTCTGGTAGATGATAGGTTGACTTATATTTGTTTCTGTATCTGTACACTTATTTTGTTTTTTTAGGGCTACACTTGATTGATTTAGAAATTAGTTAATTATTCCTGTTAAGAATTTGATTTCCTTTTCTCCTTTAATCAAGTATCTTCTCGTGGAGGTGTGGATGAAGGACCCCTCCAACGTGCCAAAAATTGAGCATATGGAGCTGCCTGAGCCGGCCGACCCAACCTCGCCACCGACAGAAAAGCGTAGGATGGTGCATGGCGTCATCATCCATGTTGGATCGGTGGAGGATCACAACACCACACGTTGTCATAGCTTCACTTTCTGGAATGGTATGGTTGATGGCACCAGCCTTCATGTCGAAGATGGAGGTCATGGGTTTGTGTGGGGGCAGGCCGGAGATTTTTAGATTTAATTGTTTGTATATATATTTATTTCATTTCAGATTGTGTTAAGTCTTGCGTGCTACTCCCTTCGCTCCATCCGTTCACAAATATGAGATGTTCTAACTTATAGTATTTGTGAACGGAGGGGGGTACTTCATATGAGCTTCTATTTTTGGTAACTTCTTTCCAAGGTAGAAGCCACTTTTGTATGTGTACTTTTCATGATTCATTCTACATTGTCAAATTCTTGTTCATTTCGTGAGCTTGTGTAATATCTGTGTTCATTGGTCATGGCCAAGTAAATCAAATGGAATTTCCTGTTAAGGCCTGACGCTTACGGCGAAACTGAACAAAACATATAGCGAAATAATCAAATGATAACAAGGCAAAGAAAAGACTCCTTGGAGCTGAGTCCAGTTAACCACGAGCTTCTTCAAGGATAAGCAACAAAAGCACAGATAATTTAGCTTTGCACAATCCTATGCACTTTTTATGCAAATCTGAATAATCACTCTTGAATCTACTCCCTCCGTCCCAGAAATGCCGTGTGCGCAGTACAAATGACATTTTGCAAAAAAAAAAAAAAAGTCCTCATACTTTCAAACCTCTGAAAAATAGGCCCTCGTCTTCTAATGACCAGCTGACACTTGTAATGAATGTAGATATTAAAGAAAAGTTACATCCCTAAACTCCATGTTTTGGCACTACAGATTTACAGAACAAATGATCTACTCCTCACTATGATGAATTCACAGTATGTTTTGACACTGATTTTACACTAAATTTAGTTAGACAAGATTCAGTTATCTTGCTCAAATCTAGTCTGAGTTTACACCGTACAAGATGAGATGCACTCCACTTAGCAATAATAGGCAACTACTGCTATCAGGAAGTTTCAGCATCAGAAAAATTTATCATGCATAAATTCAGTGAGGAAACATATCATCAAATTTTACTCACTGATTTAAAGGTAAACTTTAGGCACAATAATACTCCATGTAGACAGAATTATACTCCATGCAGGCTCACTTATATTCCATGATTTTGACAAAGGTAAACGAACACCTGAATTAAAGATTCAAAGGTAAAATGCCAAGTAACTGAAGATGCTTTCACTAGATGACTAGATGAGCTCTGGTAGTTCTGAAGACTAGATGAGTTGGTCTAAAACATTCATCCGTGCGTGGAGACGGGGGCCGAACCTGTCGTGAGGAACGAAACTTAACTTGAGAATGAGGTGAGAACCACCCCATACCCAGACCAATCCAACCACCCAAACCATTTCAAACATTTGGGTCCAACCCATTGGTCAAAACCATATACGACCATACACGGTGGGAGCTGATGCCAAAATTGTTACAACCATACGGCGAGCTGGAAATATAGACAAAAAAAGGGCAGCCCGGTGCACGTAGCTCTCGCTTGCGCAAGGTCAGGGGAAGAGTCTGACCACTTTGGGGCTTTAGTAAATAAATCATGACAACACAATAAAAATAAATAAATTACAATTTCATAATTTAACAAAACCATGGATCCATGGTATAGCTAGAAATAACTCTAAATCACCAATAGCTTCTACAAAGGAATAACTGGTAGTTCATCCAAAATAATTGCTAGTACATCATATCTTAACTCTAATTAATTAGAAACTGTGGTGGAGATTTTTTAAGCTTCCTCCTGGGTCGCTCTAGGGCGACTCTGAAGGACCCCCGCCGCCAGCCCCCAAGTCCACCTCCTCCATGCTCCCTTCCCCTCGCCGTCGCCGGAGGAGGCCGCCATGCCAAGTACCGCGGCGAACAGCGGCGGCGAGTCTGAAGAGCAGTCACGCTATGCTCTTCAGCCGTGCCCTCCGCCTCGTACCGAGATCCAAAGCTTCCTCTTCCCGCATCTTCCTGCCCGGAGCCACCAGTTACCTCCCGTCTGGCCGTGCTGGCTCTCCATCAGTGGCCGCATCAACAGTATTTGCATCAGTACATGTATCAACAGTATTTGCATCTATACTTGTTACAAAATCTAGAAATCATAAGTGTACGAAGGTTAAAAGAGAACATATAATAAGTTGCTGTTTTTTATAATTAGTGGTGATCAGCAAACAATAAGAAATGCCATTACATATGTAGGTACCAACAGTAAATACATGTATGTACGTATGAATAGTACATTACTGCAGATTATGAACAGAATACAATGCTCACATGCTTATATCTTTACTGACAGAGAATTCAGCAACTGCTAAGTCTAGGACAACATGAACAAAGCCATGATGGCCTGTTCAATTTTGTGCAAGGAACATGAAGAGTTCAAGCTTTCTACAAGAATTGCCTGTACAACTACTTGCTGGTCGGGTTGGCACGCATGGATTGTTACGGAAGTTTAACCTTCAAAATTAAGATACATCATGACTTTAGATCACAACAAATAGCATATGTTCCGGCAGCGTGTTTTTTGCATTCTGAGTGGTGTACTTAAACATTAAAAGTTCAAGCAACATAGCAAGGGAACATCTGTTCTTGCACTCCGATAACCTGATAAGTACCATTTCTAAGTACGACTAGGGCTAGATTAATTTCAAGCTACACAAGTAATCAAATCTAAACAAAAGTTGAATATATACATGGTACTGACAAAGAAACAAGTATGATTGGTGTCCAGATGTCATGTCACAGAAACCTGTCTAAATATACACGTATCATTTTGTATTGAACCAACACCAGCTACTGCGTACTGACATATACTGTATTCTTGATAGTTCTGACTAGTAAATATCACTGAAAAAAATAGCGCGCTATGCGGTCGCTAATAGCACGCTATAGCGTGTAGAGAATTGTCTCGTTAAATAAATCAGTGTACAATGTCTCGCTAATAGCATGCTATAGCGCGTTATAGCACGCTATTAGCGTATTTTAAGGTCGGCGCTATTTTATATAGCGCGCTATTTTTTTCCTTGGTAAATATCAACATGATAGAAATGTTGAGAATTTCACAACAAGCAGCAACACTCTGGATCATGAATCCATGGAAAAGAGGATTAGGGAACTGGATTAGTTACCCCTGGTGGCTGGTGGGGACTGCCGGACTGAAGATCTCATGGAGAATCAATGGGACGTGGACCTGTTGGTGCCGGAGGACGAGATGCCGGCGACAAGTACAACAGGAGGTAGATGACACCGGCGACCAACACCACGCTGCGACCAGCTGTCAAGTAGAGGCTAGGAGGGCAGAGAGGAGCACCGGCGAGACTGAGATCTAGAGGAAGAGAAGAGAAAAGCGGTGGCGACGCTGCCGGACAGCGGTGCAGCGCGGCGGGATCGACTGCGACGCAGCCATGGCTGCCGGAACCCGAGAGTGGTGCGGCGTCTGTCACTATGTCACGAGATGAAGATTCCGCTTGCTGCGTTCGGTGTGCAAACCATGGAAGCGACTAAATCAATTACAAATTTACTGTTTTACCCTTTTTACAAAAAATAAATCATTAAGTGAATTTCCTAGATCTAACGGCCAGAAAAAATCATGGGTGGAGTTACATGAAATTACAAGTCGTAACTCTCCAATCACCGTAAGAGAGCTCGTGTGATAATCATGTTTCCATTATTAGTACAGTATGCGTCATAACAGGAAAATAAAGCTTCTGTCACAATATATGCTTCATAACGCCTCACCATACAAGAGTTTCGTTGGTCCGTATACAATGCTTCAGGCACACGTTGAATTAGATGACGGGAAAAGCATTCAATACCATGCTTCTGGTGCATGGATTCTTTAGTTTTGAGCAGAAACCAAAGAATGGAGGAAGCACAGAGAACTGATCAACGAGAGTTGAAGCTGGCGTGATTTCTGGAGGTAGTTGCCAGGAAACAAACTGTATTTAGGGGCCACCCGAGCATGCAAACTGCCTAGCAGGCCCACGGTTTGTTATTCCATCGTACTCACTCAATTAGCGAGCAAGAATAGCTAATCTCGCGCGGGCCTTACGCATCAGATCGGATGTCCATCTTGCTTCTTATCCCACGGCGTAGGACTAGTCTGATAGATGCATACTTTCAGCAGTTTGATGCCTAGTGCCTCCCGTAAGTAAAAAGTGTGCAGAGAGGAGAGAGAGATTGATGGGACCAAAGGATTGGACTTAATGCATTTTGCAAATACAATAATGGATTTGGGCACAGCTACCTGCACAGATCACAAAGCAATTTGACGCTGTAGATAGCATCAGCCACAGTTTGGTGGCATAGCAAAATACACACACACACACACACATATATATATATATATATATATATATATATATATATATATATATATATATACACGGTAGCGCTATAATGAGCCTGAGCGCAAAGTGGCTAATCCTGCGCTCAGGCTGTACGCACCGCTCCCCCGCCTCCCTAAATAATCCAACCACCGTAAAAAAGGGTTGAGACCATCATAACAGCCTTAAAGAGCCTAAATAATCCAACCACCGTAAAAAGGGTTGAGACCATCGTAACAGCCTTAAAGAGATTACCTTTGGCTGCACGAACCACTCCCACGCCCCGGTAAATAAGCCAACAAGGTTTGTTTTGTTTGCACGCTCGTAACCCTTTGCTAAACATGGTAAAAACCAGAAAAGGATTACCTCCCACATGTCACAGAATCAAGGTCGTGCTCTCCCTGCGTGGTTAGAAAAACATAGTAACATACACACATTGATAGTAATCTGTCTTGTATAGTAGTAAATTGTAAATGCCTTTTACTATCCCGTACTACATTTTTGAAAGGTGAATTACTACTTTTAGTACAAGCGTTTACCACCAGCAGCAATACATTACTACCAGCATGCGATGCATCTCAGTCGGCCATAGAATAAGGTCAATAGTAAACAAATTAAGGCATTACGACCTGCATGCAAGATCACTCCTATATGCCCCACCCTTTTTACTGGAAAATTATACCATTTACCATTGATCTTTTGTAGGCGTTAGTTGTAACTAGCTGGATATTTTTACTAGATTTAGTAGCACTTTTACGAAGGTGCGAAGAGCGAAGATTTGGCTAGGTGATTGCCCGCTTACTCTCTGGCCGGCGCGTAACACTAGTGGAAAACGGCCCATTTGTCACGGTTCCAAAGGCCCATTTGCCCCGGTTCTGGAACCGGGACTAAAGGGTCGGGACTAAAGCCCAAAACCTTTAGTCCCGGTTCGCTTACGAACCGGGACAGAAGGGGCTCCACGTGGCCGCTGCGGGGCGCCCAGGCAGGAGGACCTTTAGTCCCGGTTGGTAACACCAACCGGGACCAAAAGTCATCCACGCGTCAGCATCTGGCAGGAGCTGGGGTTTTTTTTTTTTGTTTTTGAAAGGGGGGGGGGGTAGGGGTTTTGGAGGGTTAATTTAGGGGTTTCATATTGTGTTAGCTAGCCAATAGAGAGAAGTGACCTCTCTTTATCTCCGTGCTTGGTTGACGCTAGCTACTATACATATAGAGAGAACTCGACACGCTAGCTAGTAAGCAAATGAAGGAACCATTAAGTACACAAGATCGTCATGAACATATACAGAGAGAAGTGACCTCTCTTTCTCTGAGAGATTGGTCGAACAACAAGTTTTCATATATCTATCCGACGCTACTAGCTACATATATACTATATAAGATCTCTTACAATTCCTAACATCTAAAGTCTATATCCACATGGTATTCTCCGGCTTTATGTATGACGTGGTCAAAAAAGAATCCCGCCAATTCCTCTTGAATTGCTCGTATGCGATCATGTGGTAGGAGTTCATCCCGCATCTGCTACATCTAATTTAAAGAAGGGGGTCAATACATATATATGAATGAAACTCAACACAAATGATGGTAATAAAATAAAATTATGAATATTATTGTTTACGTACTTCATATTATTTTTCAGAATAGCCCCGCTGAGAGGCCGTCGCGTTGTAGATAAACTCGCAAACGTAGTATCCACAAAAATCATTCCCGGCTTCCTGCCACAAGCACTTTACGAGAAATAGAGTTCAATCAAACTGATAATCAACCATGATAAATGGTATTGATGAAACTAGCTAGAATCAATGCGAGATGCGCGGAACTAGCTAGTAGTACTTACTTTCGGGTGTGTAAATCGCAGCTCCCTCGGCAGTCCCGAAGCAATTGCGGTGAACTCTTTCCAAACCCTGCCAGACAAACAAAATAATTACTTGATATCACGAAATGAACAAAGTTGCCGATATGGTGCGATAATGATCGATTGAACTTACTTCTGGAGCATTTCAGTCATTTCCGCGTACTCCTGGGGATCTTTTCGTCTCGAGTCTCAGACGATTACTACTCCCCGCTCAAGCTTAATCTCTCGCAGAATAAAGTGAAACCTGCGCACGCATACATAACTCATCAATTACATTACTATAACCTCGAGTAATAAGGGAAACCGAATATGCACAAGACAGTAACACTCACTTGAAATTGTAAGGAAAGAGTATTTTCTCTTTGTTTTGATTTTTAAGCAACGATTGTAGCAAGTTGTCCTCGGTTTTTGTGACATTCTTTTGAACCGTCCATTCATGTATGATATTTGGGTTAATGAACCCAATGTCATAGATTTGTGCATTTCTGCATTCGATGATCTTCAATCTACATAATATAGTGAGGATAATTATATATACATGCAATGAAAGAGCTGAGCTATATATAGAGACTTAATTACAGAAGTAGTACTTACAGACAGTAGTTTGTCATGAGAGTTTTGTCGAGGGCCTTTTGATTGTATAATTGGAATAACTCGTCAAATTCAACAGACAACAGATCCATTCCACTTAGGTCGTGCTCCTCTTTAATTCTCAGCGTCAAAGTATCCTTTCCAGACTCGCTGCAGGTTTTCATATACCATTCATGGAATCTTTGCATCATCATTGTTAGAGGAGGATGATCAGGTTTGACGAGAGGCTGCCCGTACTGGTATCTGAATTCTTCCACCGCCATTATTTCAAACTCTACATCATCGCTCAGGTAATCAGCAGGATTGGTACCGGGCACCATCCCCGGCTGATTAGCGACGATATCGCTAGACACCTTGAGCGGGGGGCACGATTGGTTCGCCTGTTCGCCGAGCTGGGGAATTTTTTTCCCACTTCCTCGTTCTGCTAACCTTGCATGCATGCAAGTACTTCCCGACCACTCCGCTTCCTTATATGTCCTTTCAATAAAGCGCTCATAGTTGGATTGCGGCAGAGACGGTGGTGGTCGCTTCAGGGCATCGATAGTGCGCTTCCGTTTCACCGGATCTATCGTCTCCTTCGGAGGTGAGGTTTCCGTGCAAAATGTTCATGCACTTCGGCAGCACTGATTTTCGCGGTTTCCTCGTCGGTCCTCTCATATGGTAGCATTTCCAGAGGCTTGAGAGATGGACCGTATCTGAATTGCTTCCCGCCTCTGCTTGTACTGCTAGCCGCCGGAGCGGCGGCGGCTCTCTTCCGCCGTTGCTGATGAGGCGGAGGAGGAGGCGGAGTGCTCCGATGCGCCGGAGGAGGTGGAGGAGGAGGCGGAGTGCCCTCACGCGCCGGAGGAGGCGGAGAAGGAGTGCCCTCACGCGCCGGAGGAGGAGGAGGAGTGCTCTGACTCGCCGGAGGAGGAGGAGGAGGCGGAGGTGTCCAGTTCAGAAGCTTGATGTACTCCTTCCGCCATAGACATGTAGTCCTCAGAGCATAAACCAGCTGAGTCTCCCCTTCACCTGTAGGGTGGTCAAGCTCGAGCTCGTCAAATCCCTCCATTACTTCATCCACCGTCACAACAGCATAGCCATGTGGAATCGGACAGCAGTGAAAAGTTTCGTCAGGTTGAGGAGGTGCAACAGAGCCGACAGCCGCCTTCAAGGTGAGGTTCCGACATTTCGTCATAAGCTGGCAATGTTGAGCCTCCGTGATACCATCCACGAGGTAGCTAGGAGCCGTGAAGTCAGGCTGCTGAACGAGCTCCATGGAAGCCACGCTGCTTCTCCGCTGACATGGCGGGGTAGCTTCTGGGGTAGATTTGTGCCGCTGAGATGGTTGGTCGGCAGCTCACTGGCTCTCAACTTGTTCCTCTAGCTTTAGTACTCTTGCATTGAGCTTCTGCATTTCGCTCAGCTCATGTTTCCTCTTCCTCTCCCGGGTTTTGTAACCGTCTGCGCCGGGAAACTCAACCTTCCACGCAACGGAGCTTGGCGTGCCTCGTGTTCGTCCAGGGTGCTCAGGATTCCCGAGGGCCTCAGTCAGCTCGTCCTTATCTCTGTCGGGAATGAACGTCCCTGCCTGCGTGTAACATCCCAAAATTCTAAATTTTGGAATGTTATATTAAATAAATAGTTTTGATTGATTGTGGTGTGGTTGCTTGTGTGAAATTGAGTGAAATTTGGAAACTTTTTGAAAGTTGAATGAGAGGGAATAAAATGACTTTCCCAAAACTTTCACCTTGCATTTATGATCTCCATGAATTCATATTTATTTCATTACAAACCCTAGAGTGAAGATAACATGACTTCTTCTATTTTAAAAGGGGTTTCGAAAAGATTTGAATTTCATTTGGAAATATTGCAAATTCAGAAACTTTATGCAACTCAATGATTTTCATGAGAGAAGATAAAATGACTTCTTCAAATCGTATGAAATATGAGTTGGAAGTTTCAAAGAATCAAAATTTAAAGTCCCTTTGATGGTATTTTGAAAACCATTTTTTATTTGGAGTTATTTGGGTTTTATTCAAATTATTTTTCTCCAAAAATAAAATATATGAAAATTAGGGTAAAATGATTCCCTTCAATATAAAATTAGAGGGAAATAAATTTGACATAATTTTGGTATTTTTAAAATGATTTTTATTAGGTTTTATTGCAGCAGTAGCACTGTTTGCTTTATTTAAATTTTTGTGAAATTTATTTGCCGCTGAAAATATGTTCATCTTTTAGGAAATCTTTTTCTGAAAATTTTGATATATAATATGCCTATGGAAATTTTCTTATTTTCCGTTTACCTTTTTTTAGTTTTTATTCTAAAAAAAAAAGCTGTACGAGCGACCGACTGCTATCCTTCGCCAGCGTGCGCAACATAGCTAGCAGGTCGGACTATATTATTTTTCCAGTTGTCCTTTAATTTATTTATTTTCTGTAAAAAAAAAAACTCCGCACACGCACACATGCGCGCACACGCGCAGGCCGGCCGAAAGCCCATGCGGCGTCGTTTCTTTTCTTTGTTTTTCCTATATCTTTCGTCTGCCTTTTGTTTACGTTTAGTCCCACATTGCCTAGCTTTTGACCTCTAAGCCTCCTTTCCACCTATAAATATAGACCCATAGAGCCTCCAAAAATCATCCGATTCGGGTTAAATCAATATATTTTGGTTTGACTAGATTCACTAAATAAAAATATTTTTCTTCTCTCCGGCGGGACTTCTGAAAGTTGTCTTCTCTCTCGGAAGTCATCTTTTCTCTACCTTATAAAGGTATCTTTCTTCGTATTTTTTTATATACTCCCGTAGCTTATTATTTCTAGACTAGTACGGTAGAATAATTAGATTTATAAATTAGTCCTTGTATTTACATTTTAGGACTAGAATTCTTTTAGCCATAACTCTTTTTCTTCCGTAAAACAGCTTGGCCCTGATTTTTCAAATAGGCATAACTTTTTACTCGTTCATCCAAATTAGACGAAACCAACGCCAATATTTTTGTCTTGATTCCACCTTTATAGTGAATCTATCAAATAAACTTTTTGCAACTTTCAAATTTCGAAATTTGTTCAGATTCATATTCAAACTTGTTTTGGCTATAACTTGAGTTTCGTAACTCCGATTTAATTGATTCTTTTTGCTAATTGAAGCTCTTGACCTAAACTTTCTGATAAGACCAAATCCACCCAATTTTGGTACTATTAGAAATTGTTTTCTGTTGCAAGAGTTAATTGCTAGTTTTCGAAGTTTTTCGAGATCTTTTCTTCGATTCTTTTGCATGAGTGCTTATGTATGCAATTGCTTGCTCACGTTAGATTGAACGGAGTGTGACGAGTAGAACTATCAGGAATTATGAGTGCGAAGGATCTTCATCAACAGTACAAGGCAAGTTCACACTTTGATCATACTCTTCTATACCCAGTTTTTATGCGTTAGTTTTATCCTCAAACACTACATGACTAGGATGTGATTAACTTGTGGGTATTGGGAAGTAGATGATGAGGTAGAACCTATTGCCCTTTTATTATAAAACCCTTGGGAGTTACTTCCACGCTATGCTTATGTTGCCATGCTATGCTCGTAGACGTGGATTGAGTTTTGAGTGTATCCATGACAGATGTGAGATTTTTAATTAATGGTTCAACTTAAGGTGGCAACTTTAATACACATCTGGGTGGATTGCTTGTTTGGGCACCTGGGGATATACTAGTGTTGTCCTAGGAGATCCCGGGGATATACCGTGTGATCCTCCTACGGTCCGCCACCCAGGCTCAAAGGGATCATAAGATTATTCATGCTAGAAACTTCCGTGTGCAGCCATAAGCTATTATGGGCTCTAGCATAGTTGAGTATGTTACATGACCTCTTTCAGTGGTAGGCTAGCAGATGTAGGGGAAAGTAGGTGTAACTGTCTACCCAGAGTAAAGAGTAAATGTTTCTGAAAGACTGTGTCTCGGTCATCCGTTTCTCAAACACCATGTAGTGCGAGAAATCCAACGGAGGAGATCGAGTCTTGTGGGGAAAAGTGCACAAACCTCTGCAGAGTGTACAAACTAATCATGATTAGCCGTGTCCCCGGTTATGGACATCTTGAGTATCTGGTTCTTGGATTTTCATATTAAATCCCATCACTCTAAATTAATTTGTTGGGATTAATGATTACTTTTTAACTGGGATTGAGAAGGGGTTTTACCTTCTCAATGTTCAACAACATCCATGATAGTAAAATAAAATATATTCCTTTGTTGTAGGAAAAAAAATTAGCTTTTCGCAAAATCATGTTAAACCTAGAGCCTCCACCAGCCAAATATGCATATAGTGATAGCTATTATTCATCATTATCCTATGGTGTGAATTTGCCAGTACATTCAATGTACTGACCTACATGGCTGCAACGTCTCATGTTGCAGGAATTCTTACGACGAGTAAGTGATACGTTAGGGTTACGATTTCTACACTCAACTTTGCCGTTGGTGTTGATGGGAATCCACAACCTTGTTGTTACTTCCGCTATATGGATTGAGGTAATAGTATTTACGTTACTTTATACATGTGATTTACCTCTGTTATAAATCCTCGAGTACTGTGTGTGTCAGCATACCGATCCAGGGATGACACTTAAGCACAGAGACTTTGATCCATTCGGGTCGGGTCGCTACACTGCGCTGCGGCGATATACTTCTGAAGCTTCTTGACGGGTATTGCAAGTTACTCGTCTGTCCAACGGCACTTCCCTGTTTCAGGGTCCAAAGTTCCCCCAACCCCGAAGAACCAAGTCCTTGAACGGTCTGGCCAGTTCAATGTCTCTGGTTCAACCCCTTTAGCAATCAGGTCATTCTCAGCTTTGTCCCACAACGGTCGGGCTTTGAGGTAGCCGCTTGACCACATGCGATGGTGATACAGCTTCTTTGCAGCATTTATCTTGTTTATCTCTGACATTTTCTTACTCTTGTCCGATGTCCACCTTTGGTCCCGGTTCGTGCCACCAACCGGGACCAAAGGTGTCTGCTTTGGGCTGCTGAAAAGAGACCTTTGGTCCCGGTTGGTGGCACGAACCGGGACCAAAGGGGGGCATCGGTAGTTTGTATGGAAATGATTACCATCAGGAAAGAACAATTTTCTTGAAAATTTTCCTTTAGATGGTACTGACATGCACTTTACTATTAATATAAAAAACATGCACTTTACTGAGATATGAAAAATTATGATACTGCAATAAAACTCTATAGTTGAGTAGAAAAATGACCAAAAAGTAGCGCTCCACACGCCTACATGACCTTACTTTTTAGAAATATCACAAGTTGCTTTACATAAAGTTAAAAACAACTTGCCTGCTACGAGTACAAAATAGCTTCTACTATCTTGTGGGTGTTTGGCGTACAGAGCTCACCAACATATGCATTCGACTTTACGGCTAGCACCGATGATAGGAACGACATCCGATACTGATGGTAAATTAGACGGGAGTAAATAAAAGAGTTTGCTCAAGTCAAATCATTTGCATCCACCTTCACCATATAATTAGTATGTAAATTTCCTATGGGCTGAGACAACTCTCAAAAGTGTCCATAGTAAGCTAGCAAGCAGGAACCAGAAGATGATCTTACCAAATTTTTGCAGTTTCGATGGGCTTGAACCTGAGATTTCCGCGGGAGACACCGTGGCAAATGCGTGCCGGTGCAACCACCTATCGACCTTCACATTGTTCAAATTATCACTATACGCCCTGATACAACCAATTTGGTCTGTAGTTAGTGCGGAAAGATTAGTAGCAAATCAACCACAGGGCGGAGGAGATCGACAGTGTGGTTGCACGGTTGGCGGAGTCGAAGAAGAAGGGGCTCCGGCAGATTGACGCGGAGGTCACCCGCCATCGATGAGGGGCCTTCCGGGCATCCTCGCCACTTGAAACAAATTGTGCCGAACTGTTCCACTTCACTCCATGCCATGGCCTAGCACATACAGAACAACACGAGAATCTCCTCCAACGCCTGCCACGAACTTCCCACCGTCCTCGCCCTGCTATAACCGCCACGGACATCATTGAGTGACATTATGTTAATTTGCAGTTTTTGCTAGAACTTAGTGTCATCATCCAAATGTAGTAGGATAGGAAGAAGTGGGTGAGGCGAACCTGCAGAAAACTATCCATCTTGAGCGGGGCGAGGTTATGGCGCTTAAGTGACATGAGCAAGTTGACAAGGCCTGCAGCTTGCAGTGCAACCAAGAGCTCCCTAGCGGTGGCGGCATGGTTTACCTGTGCAGCTAGAGGTCATGAAAACAGAGCAAAATTTCAGTTCCAGTAATAATGACAAAATTTAAGAAAGAAAACTTTTCACCTAAATTCAGAACATGAGATCCATCTCAGAGCATGAAAACTTTTCATTTAGTACAAGTGCTAATATGAACCAGTCTATAGAATCAAGAAACTGTAGTACCGAAGATTACATGTGCAAATTCCAGCAGTGAACAACAGATGCTAATAAAACAAAGTCAGTTAAACTGAAATCCCAAGATTCTTTGTTAGGAAGTTGGTGCACAAATCTGAATCCAACTCCTGCATTTGGCGTGAGCAACACTAAAATCTACTTGTGTCCAAATCACGATTGTTACTTGTTCATCACTGTGCATCAACCAGAATTATAAAAGCATTCCAGAATCTCCCTAAGGGGGTCACGGGTGATTCAGGCCAATCAACCCAGTGTCCCATAATTCTTCAGATCAATTGTTTATCTCAGATAGACGAGGTGTAACCCAGATCCAATAAAGTACCAAGATAAATTAAGAAAACAACCCATGGTCATGAACAGGAATTAGATTTCAGATCGATTAGGACTGGTGGGTGCTGGTTAGGTAGATAGGTATGCAGGTGTGTGAGGGAAAGGCGCGTGGAATGGCGATGGTAGGTAACTGATGGTGAGGGCGGCGACGGTGGCTACGGAGCTGTCGCTCCTCGGAGACCTTATGCAGTAGCACGTCGCAGGTAATCTCCGTCGCACTCGGACCCCCTCGGCGACACTTGCGGGAAAATTACTGAAGAGTGGGGAAATGCTAAAACCAAAATTGAAACCGAGACTTCAGCACTGGGCTATCTGCTAGCAGCCAGATTTGGTGCAAGCCATGTCGTGCTCCTGCCGTCGTAGGCTCGTAGGCAACGAAGACCTTGGATCTTCACTGGGCACATACCTTAGGTGTGTGGAGCGAACACTGTCGAAATTGATGTGCCGCCTGGACGGCGTGCTTACAACGACCGACGCGGCTCTGGCCGCTGCCTGCGCCGCGCTCGCGCACGCCGCTCTGCCATGAGCACCGGCCACACGCTCCGCTGCGAACCCCCATGTGATCTGCCGCCTGCCGCGTCTCCCCGCTATCCGCCTGGCCAGCCGGACGCCTTCACCGCCGTCTTGCAATATTGAGAAATCCATAATGAAGGTTTGTCAGGCAGCTCGGATCATGTGATTAAAAGGAACTTTCAGAAATTAGCAATGCATAAGAAGATTAATGATTAGTCAATTACCATTCCCTTTTCTCCCACCGTCTTTGCTTAATGGGATGGCTGCATGCTTGCTTGCTCTACACCACTCTCCATGTCGTGAAGTAGCTGACCAAGACCAACAGTACAAACAAAACCACACAAGAACGAATAGACTAAAGCGTGGTGCCATGCCTTATTGCGCAGACCAGCGGCTCTGCCTGCATCGGCCTAACTCCGCCTTCCGCGTGTGGGTGCAGCGCGCCCTGCGGTAGTGCAGGGCGTGGCGATCCACACCGCTAGCTACTGCAGGTATTGCCCACCCTGCTGCCTGGTGCATGGCGCACCGTCGGCAAAGGGTGTGTGAATCAAGGTCGTGATCAGGAAGCCACACATTTAGCAACTTGCACATCAACTATGAGAGTTGGGAGGGAGCCAATGTCAAGAAATTAAGAGCTCACCTTTCTACAAGAAATTAAGAGCCAATGTCAAGAAATCAGATCACTGTCGAAAAGAAGCCAACCATGAAAACTAAATAAACATCAAGTGTTGAAAGAAAATGGTGGAGCCTAAGTCCATGGAGTGATAAAAGAGAGCAGCCAAGCAATCTAGAGTAGCAGGAATCCAATAACAAGACCTTACCTTCATAAAAAAAATAAGGGAAGAACACTTCCTTCACAACCTTCCTACAAGTACAGAACATACTCAATTAGCATTGTTTCAGTGTCATTGTTTTGCAAATAAAGTGTAATAATTACCACCTCTTTCTTTCGCCACTAATAATTACCATCTCTGACTGACCTCTGGTAGCAGATTCAGGAAAAATAAACTCATCACTTACAATATCATAGCTGCACGCTCCAAGTCAAAGTAGAATGGATCACAAGGATCCCGTGACAACCAGCCATGGCCAGATCAGTTGGCTTTTAATTTCGTTCCATCTCATAATCCATCGCCCGCTCTCTCTCAATGGAAATGAAACTTAGAAATGCTTAAGAAATATTGCTGTTCTATCCTTCTTCAAACTCCGGAAGAATGTATGTATAGTATCCCCAATTTCACTCACGTGTATTCATGAGGTATGATAAGCACGAATAAGAAACTATGGCAGTTACAAAAAATGACAGCAAATAAGTAAAGTTTCAGAGCCCCCAAACTGAAAGCCTATCATAAATTAGTGAAGAATCCAAATCACCGCCATGACTCCAGAACGAACTAATTAAAGTTTCGACATACCAGTCATGAAGTGTTTCCTTTCTCTCATACAAAAATTAAAATAGCTCTACAAATGAAGTCAGAATCTGAACAATGGAAACTTGTTAGGAAATGAGTGACAAGAACTTATCTCATTAGTGGCATGATTTCATAATGAAATGATCACTTTCATATGCATTATCAATATTTTTGATCATCTTCTTCCTATACATAACAGTAGACTTGGTACAAAATTCAGTAACCTTTTAAAATCTTCAAGTACCAATCCTAAAATTCAATAGTACTACGTAATAACCTGAACTTGTATTCAGAAGTGATATACAAGTGTAGGGAGTACTACCTAATAAATTCGAAGTTGTATACAAATTCAGCCTCTATGCTAAGATTTATTTCTGCACATCGCTCCGGTTCACTTTCAGTTGCACTCAAATTCTTAGGCCACCATCAACCGGCAGCACCCGCACCTGCAGAATTAAACAAGTTGGTAGTCATTTCCGGTGAACCTGAAGGAATCTTCAGGACGTAGTCCCTAATCTGCCCCATATTTCATGCCCAAGAGCCCCAATGCACAAAATTTCACTCGTATTCTGGACACAACGGCACCAGTACGATTTTAATTGAACAAGTAGTCAGCGAAATAAACATACTACACCATCATGCTGGTATGAAGTACGAAACTGTTACTCGTGGACAACCGCATCGGAAGTTCCTGCAATATTCATGTACATAGCACAAAATTACTTCCCAAAAAAGATCACCTAATAGAATGTTACCTAAATGATTCTGTTTTGCTTTAAGGAAACAACACAACATATATTATTCATAGTGGAATGAGATGATTTTGATTGGAATTCTAGCTAAAGAAAGAGAATAAAATACTTCTAATAATATGTTATAGCTCCTCCTATGCTCGCTCCTCATATTATCACTTCAAGTCATTTGAACCTGCAGAAGTTGGCATATACTTTCAAGCTAAAACTGATACTCAGTCCTGTTACATGAAAATGCCATTCATTCTCCATGATCTGTTTAATTCACAGCTCCTAGCAGTCCACATTCTACTCGTGTTACAAACACCTGAATGTTTTCTAATTATTTCAGACAGCACTATGTTAACTGAAGTGGTCAATAGCAGACGTTAAACAGTTCACCTTTAGCACACATCACTTTCTCTTGCCATTAGTTAGATTCATTAAAGAACCAAACTTGCAGACACAATCATAAGATGAATGTAAGTTAAATTCTTCTAAACTGGATATATATTAATCGAGCTTAATAAGAATCAGTTCTTACCAACTGACTTGCTTCCACCATGTGACACTGTACTCTCGATCCTGCTAAGTACATCCCATTGGAACAACTGGAAGGAAAGGAAAAAAAAATTATAACCGGAACCAAGTGAGGATAGGTTAAAGTACGGTAAGCAAACAGTCCAGATTTATTGCGCTAGAGAGTGGACCTTCTGAAGCTTGGAGTGCCGCTGCGCTTTAAGTCTTTTCATCATGAACATGTTATCAGCCTAGTCAATAGTCATGCAAGAAAAATCGAGTGTCATTAAATGAGGAAAATTGTTGCAAATTAGAAGAGCGTAAGCTGAAGATTCTAAATGAGAAGGAATTCGGAATTTGCAGCTACAACTCATCAGCTTTTATTTTATTTTTTTTAGAAAAGGAGGATGACCCCCGGCCTCTGCATCTGGGAGATGCATACGGCCACTTTATTGATTATTCTCGAGGACCTTACAAAGTGTTACAACAATATGCCTGAATCCGCCATCTAGGCACCATGTGCCGCTACTCCTATCCATATGATGAAGGGGGTGCTAGCTGGGCCACTACCCAGACCACTCACCTAAACCTAACATCAAAAGCCGGAATCCCCAGCCGAGCCACATACCGGGACTGGGGCATAAACCGGTCTGACGCACTCACATGTGTCGTCACCGCCATCTTCCACTGGTCCATCTTCAGAGCAGATTGAGGTGCCAACCTTGACAGGTTCCTCCGCCATCGACGCTATATGACGCCAAATAACGACCACCACCTACGCTAGTCCATCTCCAAGCAGAAGGAGCGCTACCACAAGATGAAGATCGGCGGTAGAATAGATGAAACGCCGCACACATTGCCGCCGCCAAACACCTCACACGCACCGCAAAGCGCCCACCGTGCTTCCGGGAACCCCAGGCGACGCCTTCAAGAAGGAGCGCGACGAAGGTACGACGCCATCGCCCGCAAGGGGAACTAGAGCTTTCGCCCAAATGAAGAACACAGTGAGAGACGGGAGAGGACCTCGACAAGGCCTCCAAGAAGGGAACCGACGCCCACAAAGGCGCCGCCATTGTCGTGGCCACCGCCGACGGCCAAGGGTTTCCCCCGATCCCGCCCCCGTCCCATCCACCCGGCCAAAGACCTGGCCAGGGGAGCACACGCAGCCGGAGAAGGCGTTGGACTTCATCGAAGCAGGCACGCCGGGTGACGGGGCACCCCGACCCACTGTAGTAGACGTCCACCGAGACCTCACCGCCCGCGCGGTCGAAGTCACGGACCACCAGCGCCCACGGCCGTCGCCCGACGAGGAGGCGACGCCGTCCACACCGCCCGGGGCCGCCGCCCCGGCATCCACCCACCGCGCACATCCCGTCAAAACACGGAGAGAGATCCACACCGCCGCCAACAGGGAGACCACACCGCGAATACCCAAACCGGGCGACGAGGCAGGGCTGCGCCGGCCAGATCTGGGCGGATCCGGCGATCCCCGGCCCACCAGCTGCCAGAGAGGAGCTGGCCTCGATCCAGGGCCGCGCCGGCCTGATCTGGCGGTCGGTCCTTCCCAGGAGGCCCCCGCACCAGACGGGAGGGGGGCAACTCGGCAGCTCCGGCGACCAACTGCCGCCACGGCCGGCGTCGGCGGCCACCAGTTGCTGGAGAAGAGGGCGGCGGCGTCTGATGCGAGGTGGGGGATCTCCACCGTCCAAGGCGGCCGCGCGGGGAAGCCCCGCCGCCGCCTACCTCCGTGCGGGCAAGCCCGACGACGGCTGCCGGCGGCGGCGGGGGAGGAGGAGGGGAGGCGGGGAACTGGCTGGCGACGAGGGTTTCGCCCCCGAGTCGCCCGAGCGGACGAGGTATTCGAGTTGCTGCAACGTGAAAGCCATTCGCAAGCAAACTATCCACCGATTCCACTGCCAGAGATGCCTTGGTTCTTATGTGTACACCGATTCCACTGCCAGTCTGCCACTACATCAAACAAGAAAGACACAGTTATGGTGATGCTACACGGCCAATCATATGCCAGCATTTGACTACATAACTGAACCCAACAATTATGGGATGTAAATACCTGGGGATGGAGGAGTGGAGGACCCTCATGATCTGCCTATCTTCCTTTCTACTCCCTGGTCGCAATCTTATTGCGGACCTTGAGGTAGCACGGGCGTGCTTGTGGCGGCCAAACTCACGATTCCGTGAGGTGGTATGACGAATGACGATGAGGGTGACCACACTGTGGCAGATCTGCAAGGCCATGCCATAAACGATGCCAACCGCCGTTCGACTGGGGATTCGTTGTAGCAGCACCGGTGAGAGGGAGGGCACATCATGGTAGCAACTACGCTTTGAGGGAGGGAGGGCAGGGTGCTGCCGTGATGACTCTGGGCGGCAGGGTGGGCAACGGCATGCGTTAGAGATGAAATTCGTCACAGTTTGGGAGCTTCAAAATTCAACGTCCTTCTCTGGAATTTTGGCGAGGAAATTTGGGATTTGGACATCACACCTCCAGGTGAGATGTCGTCGTCCACCACCACCACCACAGGAGCTCAATAGGAAGGGGGAAGCTGGACTGGCTAGGGAGGCGGCGGCGTGCTCCAGCGGGTGTGCGGCGTGGTGCAGGATGAGGGGATGCGCCGCTGAGGCAAACATGGAGGCAGGGGCATCACACGGAAAACAACAGGGAAGAAGGAACAATCAAGACACGAACCTGATGTTCTCCGTCGCACAAGCCATGGTTGGAAGATGTCCATCCTGGTCGCGTCTTTGCCGAGAGGGACGATGGAGAGGTGGGGCAACTCCCGGCCAGCCGGCGTCGGGGCGTGTGCAGCCTCTGCTCACCGCGGCGTCCTTGTGAGCAAAGGCGACCGCCGCCTCGCCCTTGTCCTTGTCCCGCGCAGTTTCTCTGCGCCTCGCAGTTTCTCGGCTGCCGTCGCGGGCGGGGCGAGCGCGTGGCGACCGGTGCAGGCGAGGCGAGCGGGCGCCGGCGTGAAGGGGAGGCTGCGGGCGGGGCGAGGCGGGGATGGGTGGCGCAGGGGGCGGCAGGTATGGGCGGCGGGGCTGTCCGGCGGCGTGGCTGGGCTGCGTAGGGGTCGGCAACGGTGGAGGTCCCCTCCGTCGATTTAGCGACGTCGACGGATCCATCCTGGAGGTTGAGAGACGACGACGTGGATGTGAGGACTGGCCGGTGGCGATGGAGAGGAGGGCGTCGGTGGCGGCCATGGCTGAATCGCTGAGAAGGGGAGGCGACCATGACGTCATGAGGAGGAGGACGGCGAGGATTGGGGTGTGGCGGCGGCTGCGACTGGAGACGGGAGACGAGGTAGGGCTAGTGAGGGATTGACGGAGGGAGTCCACCGGTTCTGTCGCGACGGTAAAACCAGCAGAGGGGAAGTGGCGGAAGGAACGAAAAAAATCAGACAAAAAAAAATCGGACGAAAGTGATGGGACGAAAATAAAACCGGAGTACTAGGCTACCAACTGCTCCATTAGAAGTATATATATATATATATATATATATATATATATATATATATATGGTGGGTCTATTATGATAACACCCCTTAAGATCTTATTCTGCATACAATCCCATATTCTGCTAACATTTGTGTACTACTCGATCCACTGACCCGGACCGCACAGCAATCTGAGAAAATTGCACTAGCCCAACCCCCGCACCCCCACTCTCTACCCGTAGCAACCCACCCTCTTGCCCATCTTCATCCCCACCAGCACCACCACCCGGCGCCGCACCAACCCCACCCTCCGGCGCCCCCACCCCTCCACTCCGGGACCCCCACAACACCTGGCGAGCCACACTCCCAACCCAGCGCCCCACCTCCCAACCCACGCCCCACCACCCCCACCCCTCCGACGCGCCACCACCCCTCGGCCACCACCCCGCACCGCCCCACCACGACCACCACCACGCACCACACTCCTCGGCCACCCCGCGCCCTCCAGCGTGCCACTGCGCACCATAAATCGCCGGCCGCCCCGCCTCAACCAGCGAGCCGCCGTGCACCATCGACGACCGCCGCCCCACCCCATCCATCGCGCACCTCGGCCGGATCCGTCGGGCGCTGAATCCCGCACCGGCGAGCAGATGAGCCGCCTCCCTCGCACCAACCCATCCGGATACGGCCAGGCTGCCTCCTCGCCCACCTCTCCTTCGCCTCCCTCTCGAGCACCCCCCCTTCTTCCTCTTCCTTCTACTCTGTAAGCAAAGAAAAGCCACGGCCACCTCCCCCAAGCGGCCACCGAGGTGCTCCTCCTCCTGGCTCCTCCCTGCGACCTCCTGCTGCGCCACGGCGGACGGATCCACCCTTCCCAAGTCCGGATCCAGTCAGCGACCTTCCTTCTTCACTGCATCGACCTGCTCCCCTGCGTGGCAGCCACAGAAGGTTGAGATGGCGCCCGTCGGTGAGCAGGGCGTCGCCCCACTCCTGCCTACTGAGGTTGAGCGGATCCAAGCTGCTCCTCCCCTTCATCATCTCTGGTGCGGGGGGTGTCGATGCAGTTCGTTTCTCTGTGCGTGCAGTTCATTTTTCTCTTTGTTTTCCATTTTTAGGGAAAGTTCGTCACGCCGGCAGTTCACTGCTCAGGGATTTGGTTTTGCTAACTTGGAGAAAAAAGCAAATAAGAAAAGAAAAGGAAATTGTAGTTCCATAATCTTCTGTCTGCGGTCCAATTTCGACAGCTCGTCCTGTGCAGTTCAGTTTGCACAGGCACGCGGTTTGGTATCTCATCCCGTGCAGCTCGGGCTGTGTAGGCGTGCAGGTTGTGCACGCAGTTTTGATGTGTGAGCGTGTGAGAGTGGATTGATATGTGTGTGTGAGTTTGTTCTGCACAAAAAACCGGACGTTTGGGAGTTAAAAGGAAAGAAACAAATGCAGTTCATTTGTAAAAACAAAACTTTTGTTTTTCATGGGTGGTTGTGTTGTTTTTCAAGGCACATGTATATGAGTTTGTTAAAAAAAGTAGTTCATCTGGAATTGTGTTGAGGTTAATTTTTCTCGACCATGCGGTTCACTTTCTCCGTCCCTGCACAGCTCGCTACCGGAAAACCCAAAAACTATGAAAAAGAAAAATAAATCATGCAGTTCATTTTCCTGTCTGATGCAGTGTGGTTTTCAGCCTGAAGGAGTGCGCTATTAAACTCCTCCGTGGTTCACTTGGTAAACAGAAACAAAAACATCTCAAAGAAGCTCGCTTCTTATATTAGATGTAGTTCACTCGCTCGGTCCCTGCAGTCCACTCGCCTGGTCTACGCACATAAAAAATAAGTATGAAAAAAGACAACAAAAACTCATGCGGTTCACTTTCGGTAGTGTCGTGGTTCACTTTCGGTGGTGTCGTGGTTCACTTACTCCCAACTGTGAAGTGTAGAAAAAATATTATGGAAACAACAACAAAAAACTAATGTGGTTCACTTCTTGATAGTGTTGCGATTCACTTATGCCCAATGTGAAGTGCGGTCCACTTGTCCGTTTAAGAAAATTTACCTCCGACAAAGAAATTATGCTGTTCACTTGTCCGTTTGATGCAGTGCGGTTTTCTGTTTGAAGCAGTGCGGTTTTCTGTCTGATGCAGTTCACCCGTCGATTTTGGTGTAGCAAAAAACAGAGTGTCCGCATTTTGATAAAATCAAAATTGCTCTTAAACCGTAAGAAATTAGAGAGAGTGTTGTACATGAAAAAATTGCGCCTCGTCGATATTTTTTCAACGGCGTATCATTTGCATCATTCCGACGAGTGGTTTAGAAAAAAATCACGAAAAAACGGACGCTGTCACTCGTTGCGTGCCGCACTACACACAAAATTAATTTAAAACCCTAAGGAATCTCAAAACAAGTTCTACATATGAAAGTTGTGCCTATTCCATAGTTATCCAACGGCGTATCACACGCCTCATTTCGTTTAACGCCAAAAAAACTGCAGTGAAAACCGTACCAAAAAAATCAGAAAATTTGAAAAATAGACTTTTCGTGTTTGGGTAAATTTGAAACTGCTCTTAAATCATAAAGAATTATTGAGAGTATTCTATATGAAAAAATTGTGCCTTGACGATATCTTTCCAATGGCGTATCATTTGCATCATTCCGATGAGCGGTTTGAAAAAAAAAGCGAAAATACTCTCGATGTCACTCATCGGGCGCCGCACCGTTTTCAAAACTGCTCCTAAACCATGAGGAATCTCAAAAAGTGTTCAACATGGCGAAGTTGCGCCTAATCCATAGCTTTTCAACGGCGTATCATATGCATCATTCCGACAAACGGTTAAAAAACTGGATAAAAAACAATACCGAAAAAATGGCATGAAGTTTTTTGCGACCAGAAGTTCACTTGTCTCGGTATTGCAGTACTCTTACTTAAAAAATGTCGTGCACTTGCGTTGAGGTTGGAGTTCGGAAGTGTGTGCAAAATATTATTCTGCTAATATTATATATATATAAACACTATTCTGATCACGGGATCAGAATATTATTCTGATCACAACATGAACTTCCTGAGTTACACGCCTGAACTTCCCTCTGTAGGAACCCGACCTTCGGGCTATCTTCGCAACCGTGTCTCCCCGCGCGAATTATTCTAGTTAGTCGTGTTCTATATGATGTAATTGTAATCTAGAAACGGTTTTTAGTAACTAAATGCCCGTTTTAAATAGGAATCTCGCTCGTTGGCGGATTTTGCTCTCGGGTCGTGATGAACTTGCGTTTTTTGCAATTTTACTGTCTGAGTAGTTCGACCTGAACTTCCCCCTGTGTTAGGTTGAACTTCCGCCAATATTGCCTAAATGGGGCTTGCGATATACCGTTGGAATGCTATGGACACCGGTATCATGACCCAACTTATTTTTTTGGCAAAATGTAAGCGGTTTAAGAGCAGTTTTGAAAACCGTTTTTTCTTCCTACAAAAAACGTGAATCGTATTTTCGATCGCATTTCTAAACCATTTATCGGAATGAGGAAAATAATATGGCGTTGGAAAGCTGCGGCAAAACCGCTTCTTCCACATGTTTAAAGTTTTCTCTAATTCCCTATGGTTAAAGAGTAATTTGGAAAATCGTAAAATTTCGCAAACCGAACAGCCGAGTTCGTATTTTTTATGCCATTTCTAAACGGCTAAACCAATTGAGGCAATTTATATGGCGTTGGAAAGCTTATGAAAATGCGCAACTTTTTCATGTTGAACGTTTTTTCTAATTTTGAACGGTTTTAAGAGTAATTTAGAAAACGGTACAAGTTCCATCGAGTTCGTATTTTCGAGCTATTTTTTTAACCGTACGTCCGAATGCAGCAAATAATATGGCGTTGGAAAGCTTGAACAAAAGCAAAACTTTTTGGTATATATTGTTTCTCCCAATTCATTACGGTTTTATGTCAATTTTGAAAATGGTTAGAAACGTATTTTCGCCGTAATTTTTACAAACTTTATCGGAATGGGGCAAATAATATACCGTTGAAAAGCTACGAAAAATGCGAAACTTTTTCATGTTGATGGTTTTCTCTGATTCCCGGCCGTTTTCAAGTAATTTAAAAAACGGCAAGATCATGCGTTCTGCCTTTATCGCGAAACAGATTCTTCGAAAATGCGCCGCGTGAAGAATTTGAACTTCTCGGCGTGTGTACTTGAAATTCATCTGTTTTTCGCGGGCTTTTTTTGCTCGCAGCTCTCCATCCACTCGTCAGTGTTACACAAATGATATTCCTTTTGTACAAACCTCTCTCACAATAATTTTTTTACTTTCTCCCACCGAGGACTTGAACTTATAACAACAAAAAAATTGGACCTTATTAAACACACACTATGTAGTACATGAACTTTTTCTATTTTTATAATTTGAATTTTTTATTTTCTTTTTGAAATCAAATTGCTCCCAAATAATAATTGAACTTCTTTGTGAATTGAGAGAATTATTTTAAAACGCAAAAAAAACAATTTCTTTTTTGTGTTTTTGAACATGCAAATACAAGGTGAATCTCTCTCGCAAGAATTTTTGAACTTCCCCGGTCAGAGCACATGAACTTCTGGCAACAAAATTTTTAGCCTTTGCTTTTTCATTCTTTTTTTAGTTTGGCCTTCATGGGTTATTCTTTAGTAAAGACAAAAATCATAAATTAGTAATAAATATTGAACCGCTTCGTTATTTAAATTTGAACTTTCCGTTTTTTTTTGAACTTCTAGGGGTATTGCTAGAAATGGAGAAAATCAATTTTTTATTAAAAAATTGAACTACTCTATTATTTCAATTTGACCTTCTTGGTTTATTTTTAAAAACAGAAAAAATTATTGTTATAAACATCAAACCATTTTGTTATTTTAAATTCAACTTCTTGGTTCTTTTAGTTTGAGCTTGTAGTTTTTTAAAAACGGGGAAATCTATTTAAACTTTTTAGTGGTTTTTATTCTAATTTTAAAGTTCTCATTTATTCTTTTAGTACGAGGAAAAAATCTAACTTTTTAAAAACTTCGAACCTCCCTGTTATTTTAATTTGAACTTCTTAGTTTTATTCTTTAGGAAAAAAATATGATTTTTAAATAAGCATGAAACATTTTTAAAACTGAACTTCGTACTTTTGTTTTTTTCGTAGAAACGGAAATAATTTGAGTTTTACATATACATCGAACTACTCCGTTATTTTATTTTGAACTTCTCGATTTTTATTTGTTTAGTAGCAAGAAAAATCCGAGTTGTCTTTTTCTTTGAACCGCTTCGTTATTTAAACTCGAACTTCTAGGTTCTTCATTATTTAAATTTGAATTCCATTATTTCTAATTTTTTAAAATTTAATTATTTGGTTTTGTTGATCGAAATTTTCTCAACGGACATCAAGTCAAGTTTTTCATAAGCCAAATAAAGAAACAGTCCAACAAGAAAAAGACATACTTTCAATTTTTTTCTTTCGGGGAATAAACAGTGTGTTTTTAATTTTGGACTAGGCTTCATCGGACGGAGCAACTGGTTTTGACTGACAGCTGAACACTAAACTTGTTTGATTTTAGTCTCTGGCCTTCTAAACTCGGTAGATACAGAAGGTCGTGAGAACTTTCTTCTCCAGCATCATACAAATTTCTCAAGCATTGTATTCACATTTGTAGAAAAATCTAATTTTTTTATTTATACAAAGTAGATAGAAACACATATATTTGCATGGGTGTACTGGTCAACCAATTCATCATCACACGTGCATGCAAAAGCACATGAGATCTGCACCAACATACTCATTGACAACACACTCGTGTGCAAACAATCCATCATCAAAGTATGAGGTGTGACGACCCCGGCTTAATCATGCACTAATCATACACGCAAATGCACACGATGAAGCATAAAGACTCACTTGAAGATATCACAACACAACTCTAAAACATAAATAAAGTCATACAAGCTTTATATTACAAGCCAGGGCCTCGAGGGCTCGAATACATAGCTCGATGGCATACAAGTGTCAGCGGAAGCATCAGATATCTGGGTACAAATATATTACGGAAATAGAGATAAGCCTTTAGGAAGGCGGGGCAAAATAAAAATACTACGATCGAAAGGCGGAGGCCTCCTACCTAGGACCCTTCGAATCCTACTCCTGGTCGTCTATCGGCTCCTCGTAGTAGTACTCGCCTGGAGGGTAGAAGTAGTAGTCGTAGTCGTCGACAGGGGCAGCTAACTCAGGGGCTCCGTCATCTGGTTGCGTCAAGTGGATAAGGAGAGAAAAAGAAAATAAAGCAAACGTGAGTACTCATCTGAAGTACTCAGCAAGCAAGGATCTACCCTACATTTGCAACATTTTCAAAGGAGGGCTGTTTAAGTGGACTGGGCTCCAGAAATGCCAGAATAGAGGGGGAAAGCCTAGTCCTATCGAAGACTAGCATCTTCAAGCATCTTCATCGGTCTTGTAGCATAAGAAGAGTGCAGATTAACATAATGTAAAGTAGTTGTAGTATCATCAACCTCGGCTGGAGATTCTTCCTCGACTCCCTGCGAGAAAGCAATCCCAGAGCCATACTATCCATTTCATCTCAAGTCACCAGTTCTAGTTGTAACGATCGGGATACAACTCCGAGTGTCCGTTACCGTAGGACAGGCTATCGATAGATTGTTTCTTCCCTGCAGGGGTGCACCAACTTAGCCACCACGCTCGATTAACTCCGGCCGGACACACTTTTCTTGGTCATGCATGCCCGGCCTCGGCCAAACGATACGCCGCAACCCGACCAAATACTTAACAGAGAGGTCAGCACGCCGGACTAACCTATGCCCCCAAGGGTCTTGGGCCTTCGCCCCGGGAACTCCTGCGCGTTGCGTGGGCGGTCGGAAGCAGACCTAGCAACCCCTTAATACAAGCGCGGTTGCGTAACCAGTCCAATCCAGCGCGTGTCACTCAGTCGCTGATGTCCATTAAGCTTTGGCTGAAGTATATGACGCAGAACGCCCATACTATGCCCACGTGATGGTTAGTGCTATCAGGCCAGAGGCCCCTCGGATCAAATATCCAAACCGTTAGTGTGTTGGTAGTGCGGTAACGAGCAGAGACTCACGAAAGATGTGACCCCGTCGCCCCATCTCGAGGACTTGCGGCAAGGGCTAGGAATGCCCAGCCACGCCTCGTGTTCAACTCTCGGGCACCATCCAGGTCCACCCGATTCCACATCACTCGCTTTTAAGCTCGCGCGGGTACCCCTCAGGGCCGACCCATCTTTATCCATAATAAGCAGTGTCAACAGTAAAGTAAGGGCATCCGTGTGGCTATCATATCAAGAAGGAATCCGAGGCATCACCCTCGTTGGACTCCCACATGACGTAAACATCAAGGTGAACTAAAGAGGCATCACCCTCGAGGTCCACACTTGAGCAGTTGCCCGACAATGTCGTTATCGGGGGTGGTGTAGGAGGAATCACCCTCGCTTACCACGACCGAATAACTAACCTACAAGGTTAACATCAGAAGTGCTGACGAGGTATCACCCTCGGCACTCGATATTAACCCAGAAGTGTCGAGCAGTTAAGGGGGAAGTGACGTGCATTGTCGGGGCCTGGTCTTCGATCCCGATGATTGGGTCTTCTGAGAATCCAGCGGGGCAGTCGGGATAAAGTGGGGTCTCTGTTAGGTCTCTACCCAGCCTATACTAAACAGTTTAGGATAACAGGTAGGTATCATCAGCAGGTTACAATTAAACAGGCTATGCAGCAGATATAGGATAACAGTAGCAGCAGCAACTTCTAATGCAAGCATAAGAGAGAGAAGAGTAGGCGATATCGGAATGCTCAAAAGGGGGGGGGGGTGCTTGCCTGGAAGCTCGGTGGCAAGAGTCTGATCATCAGGAGCGTAGTCGACCTCCGGAGCTGCGTTAGTCTCGGGAGCTACGTCGACGTCAGGGTCTATAGAGAGAGAAGAGGGGGAAGAAACAAATGCTATGCTAAGATGCAGTGCAGGGTTTCCTGAAGATGCATCTAGATCATTTTAGTTATTATAGGATTAAGGTGGAATTTATTTACCGGTGATTATGCATTATTCATCTACCGGAATCGACCTCAAAATTGCGGTTTCACCTACGTAGGGGGTTCCAGCATCGAAATAGGCGACACGATCAGATTCGTCTTGTCGTTCTGAGCAACTTTCATGTTTTAAGTTTTTCGATCTGAGCTACGGTTTAAAAGTTATTAATTTTCAAAATTTAAATGATTTTCGGTAATTATTTTTATTAACAGAAATGTTTTATGACGTCAGCATGACTAGGTGATGATGTCAGCAGTCAACAGCCTCGCTGACCAGGATCAAACCTGACATGTGGGTCCAGGGGGACCCACATGTCAATGGCTCAGCTAACTAAACAGAGTTAATTAAGACTAACTAAATAACCTAATTAGCAGGTGGGCCCGCACTGTCAGTGTCTAACTAATTACAAGATTAACTTAATTAATCAGAGACAGTTATCAGGTGCGTGGGCCCCACATGTCAAGGTCAGCGGGGCACAGTCAGCATGTTGACTTCGGTCAACGAAGTCAACGGGACCCACCGGGGCCACTGGTAGTGTCCCTGGGTGGACCCCATGCCTGGCCACGTCGGCTAGCCGGCGGGTAAATGCCGGCGAGCACAAAACGCGGCGGTCGTCCGCCGGAGCTGCTCGGTTTCGCGTTACAGGGCTCGGTTCGAGCCGTGGTTAGGTGCGTTCGAAAGCTGGAGGACTCGCGCGTCGATTGGTGGCTTCGTACAGACCAGAGATGTCCGGAAATGGCGCTGGCGATGAGCCGTGGCGGAGGCCGAACTCCAGCGAACTAGCGTTCGTTAAGACAAGGGCCAAAACACACGGTGATCTACTCCTACAGCATCTACGTGATGTCGCAAACATGATTGCGGGCTCAGTGGACCACGACGGCCACTGCTGCGACGACAGCGAGCTCATTGACGGAGCTTAGCTCAGGTGGCCATGGCGGCAGTTGCTAGGGCGCGTCAGAGAGCTCGGAAAGGTGAGAGAGACGAGGGTGGAGGCTCACCGAGCGGCTCAAGGTGGCTCGTGGATGCTTAGGAGCAGCAGTTCGTTGCCGGAGAGAAAGGGGATCGTCGGCGATCCGAGGAAGACGACGATGCGCACGGGCGACGCAGAGCTCCTCGGCGTCCTCCAGCGGCTCTAGAGGACGTGGCCGACCACGGCGCTCCTCCGTGGCACCATCAGGCGACGCGGGGAGGCCGCTGGCCAGGGCGGTGGTGATGCGCGGCGACGGCGGCGTTCAGGCATCGCGGATCTAGGGGAGAAGAGGGAGACGTGAGCAAGGAAGAGTGGGGAGAATGACGGGGGAGGCCAGGGGGGAAGCATGGCCTCGTCCTTATCTCCCTCATCTGTCGGTGGCTGCCGCCGTGTCGGCGTCTCGCCGGCGTGCGCGCGCTCGGCCAAGGCGCGGCCGACACAACGAAGGAGAGAGAGGGATTTGGGCCAGGTGGGCCGTGGTCGGGGCCCTGTGCACTTAGGCCCAGTGCATAGTGCCTCGTTTTATTTTTCTTATTTTCTGTTTTGCTTTTTCTTTATTTATTTCTGTTTTGTAATAGTTAGGCCACTTGTGCTCTTTTATAAAATTTGGGACTTGGCTCAAATATTACATTGCAATATTACCTTTCACCAGAAATTGGTTTGGGCAAATTTGAATTTCTTTTGGATTTTATATTATCATTAATGGATTAAATAGTGCTGATTTGGTGCTGTTTCATGTGGTTTGAGTCATTTAACTAACTCCATCATAATTGTTTATATTTTTATGAGTGCTTCTGGAATATTTGCTATTTAGTGAACATTTTTCAAATAGTGTTTGAGCAAATTTATTTTGCACTTTTGAATTTGGGTTGATTTTCAGAATAGAATTTGAATTGAATTCTTAACTAAAGTGATTAGGCACTGCAAATTGAGATGACTTGGCATTATTAGCAGTTGATTACAGTGACTAATACACAGGGGTGTTACAAGTTCTCCTCCTCTAAAAGAAATTCTCGTCCCGAGAATTTAGGAGGTAGAAGGAAAGAGGTCGGGATATTCTTCCCGAAGATGATCCTCGCGTTCCCAAGTGGCTTCATCTTCAGTGCGATTCGACCACTGCACTTTCAGGAACTTGGTCGTCTTCTGACGAGTTCGACGTTCAACTTCATCAAGGATGCGGATCGGATGCTCCTTATAAGATAAGTCATCTTGCAATCCAAGCATCTCGCGATCCACTGCGCGGTGCGGAGATTCCTTGAAGCATTTACGAAGTTGCGACACATGGAAGACATCGTGGATATGAGAGAATTGTGGTGGCAACTCCAATTTATATGCCACCTGTCCACGTCTGGCAACTATGCGAAAGGGACCAATATAGCGAGGAGCTAGCTTGCCCTTGATTCCGAATCGACGGGTGCCCTTCATAGGAGTGACACGGAGATAAGCTTGATCACCTGGTTGATAAGTCAGACCCCATCGTTTGCGATCATAATTGCTCTTCTGACGTTCCTAAGCCGCCTTAAGATTTTCTCGAACAATTCTGACTTGTTCTTCGGCGTGTTGAATAATGTCCGGTTCCACGAGAGGTCGTTCCCCAGTTTCTGACCAATTTAGAGGGGTTCGACACTTACGTCCATAAAGCACTTCGAAGGGGGCCATTTTCAAGCTGGCTTGATAACTGTTGTTATAAGAGAATTCGGCATACGGGAGAGATTCTTCCCACTTCTTACCGAACGATATAACACAAGCCCGAAGCATATCTTCAAGCACTTGATTGACTCGCTCAACTTGGCCTTGGGATTGTGGATGATATGCTGAACTGTAGGTAATGTGAGTTCCCATAGCTTCTTGGAAACTTTCCCAGAACTTGGATGTGAAAAGACCGCCACGGTCCGAACTGATCTCCTTCGGAATACCGTGGAGTGAAATAATTCTGGAGATATACAATTCTGCTAAATGACTAGCAGTGATAGTCTCCTTGACATGCAGAAAATGAGCAACTTTGGAAAGTTGGTCGACGACGACAAGAATAGCATCGTGACCTTTCTGAGACTTGGGAAGACCAGTAATGAAATCCATTTGCACTTTATCCCACTTCCACAAAGGAATAGGGAGTGGTTGTAGAATTCCAGCAGGCTTCTGATGTTCTGCTTTCACAAGACGACATACGTCACATTCAGCAACGTATCGAGCAATGTCCTGCTTCATTCTGGACCACCAGTACCTTTGACGAAGATCGCGATACATCTTGGTGCTCCTGGATGGATAGACAATGGTGTATCATGAGCCTCCTTCATGACTTTGTCAGTCATAAGTTCGAAACGAGGTACGACAATTCGATCTCTGAAATACAAGGTTCCATCTTCAGCAACCGAGAAATCCCTATACTTCTCGAAGTGAAGCTCTTTCTTCATCAGATCAATTTCAGCATCTTTGTCTTGCGCTTCCTTAACAACTTTCTCAAGGTCTGGTTGTACCACAAGGTTATTAAGAGAACCCTGCGGAACGATATAGACGTTCAACTTACGCAGTTCTTCATATAGCTGGGGTTGAGCTTGTTTAACCATGAGGTTATTGCAATAGGACTTGCGTCTCAAGGCATCAGCCATCACGTTAGCGTTGCCAGGGGTATAATAAATACCACAGTCATAGTCCGTAATTGTTTCCAACCATCGTTGCTGACGGAGATTAAGATCTAGTTGAGTGAACAAGTATTTCAGACTCTGATGATCGGTATAAATCTCACACCGATTACCAAGAAGGTAATGTCGCCATAACTTTAATGCAAAGATCACTGTAGCAAGTTCAAGATCGTGCACTCGATAATTTTCTTCATGAGGACGCAATTGACGTGAAGCATACGCAATTACTCTTCGTTCTTTTATTAGGACACAGCCTAATCCCTGACGTGAGGCGTCACAATATATGACAAAGTCCTTATGAGAATCAGGAGGGGCAAGCACTGGAGCAGAAGTAAGCTGGTCCTTGAGGGTCTGGAAACTCTGCTAACACTTGTCGGTCCACTCAAACTTAACGCCTTTGTGGAGCAGATTAGTCAGGGGCTTGGCAATCTTGGAAAAGTTCTCGACGAGTCGGCGGCAAAAACTAGCGAGGCCGAGGAAACTTCTGACTTGCTTGGCATTCTTCGGAGGAGTCTAGTCAAGAATAGCCTGAACATGCTCCGGGTTAACGGCGATACCGTCCTTGGAAATCACATGTCCAAGGTAGGTCACTTTAGAAAGCCAGAATTCGCATTTGGAGTACTTGGCATACAACTTATGTTCTCGAAGCCTCTCCGGAACAAGATGAAGATGTTCGGCATGTTCCTCCTTATTCTTCGAATATACCAGAATATCATCCAGATATACCATGACAAACTTGTCGAGGTAATCCATGAATATATAATTCATCAGACGAGAGAAAGTAGCTGGGGCATTCGTTAGGCCAAATGACATGACGGTGTATTCATAGGAGCCATAACGAGTAACAAATGCAGTCTTCGGGATATCCTCTTCACGGACACGGATCTGGTGATAACCCAACCTCAAGTCGAGTTTAGAGAACACCGAAGATCCAGCAAGTTGATCATACAAGTCATTGATCCGGGGAAGCGGATATTTATTCTGAATGGTTGCCTGGTTGATAGGACGGTAATCTTGGACTAACCTATTCGTACTATCTTTCTTCTTGACAAAGAGAGACGGTGCTCCCCAGGCAGAGGAACTGGGATGGATGAAGCCCTTCTTAAGTGATTTATTGATTTCTTCCTTAAGCTCAATAAGGTGGTGCAGTGGCATCTTGTAAGGACGCTTCGCAATAGGAGTGGTGCCAGGCTTCAAGTTGATGACGAACTCGACAGCTCTAATAGGGGGTATTCCTGGAAGTTCTTCTGGAAAGACATCCTGGAAGTCGCACACGACTGGAATGTTTTCGATCCCCTCCAGCGGAGAAGCGTTCAACGCATTCAAGGCATAAATCTGAGCCTCGGCGTTCTGAGTGATATGAGCTCGGTAATTCACTAACTTATTTGACGATGAGAAGTATAACAGATCTCGAAGAGAAAGGTTAAACAAAACAATGGAAAGGAAAATGATTATCAGACTAATCAGATCAATGACAGGGAAATCGCACAGATATCCAGCTCTCCGGGTGGACGGAATTTATGAGAACCTAAGTGTCGACGTTAGTTAATTTAATAAACCCGAATAGTAGAGAGATCAGAGTCCCAGTGTAAAGACAAGGAATAAAAGATCCTAATATCACCCAGTTGGCGACGTGGGCCCGTAAGCCACACAGCCAAGTTAGTAAAACAATATTCGGTTACTAGACTCAACTTCGGCCAAGGAGTTGGATAGGGGGATACCTAGAGGCAGTTGGCTCTGATACCAATCTGTGACGACCCCGGCTTAATCGTGCACTAATCATACACGCAAATGCACACGATCAAGCCTAAGGACTCACTTGAAGATATCACAACACAACTCTAAAACATAAATAAAGTCATACAAGCTTTATATTACAAGCCAGGACCTCGAGGGCTCGAATACATAGCTCGATGGCATACAAGTGTCAGCGGAAGCATCAGATATCTGGGTATAGATATATTACAGAAATAGAGAAAAGCCTTTAGGAAGGCGGGGCAAAATAAAAATACTACGATCAAAAGGCGTAGGCCTCCTGCCTAGGACCCTCCGAATCCTACTCCTGGTCGTCTGTCGGCTCCTCGTAGTAGTACTCGCCTGGAGGGTAGAAGTAGTAGTCGTAGTCATCGACAGGGGCAGCTAACTCAGGGGCTCCATCATCTGGTTGCGTCAAGTGGATAAGGAGAGAAAAAGAAAATAAAGCAAACGTGAGTACTCATCCGAAGTACTCAGCAAGCAAGGATCTACCCTACATATGCAACATTTTCAAAGGAGGGCTGTTTAAGTGGACTGGGCTGCAGAAATGCCAGAATAGAGGGGGAAAGCCTAGTCCTATCGAAGACTAGCATCTTCAAGCATCTTCATCGGTCTTGCAGCATTAGAAGAGTGCAGATTAACATAATGTAAAGTAGTTGTAGTATCATCAACCTCGGCCTGAGATTCTTCCTCGACTCCCTACGAGAAAGCAATCCCAGAGCCATACTATCCATTTCATCTCAAGTCACCAGTTCTAGTTGTACCGATCGGGATACAACTCCGAGTGTCCGTTACCGTAGGACAGGCTATCGATAGATTATTTCTTCCCTGCAGGGGTGCACTAACTTACCCACCACGCTCGATTAACAACGGCCGGACACACTTTTCTGGGTCATGCCCGGCCTCGGCCAAACGATACGCCGCAACCCGACCAAATACTTAACAGAGAGGTCAGCACGCCGGACTAACGTATGCCCCCAGGGGTCTTGGGCCTTCGCCCCGGGAACTCCTGCGCGTTGCGTGGGCGGCCGGAAGCAGACCTAGCAACCCCTTAATACAAGCGCGGTTGCGTAACCAGTCCAATCCAGCGCACGCTGCTCAGTCGCTGACGTCCATTAAGCTTGGGCTGAAGTATACGACGCAGAACGCCCATACTATGCCCACGTGATGGTTAGTGCTATCAGGCCAGAGGCCCCTCGGATCAAATATCCTAACCGTTAGTGTGTTGGTAGTGCGGTAACGAGCAGAGACTCACGAAAGATGTGACCCCGTCACCCCGTCCCGAGGACTTGCGGCAAGGGCTAGGAATGCCTGGCCACGCCTCGTGTTCAACTCTCGGGCACCATCCAGGTCCACCCGATTCCACATCACTCGCTTTTAAGCTCGCGCGGGTACCCCTCAGGGCCGACCCGTCTTTATCCATAATAAGCAGTTTCAACAGTAAAGTAAGGGCATCCGTGTGGCTATCATATCAAGAAGGAATCCGAGGCATCACCCTAATTGGACTCCCACCTGACGTAAACATCAAGGTGAACTAAAGAGGCATCACCCTCGAGGTCCACACTTGAGCAGTTGCCCGACAATGTCGTTATCGGGGGTGGTGTAGGAGGAATCACCCTCGCTTACCACGACCGAATAACTAACCTACAAGGTTAACATTAGAAGTGCTGACGAGGTATCACCCTCGGCACTCGATATTAACCCAGAAGTGTCGAGCAGTTAAGGGGGAAGTGACGTGCAATGTCGGGGCCTGGTCTTCGATCCCGATGATCGGGTCTTCTGAGAATCCAGCGGGGCAGTCGGGATAAAGTGGGGTCTCTGTTAGGTCTCTACCCAGCCTATACTAAACAGTTTAGGATAATAGGTAGGTATCATCAGCAGGTTATAATTAAACAGGCTATGCAGCAGATATAGGATAACAGTAGCAGCAGCAACTTCTAATGCAAGCATAAGAGAGAGAAGAGTAGGCGATATCAGAATGCTCAAAAGGGGGGGTGCTTGCCTGGAAGCTCGGTGGCAAGAGTCTGATCGTCAGGAGCGTAGTCAACCTCCGGAGCTGCGTCAGTCTCGGGAGCTACGTCGATGTCAGGGTCTATCGAGAGAGAAGAGGGGGAAGAAACAAATAAATGCACAGCAAACGATGCAATACAGGCATGCTATGCTAAGATGCAGTGCAGGGTTGCCTGAAGATGCATCTAGATCATTTTAGTTATTATAGGATTAAGGTGGAATTTATTTACTGTTGATTATGCACTATTCATCTACCAGAATCGGCCTCGAAGTTGCGGTTTCACCTATGTAGGGGGTTCCGGCATCGAAACAAATGACACGATCAGATTCGTCTCGTCGTTCTCAGCAACTTTCATGTTTTAAGTTTTTCGATCTGAGGTACGGTTTAAAAGTTATTAATTTTCAAAGTTTAAATGATTTTCGGTAATTATTTTTATTAACAGAAATGTTTTATGATGTCAGCATGACTAGGTGATGATGTCAGCAGTCAACAGCCTCGCTGACCAGGGTCAAACCTAACATGTGGGTCCAGGGGGACCCACATGTCAGTGGCTCAGCTAACTAAACAGAGTTAAGACTAACTAAATAACCTAATTAGCAGGTGGGCCCGCACTGTTACTGTCTAACTAATTACCAGATTAACTTAATTAATCAGAGACAGTTATCAGGCGCGTGGGCCCCACATGTCAGGGTCAGCGGGGCACAGTCAGCACGTTGACTTCGGTCAACGCGGTCAATGGGACCCACCGGGGCCACTGGCAGTGTCCCTGGGTGGACCCCATGCCTGGCCACGTCGGCTGGCCGGCGGCTAAACGCCGGCGAGCACAAAACGCGGCGGTCGTCCGCCAGAGCTGCTCGGATTCGCGTTACAGGGCTCAGTTCGAGCCGTGGTTAGGTGCGTTCGAAAGCTGGAGGACTCGCGCGTCGAATGGTGGCTTCGTACAGACCAGAGATGACCGGAAATGGCGCCGGCGATGAGCCGTGGCGGAGGCCGAACCCCGACGAAATCGCGTTCGTTAAGACAAGGGCCAAAACGCGCGGCGATCTACTCCTACAGCATCTACACGATGTCGCAAACACGATTGCGGGCTCAGTGGACCACGACGGCCACTGCTGCAATGGCAGCGAGCTCGTTGACGTAGCTCAGCTCGGGTGGCCATGGCGGCAGTTGCTAGGGCGCGTCAGAGAGCTCGGAAAGGAGAGAGAGACGAGGGTGGAGGCTCACCGAGAGGCTCAAGGTGGCCCGTGGATGCTTAGGAGCAGCAGTTCGTTGCCGGAGAGAAAGGGGATCGTCGGCGATCCGAGGAAGACGATGATGCGCATGGGCGACGCAGAGCTCCTCGGCGTCCTCCAGCGGCTCTAGAGGACGTGGCCGACCACGGCGCTCCTCCCTGGCACCTTCAGGCGACGCGGGGAGGCCGCTGGCCACAGCGGTGGCGATGCGCGACGACGGCGGCGCTCGGGCGTCGCAGATCTAGGGAAGAAGAGGGAGAGGCGAGCGAGGGAGAGTGGGGAGAATGACGGGGGAGGCCAGGGCGGAACCATGGCCTCGTCCTTATCTCCCTCACCTGTCGGTGGCTGCCGCCGTGTCGGTGTCTCGCCGGCGCGTGCGCGCTCGGCCAAGGCGAGGCCGACACGACGAAGGAGAGAGAGGGATTTGGGCCAGGTGGGCCGTGGTCGGGGCACTGTGCACTTAGGCCCAGTGCACAGTGCCTCGTTTTATTTTTCTTATTTTCTGTTTTGCTTTTTCTTTATTTATTTCTGTTTTGTAATAGTTAGGCCACTTGTGCTCTTTTATAAAATTTGGGACTTCGCTCAAATATTACATTGCAATATTACCTTTCACCAGAAATTGGTTTGGGCAAATTTGAATTTCTTTTGGATTTTATATTATCATTAATGGATTAAATAGTGCTGATTTGGTGATGTTTCATGTGGTTTCAGTCATTTAACTAACTCCATCATATTTGTTTATATTTTTATGAGTGCTTCTGGAATATTTGCTATTTAGTGAACATTTTTCCAATAGTGTTTGAGCAAATTTATTTTGCACTTTTGAATTTGGGTTGATTTTCAGAATTGAATTTGAATTGAATTCTTAACTAAAGTGATTAGGCACTGCAAAATTGAGATGACTTGGCATTATTAGCAGTTGATCACAGTGACTAATACACAGGGGTGTTACACGAGGCTCCTCGTTGCACGGATCCGAGAGAAGAGGCACGGTACGTAACTCGCGTGCTTGTAGCACTAGCAGGCAGCGGCATCTCATGCGCTGGCGAGCACAAGATATTGCTCGACGCAACCACGGGTGGCAGCAGGTCACGGCGGCGTCACGTATGTCGGTGCAGAAATCTGAATTGTTCAGAGAAAAGTGAGAACAGTGAACTTGTAGCTTATAGAATCTGAAGTTCTTTGAATCGAAGTTGGACTTTTATCCGGCGCCAAGCTGAACTTCTTTGAATCTGAAGATGTAGTATAAGAAGCAGCAACAGCAACCAGCAGCACTGCCACCATGTTCAGGAGCACGAGCTCACATGCTACAGGAGGTATGAGGTGGGGATGTCGTGCGTTTGAGGAATGATGAAAAGTTCAGAACACTGCATTGAGGCATAACCTTGAGCACCTTGGGTTCACTATAGGCGTTTGCCTGTCTACAATCGCCACCGAACTTGGCACTTGGACTTCTTTTCCAGGCACGATGCACGCGCACACAGAGAGCGCCATACGAACTTGAACAGAGTAAGGACGGTCACCGCCGTGGGTGCATGTAGTTCGGCTCCTTCAGATGGGGAAGAAGGCAGGGTGGGGAACTGCGCCGAATCAGGTAGGGGAGGCACTCGGCCCCGCGGCGGTAGGCGAACGACGTCGGGCTTGGGTGGCGGGGGAGGAGCTCCATGGCGGCGGCTGGAGGATCTCGGCCGGAGCGAGGATCCCAGGGTGCGGGGGTGGACGCGGCGGCGGGGATCCAATGCGCCTAGGCCACGCAGCGGGCGGATCCAGGCACGGCAGCGGATGTATCCCAGGGCGAGGCGGCGCAGAGGTTCAAGAAGGGGGAGGCGGTCGCCGCGGTCGAAGCAGGGGAGGGAGGGAGGCGGCTTTGGCGGGGGATCCAGGTCGGCGGCGGCGCGTTTCACCGGGGCTGGGGCCGGCGCCGGCGGGGGTGGGTTGGGGTGCCTCCGCGCTGGGTAGTTGCGGGAGGGCGGGTGGAGGTGGGAGGGTGGGGTGCCGGGCGGGTCGGGATTTTCTTTTCTTTTTGCGCGAGTTCCGGAGGATCCTATCGGCTCCTATATAGGGAGCTGTGATCCAAATAGTTATTCTAATCCTGGGATTAGAATAGTGCTATCCTATATATACATATATATATATATATATATATATATATATATATATATATATATATGTGTGCTGCACTAATCTGCGAATAATGATTAAATAGGACATGCTATGTTGCACTGATGACACGGATCGGACGCACCCTCCGATGGCTAGATTATACTCCCTCCATTCCATATTAGTTGTCGTTGAGACGGATGTATCTAGACTTATTTTAGTGCTAGATACACCCGTTTGAGCGACAAGTAATATGGAATGGAGGAAGTAGGATTCTATATATATAGGGCCATCCATTCCGCATCTTATGTTTTCCATGCATATATATATGTATCCGTATATGCGTCCAACATCTATATCTCTGATCAATACGTGTGAAATGTAGAAATTACGCAGCAGACAAACAGTATACTGTTCAATTATTCAACGAACGGACATATCGATACAGTACATAATAATTTGATAATTGTGGAAGCCAAAAACAAAACATGAATCAATCTCTCGGCACATACGTTGTACTAACGTATGTATCACCAGTACTTAATAAGGGATCATGTTAGTGTTAGTTAATGCTCCTGCAATTCTTCCTGATCTGTCCATTGTTACCGGTCAGCGGCGAGATATCTCCCATCTTGATCATGCCCGTCACAAAGTCGGCGAAGAAGGTGCTCTGGCTGCTGACATAGGACCAGACCTGCGGGTCGGTGGCCCCGCCGTTGAACAGCTCCTGGTCCGAGTGCAAGAGTCCCTTTTTGGCAACGAGGTTCTTGTAGTAGTTGTTCTCGAAGATTGTCGGGGTCTGGAGGTCAAGTGGTGCTAGGTTGTTGTCGCCGGAGCCGGTGGTGGGAGGACAGCCTGATCGACGGGTCCCAGCAAAGCCGCTGTCGATGTTGGTGTCGTTGTAGACGTGGGCTCGGAAGTTCCTGCAGCTTGATTGGCCTATGCTGTGAGATCCTGCGCATACATGCATGCATGGCCGCAGAGGAGGTTAATTTCCGTTGGCGATCATGCCGGCCACAGCTGTATCACATGCGACTAGCTAGCCAGTAAAGCTAGTAGAAGCAGTGTGTGTGAGTGAAATGGTTCCGTCCTTTCTTCCAGATGGGAATACGATCGATTCTTGTCATTTTCCTTGTTAATTACTCTCTCCGTCCCATAATATAAGATGTTTTTGCAAGCTTTCAGTTTGTAAAAACATCTTATATTGTGAGACGGAGGGAGTACATTCTTAACCACCAGTGATCATCGACCAGTCAATTAATCAGCGAGTTCATTTGTTGATATTAGTTGGTTGGTTAATGCAATGGAAATAATTAATTACTGCTTTGAGCGATTGATCAATCGATCGATGTACGCACCGGACAACGCGACCATGTCCTTCTGGGAGAGTCCCTGCGCCGCGAAGAGTGCGGTGAGGTTGGCGAGCCCCGACGTCGGCGGAGGGATGTTGTTGTTGGCGCCGCTGAAGCTCGCCGCCGTCGAGTCCCTCCGCCCCACCTTCACCTCCCAGCTTGGCCCGCCCAGCTACACATATTACGTATATACACACACGTTACAGTTTCAGATAAACATCTTGTCGTGCAGGACACAGGCATGCACGCATGCATCAAATGTTACTACGTAGTACGATGGTATTGCACTGTATCTACTTACGGCGACGACGCTGTCCCTGGCTGCGATGGCGAGGACGTCGGCGCAGGAGACGGCGCCCGGGCAGACCTTCTCGACGGCCACCTTGATGGCGTCGATGACCTCGAACCCTCGCACCGTACCGTTGTTGGGCGTCGCCATCTTCTCCCCTTGGAAGCTCGCCGTGTCGTCCAGCAGCAGCGACCCGTCGCAGCCCTGGACGAAGCAGTCGTGGAAGAAGAGGCGGAGGATGGAGGCGCCCATGCGTGGCTCCTTCGCAACGGCCGACTGCACCACCGACTTGACGGCGCCCAGAACGCCCGGGCACGAGTTCGAGTAGAACCCCGTCCACAGCTGTGCCGACGCGCCGCTGGCCAGCACCATGATGACCAGCAGGACGACGCACAGAGCACTGGCATTCATGCCGGTGCGCCTCGCACTTGCACTTGCAGAAGCCATACGATCGATCGGCCCGTTATGTGTGTGTGGGACTCTGGATTAAAGAGTGTGTGTGTGTTGCCTTGAGCTTGCTCGCTGGAGCATGAATATTTATAGCACAGATGAACTCGTAGTGGTAGTGTGGTACTCGAAAAAATGGTGATTATATTACATCATCTTCCTCACCTGCTCTTTTTTTTTTAGAGGCTCACCGACTCTGTTGGACTTAGAGTTGAAGTTGATGTACTGCTGTCCTACAAACATTTACTCTGCTTTACAAGATTAGATTAGATTATCAAAAATAACGTACCTTGTGCATTGATTGCAATATGCCAACGGCTGGACAAGACCGATCCCCCATCCACCACAGCCTGAACATCTTTGCATGTGAGGTCGCATGAACTGCAACAACCGTGGATGCTTGTGGTACAACAACTGGGTTCAGAGAAGTAGGTGCCTCCCACTGTTCAGAGAAGTAGGTGGTCCCTGTTCCTGCCTCGAAAACAGGTTATGCAAGCGTGGAAGACAATGATGCTCTTTTCTCTTACTCTGTTTGGCGCGAGAGAATCACATGCATGTGCGTGGTCAAATTTATTTGGCATATGCATAAGACAAACAATAAGCTCTCCTTTCGATACATTAATAAAAGACAGGCATGACTATGTGCATTCAGCTTATCGAAAGACAGCAGTCCGAGCAATGAGTCCGAGGGGGTCTCTCCGACGACTACAAAGACACAATGTTTACCGGGCTCAGGCCCCTCGAGATGAGTAACAACCCTATGTCCTGCTACGGGCCTATATTGATATGATGGCCTTCAGTGTACAAAAACTAGATTGCATCTACAAATAAAGGTCATGTGAGAATGGCGATCGGAATGGCTTGAGTCTTAGGCAGGGATCTCCAAGTCTTTATGTGCAGGCATCTTTTTCGGCAGCAAGTCTTCAATCTTCGGTACGATATGATACAATCCGATCTCTAACCGAACTACGAAAAGATCTAGTTACGATAGGATCCCGGAGTTAAAGCGTCTATCCTTATCTCGTCCGAGTACCTACCATGGCATGATTACATGCGGTCCCTGGGGGACCCTATGCACTCGTTGGTCGATACGGTTTGTCCATGCACGTATGGTGTACCTCTTCAATAGTTCAACACTATTCACCGATCACTGACAATTCAAAATATTGAGAACCGTCCATCCAGTAACCACGACTGCCTTACTATTGTCACCGCCATTCTTGTTTATGTTCTTGTTCGACTTGTCAACACTCTTAATGAGACAACAAATCGTCATGGTGAACTAAAGGTGACCACGGGTTCTTGAACTTTTCGACGAAGGCAACACAAGTTTTGTCATCAAACTTTGTGTTTGCTTCCTAGAGGCCACACACCGATGCTAGATGGTCCTGTGTCCTGCTCTCATTGTAGTTTCTAGCCCAATCCTTATGTATCCGCTTCTGCTTCTTGATATGACCACTCCGGCGAGGCGTATTGACGGGCAAGCCACGCCGGCCTGCACAACCACCCCCTTAGAAACACTGCCAAAACTAGAATCTAGCGTAGGAAGGATAGATGCAAGCACTGGCTTAAAAATCTGGGCCAAGAAGATATTGAGCTTGCCACCGTCCACATCCCTGGGGTCAACCTGAATGTCTTCTACAACTGCGGTCACAAAGGCAAGACCCGGAACAATGGCTTTTGTTCCATGGGCTTTTACGTGCGCGACTTGGGCGCCAACTCATCCAAAGCCAAATTGGCTAGGAAATCACAAAGCTTGGTTGAAATGCAGTCTCAGAAATGTTCACAAAGTGCCCTCTAGGAGTGGGCGCTATCTCCCCAACCGCATCAACATCGTCAAACATAGATGCCACATGCATGGTGGACTTTAGCTAATAAATATCTGGAGCTTTGTCATCACGAGCTTCAATACGAACCTCTGCTAACTTTGAGCCCCCTAAGACAACTTACGGCCCTTGTCGTCAGCCATGTTGAGTCCCCGTAGTCCCTTGTGGGACTTGTCATTGTCGCCGTTTGTGGAAGGTAGCTTCGGCAAGGGTGAAGGACAAAAGAGGAGTAGAGCGACACTCAAGTCATTGACGACTTCATACCATGGTCAGATCATTGCCTTCCTCCACATCAGTGGCATGGGATGGCAGAAAAATTGCAATGAGAGACAAGTCAAATCCGACAGGAAAAGAAACACAACCACAACGGACATACGAGGAAGGGCCAAAGAATCCCAGGAGCTCGACATCACTCAATCTAGCACCAGAAACCTAGGCAGGAGCGTGCCCAAAGCTGATGATAGCATGTGCCTCCGCATGCTTCAATCAACCAGCAACACGCGCCAACCAAAGGTTGATTGCTGCCGCCTCCTCACACGTGGGGGGGGGGGGGGGGGGGGGGAGTTGCCCCTTGGTGCGGTCCATGACCAGCTAAAGCAGCTCCGTACACGGCGACACAAATAGGGGCAACAAGGCAGAGTCCAAAATGGAGGTGACCTCAGTATCCTTACTACTAGAAAGGAATCTTGGAAGCACCGGCACACACAACAACAACTGACCAATAACCTGATCCCAACTTTGGGTCTATGCAAGACGTCGAGGCTAGACGGGCGGGGAGCAGCCCCAGGGACAAGGAGTGTGAGCAACAGGAGAGCAATGGTGGCAGTGCTATTCCCAATGACTAGGATGGCAAGAACACATGCATCTGAAGGGCTTGTGACATGAGCTCATTTGCTGGTCGCACTTGAGGTTGTAGAAGCACCTCCCTCGAGCCCATCTCTTGTAGGCGAGACTACGCTCTAGACCTTCCCTCCACAAAGGAATTGACGGATTAGAGGGTGCATTCTAACTGGAGGAGTGCACTGAACACACATGCTCCAAGCTTCCTAAATATTGCAGAAGGAACATAGGGGTCACGGGGCATAACCAAAGTTGGAGCCGGTTGAAGACTAGGCACGGAGGAGGCTATCGACATGTCTAGAACTGGACATGAAAGAAGCGGCAAGCAACTCAAGAGGCGGCGTTGCGTGGAGGAGATGTACGTGGGCTTGAACACCCGCGGGGGGGGGGGGAGTGCGAGGCACGGGCGGCAGCGGCCGTGGCAATACAGGGAGTCAAGCGAGCGAGCGGTGCGGCGAGCATCGCTCATCACGGGGACATGGGGCTGCTCCAAGACGGCGAGAACCCTGCGATCACCTCATCGGCGGTGGGAGAGCTGAGGGAGGCGAAGGCGACGAGGAAAGACAGGGCGACGTAGGGGAATCGGGGCATGCGGTGGAGGGGGGACAGGCGGGGGACGGGAGTAGTCGGGAGGGCTGCAGAAGAGATTCCCCCTCAAACCCTAGTCGCCTCCATGTCGCTCAAGTCGCGCCGTGCTGCTTAAAAAAAATAGATTCTTTAACTTAATTTGGTTGTGTGGGTGGTAATCATCGATGAGTTATGCGAGATTAAAAACCTACTAATGCACTAACTACTCACTATCTATTTGAAGGACATAAGGGACATTTCAGATGCGCCCTCCCTCTATACATCTTGGAGAGCAAGCACACAACAATTTTCCCTCCTGGGCAAGCTCCCATCTTCCTTTAAGCTACTCTCGGTAGCTAGAAATTTTTAACTTCCCCATCGTTGAAAAAATGGACCTGTACCTATGAATGTTTTGAAGACTATATAGCTAGAGTTTGTTTTAAAAAAAAATTGTGGGAAAAACTACCGATCTATTCATCAATTGTCAAAGCAGTACAAAGAACAGAAGTAAATATTACGTCCAGGTCCGTAGACCACATAGCGACGACTACAAGCACTGGAACGAGCCGAACACGCGCCGCTGTCATCGACCCTCCCCCACTGGAGCCGTAGAGTTTGTTTAATTAGCCAGAGCTAACTAGTGATAGAATTGCTGTACCTACCCATTCCATCGACCTTGCACCTTTAGTTAGGTTTAAAAGTTGTAATTGAACGACTTTTTCTTAACTCAATGACTAGATAGAGATTTGGAACGCAGAACAATGAACAATAACAACCCAGTGGATAAAAAAACGCTATCTGATTTAGATGTAACACCCTATGACCTCTCTACGTTGGTCTGGTCTGCCATATGAGTGTTTATGCATCGCGCCACCGTATGATTCGGAGGATGAGGGAGTTTTGTCTCTTCTGTTGTCTAAAACAATGCGCGTCGTGTTGGATGACGAAAATGCTGGGGGAGAAGTGTTGTCAGGTGTCGCGTCGCCATCTCCCTCTCTTGCCCCCACATGCATTCTGTCAATTACGATTAGTAATGCCGTCGATTTGTTTCCATGTTTATCGTGATTTAGTTGCAACCTACCATACGCGCATGTCGCCCATAAGAATGCTAGCTCCTGATTCCACTACATCATTTTTGCCCTAATCATCTCTACTACTATTAAACAAGCGAGTTGAGACAGAAACATTAGATCTCAGCCGCATATCCACCAGTCATCAATGGACCAGATCATCCCAATGTTGTATCACATCAAATTCTCATATTTACTAATTAATTTTAATCATCTCCACAACACCTTAATGAGGAATCGTTGCATCTCAATTACAACTTCATTAGGAAACAAATCGTCACACCATATATTACGTATCATCTTCATAACACCTTAATTAGGCATCATTGCACCTTAATTACACCTTCATTAGGAAACAAATCGTCACACCATATATCATGTAATAATTGAAAAAACAAATTAACCAAAAATCACGCGCCGCAACCTCCCACCACCGTACCTCGTCCTCCAAATAATTGCCTCCGCTCACCTAAAAAAAACTCTGCACTGTATCCTCATGCTCGCGCCGCTGCCGATGAACGTGCGCCCCGTCGCGCCTGCCCGGCTCTATCCCATCACATGCCGCTCCCCACTCGAACGATCGCACCATTCGTTGTCGGCCCTCCGCTCTTGCCGCGACCGGACACACCATTTGTCGTGCCTACACCTGCCCAACTCGCAACACCTGCCGCTCCCGCCGACGTAACCCTCGTTGTGACCGAACAGACCATCTAGAGCCGCTTCGGCCGGCACGTCTCGAGCAAAACCTGTCAGGATTGAATGCACGTCTGCCTGTATCCACCGCTCCCGTCCAGCTCGAGCAACACCTGCCGGTGGCACTCCAGTTTGCTCCGCCCACACAGATTCACTTGCTTCATCGATGTCGAGTCGCCGAACGAGAACATCCATGCGGCACCCACTCGCCTACTTGCTCAACACCAACGAATCCGCTGTCGTTCCCGACGTGCTTTACAGCCAGTGCTATTACTGGTTTCTGTGGACGATCCCTCGCGTACACGGTCTCTATCTTCTTCTTCGGGGAACGATAACACGACTAATTTGGTATTTGAGATGATAATCACACTTCTTGTTTCATCAATTTTCTGGAACAATGCTAATTAGCTACATAATGTTTTATCAATTGTGAACGTCAGAATTATCTTAGTATTTTGATGCCCTATTTTCTACTATTTTCTAGCTTTCTGTATGTAACCATGGTTTTCTTACAAAGCAGGGCGGAGGCTAAGGGTGGTATGCTCGTCAGCCTGACGAGAAGAAGGCACAATACCTTGAAAAACAATGGAAAACCTGCCAAGCTAAGAAGGATGTGGCCACGTCATCTGCACCATCCTCCGGGGCTGTTGAATGTGTGCCCTTTAAAGATGTCACAAACACATCGGCAAAAGGACAATCCTTACCCATGCAGCAGTCTTTTTTTTATTCTTCAAGCTGACTTTGGAACAATTGTCATGGATTGCTTACAAAGCGGATGTTACCTAGAATAGATGTATGTCATCCTTTGTTAGCCAACGTTACATTGCATGACTTGGACTTTGTAATGTTTAGTACTCCCTTCTTCCCATATTAATTGTCGCTCAAACGGATATATCTAGATGCCATATTAATTGTCGCTCAAACGGATGTATGTAACACCCGGTCAAACGGATGTATGTAGCACTGAAATATGTCTAGATACATCTGTTTGAGCGACAATTAATAGGAGACGGAGGGCGTAGTACATCACTAGACTTTTATTATTTATTTTTATTGAATTTGCTTGTTAACTTGGATGAATATTTTTTCTTCGTAAGGAATACTGCATTGCACGTGCACGCTAACTAGTATATACGTGCATGGAAGAGCTGGATCAAGAATGCACGATCGGAACCAATATGACACCAGCGCCGCCGGCAGCACCTCGACGCCATGGCAGACCGCGTCGGACACTGTGGCATGGCTCAGCACACCAGAGCTCACGGAAAAGGTTGTCGAGGTCGGCGGATACTCCCGCCGGGCCAAGGGTCGCACGGAGTACTACCCCGATGGCCGTAGTTTAGAACACGCCGGCTATATATCCTTCTTTGTCCGGCTATATATCATTCGAGCCACTGCCAAAGCGCGTATGAGACCTGTTTGCTTGCCCTTGATGGGAACCCGGTGGAATCGCTAGCAGGACACCACGGAAGTTCTCTGGCAAAGGAAAACAGGGTGGTGAACTCGTCGAGAGGAAGGTCTTGGAGGGATCGGGCTTACCTGAATGACGATGACGATGCTTTTAGTATTAGGTGTGAGTGTGATATCACCATGGCAAAGTAAGCAGGTCTTGGGTGGAGACCAGAAATATATAGTTAACAAATACAGTAGTACAATCTTGTGTGATGCGTGGTTAGCTAAATAAGAGGAGCTGGGTAAGTGTCATTGCCGCTACCAAGTGGTTGTTGGCATGATGGAATAATGGAATATGATCTGTTCCGTCACCCACCCGTGCGTTTAACTATCTTTCTATTATGGCCCGTACTACGAATCGGCCGGATGATATTGGCGATTTTGCAGCCGCCTCTAATGTCGTGCCATGAGGACCAGCCAACCGTTGGATTGTGGCTTCGTATGTGAAGGCTTGCCATCACGTGGGATGTCTTTCCCCACACAAAATTCCTTTCACACATGAATCGTTTTCACCACATGTAGGAGTACGTAAACAGAAAAAGGACCACGTCGCTGAGCTCGACGCGTACACACGTTCGACAGCGGCACCTCGTCCGTAAACATGGAAGCACAAACTTGTTTATACTTTTGCAACAGCTCCGGCGGGCTTTGCAGCAACGTCTACCGGCATCAATAGCGCTAGCACCACGGCGACGCATCTCGCAGTATCAACTTGCGGCACCGGCGACGCACTGTATCGCTCCCGTAGCACGACAACAATGCCGCAGCACGGCGGCGTGCCTTGCAAAAACGACTTGAAGCACCGGCGACACTCCAAAGTCATGGCGGCGCTCTCGCAGCACAACAACAAGCCTCACGGCAGACTCGCAGCACCGACGACACTCCCATGGCACTACGGCGCTCCCACGGTACGGCAACTCTCCCGTAACACGACAACAATCCCACTGCATGGCAACTTGCCTTGCAACATCTACTCGCTGCACCAACGACGGTCCCATGGCACGGCGGCGCTCCCGCAGCACCGCGCCTCTCCCATAGCACGACAATAATCCCACGCCATGGCGGCGTGCCTTGCAACATCGACTCGCGGTACCGGCGACGCTCCAACAGCATGGCGGCACTCCCGCAGCACGACGACATGCCTCACAGAATAGACTCGCAGCACCGACGACGCTTCCATGGCACGCCGACACTTCCGCAGCAAGGCGACTCTCCCATAGCACGACAACAATCCCGATGCATGGTGACGTGCCTTGCAACATCGACTCGCAGCACCGACGTGGCATGGCGGTGCTCCCACTCCATGACAACATGCCTTGGAACATCTACTCGCAGCACTGGCGATGCTCCCATGGCAGGGCGGCACCCCCGCAACATGGCAACAATCCCGCAGCATGGCGACGTCCCTTGCAACATCGACTCGCAGCACCGATGATGCTCCGATGGGATGGCGGCACTCCCGCAGCATAGCGACGCGCCTTGCAACATCGACTCGCAGTACCAATGATGCTTCGATGGGATGGCGGCGCTCCCGTGGCATAGCAACGCGCCTCACAACTACGAATCGCGGCACCGGCAACGCTCCTATGGCACGGCGGCGCTTCTGCAGCATGATGACTCTCTCCTAGCACGACAACAATCTTGTAGATGACGACATGCCTTGCAACAACAACTTAAGCATGGTGGCGCTCCCACAACACAGCAACTCTCGAGTAGCATGGCAACAATCCACAACATGGCGACGAACCTTGAAACATCATGAGTCGTAGCACCTGCAACACTTCGACGGCATGGCGGCGCTCCTTGCAACATAGACTTGCAACACCGGCAACCCTCCCATGTCACGGTGGCGGTCCAACATCACGGCAATGCGCCTTAGAACAACGACTTGCACCACCGACGGTGCTCCCAGCAGCATGGCGACGGTCCTCACAACAACGACCCCAACACCGACAGTGCTCCCACAGCACGGCAATACGCCGACGTGACGCTTCTATTACCACCAAATTCTAGCACGCCTCGCAACGCAGCAACACTCTCGTAGCAGCAAATTGCAACATGAGCTTGCAGCACGTCGCACAGCACAGTGACGACCCTCGCGACGGCAGACCCCTCATAGCAGGGTGCCCCCTTGCAGCACCGGTGGCAAATACGGCGGTGAATGCAGCTTTAAATTAAGGCAGATACGGCGCACGCTAGTGAGTAGCTACTACTACCTCCCACTGATTTATTAGTCCTCATTGTAGTTTGGGTCAAAGTTTGACCACATATTTGACTAGAAAAATTTCAATGCATGTCACAAAAAATATATTGTTTGATTCCTATTTGAATATAATTTCCAATGATATTATTTTTACTACTTATAACTTGTATTTTATTAGTTAAAATCATGGTCAAAATATGACCCAAAATACGAGGAGGACTAATAAATGAGGACTGAGCTAGTACTAGCTAGCTAGTGTATGTTAGCAATGTATCCACACATGTATTTAAGTTTCCAGTCAATACAAGTATAGCATGTATAATAAACATTTATCATGAACAATGAAATATGATAATAATCATTTTATTATTGCCTCTAGGGCATATTTCCAACAGATGGTGTCCACCGCCACCGAGGGGCACCTCACATATCTTATCGAGCTGGGGTATTGCTCACTCCCGCAGGAGTTGTTGGGATTCCCCCAAGTGTAAGGGTGAAGTAGCCCAGTTGCAAGTATTTCCCTCAGTTAGAGAACCAAGATTATTAATCCAGTAGAAATCCCCCTAAGGAAAAAAGTGAACATCACCTGCAAACAAATCACAAACACAGTCGTCCCCAACACGACAAGAGGGTTGTGAAGCCCCTTGTCTTGCTAGTTACAAGATTAAACTACAAGTGATAGAGATAGTTGATAACAATGTAACACGGCAATGTAGAAGTAGCAATTGTGTAGAAGAATTTTATAATGGAGAATAGACCCAGGGGCCACAGGTTCATTAGTGGCATCTCTCTCGAAAACAGGCAAATGGCATGGTAAACAAATTACAGTTGGGCAGCGATTAAATTGAAATATCTATGACTATGGTCATTCATGGTATAATCTCATGTAGGCATTACGTCTGTGATAAGTAGACCGTTAATCCAACTACATCTACTACTAATACTCCACCCCAAAACCGCTATCTAGCATGCATCTCGAGGTATTAAGTTTGCAAGAAACAGAGCATCACAATTAGCAAGATGACATAATGTAGACATAAAAACATCAATCAATATGACGAGACCCCATCATTTTATTCTTAGTGGCAACAATACAATACGTGTCCTTACCCTTATTGTCACTGGGTTAGAGCACCGCAAGATTGAACCCACTGGAAAGCACCACTCCCTCTGAAGAAAAACCAATCGAACTTGACCAGAGGAGATAGATAGATCGGAGAGCACACAAAGCTATTTAATTATACAGCAAGAAAACCTCAAAAGATTCAATTGATTTCAATGAACAATCTGATCATAAAGTGACAATTCATCATATCCTAAGAAACACACCACCGATTATATCGAATTGATCCCGATCATGTGAGGAAGCTCACAGGAACATGATATTGAAGATCCGAAGGAGAGAGAGAGAACCATCTAGCTACTACTATGGACACTAAGGTCCTAATGGAACTACTCACACATGGTCATGGAGGAAGTAAGGTTGATGAAGAAGCCTCCGGCAATGGATTCCCCCCTCCAGCAGAACTCCAGAACAAGGTTCCAGATTGGATCTTCACGAAACAGGAACTTGTGGTAGCGGAAAAATTGTTCTAAAAATATTACAGAAGGTTTTGTATTTATAGGAATTTATGACAGCGGAATCAATGTAAGGTAGTGCAGGTGGGCCCCACATGCCCTAGTGACGCGTCCTAGGCCTGGGGCGCGCCTCCAGGCCATGTGGGCCCCTTATTGCTCCTCTTGTTCCTTTCCGAAGCTTCCTGGGCCCTTCGTTGCCCGAAAAACATTGCGTTACATTGGCACTGTATTTTAACCTTCCTAGATACGGATTTCCAGCGAAACCAAAAACACGCAGAAAACAGGAACTGGCACTAGATTAATAGGTGAGTCCAGAAAAATAATATAAAATGCTATAAAAAGTTTATAAAATGATAATATAATAGCATGAAACAATAAAAAATTGTAGATATGTTTGAGACGTGTCAACATCCCCAAGCTTAATTCCTGCTCGTACTCGAGTAGGTAAATGATAAACAAAAGTAATTTTTGATGTTGAATGCTACCTGGCATAATCTTGATCAAGTGATGTAATTGGGTATCAACTTAAGCCAAAAATGATTAAAGGCAATAGTCTATCAATTTGATATTAAAACAATGATACATGAGCATGCAAATAAACAGCCATTGCCTTTCGAGAATACAAATGTTAAATATCATGATTCCGTACCAATTGTTAGTCAGGTGTATCACAAGAACATAGTATACTAAGCCTTCAACATAGGGACAGACATAAAGCAGAACAGGCTCAGGCTTGGACCAGCCACAGAAACTACGCCAACCTTGAACCAACCAGTAAACCCCTATGCAATACTTGAGCGTGAGCTTGACTTTGACACTTAACTGGCAAATAGAATGATGATGGAGATTTTATAAGAAGTGAAAAATTAAGAAAGTCTCGCACCAATGCAACTGACCATTAGGCAATGGAGAGGCCTTAAGATCGATACTGATGCGAGGAGTAGTGATTGCCATGCAACGGATGCACTAGAGCTATGAATGTATGAAAGCTCTCCAAATGAACAAAAGTGGGGTATGAATCCAACTTGCTTGCTCATGAAGACCTTGAGCATTTGAGGAAGCTCGTCATCGGAATATACAAGCCAAGTTCTATAATGTAAAGATCCCCACTAGTATGACAACGATAAATATGAAAACTCTCTATATGAAGAACATGGTGCTACTTTGAAGCACAAGTGTATACAAAAAGATAGTAGTGTGCCCCCTCTCTCTTTGGCCTCCCATTTTTTTTGTGGGCTCTTTTTGGCCTCTTTTGTTGGGCACTTTGGCCTCTTTTCTTTAAATCCTTTTCAGGTATGGGCACACTCTACTTACATTACACTTTTATTTAATCATAACTCAAAATGTAAATGACTACATAGGAATGCCTCTGGAAGTACGTGTACCAGGATGTGCAATGATATAGCGTAACATGTAAACGATGATGAACGGTGGCTTTGCCACATATATCATGTCAGCTCTTTATGATCATGCAAAGCAAAATGACAATGAAACTCAAGTCATGTAATGAATAGTAACAATGGAAGTTGCGTGGCAATATATCTTGGAATGGCTATGAAATGCCATGATAGGTAGGTATGGTGGATATTTTGAGGAAAATATATGATGTTTTATGTGAAGGAGAGCAAATCATCCCACGGGTTTTGGGTGCACGGGCAAACTCTTGCACCAAGTCTCGAGGTGAGAGTGGGCAATGCACGGTACCGAAGAGGCTAGCAAAATATGGATAGGTGGAAGTGCGTACAAAGCCAAAATCTCTCATTAGTCACAAGGAAATCAAATACTTTGTACGGACTTAGCAATGGACCCAATGCAAACGCAACCCCCACGCCCCTAAGAGGAGTATTTGGCGGAGCGAACCCCGCTGAGCACTCCTCGACCTTTCACACGTGATTAGTCTACTTCAAGGTGCCGTCTTTTTGGACCTCACTGCCATACTAACGGTTCCCATTTTTATGTATATTAATGATGGTACGACCCCATGATCCTTAACACTGATATTCAATACTAAACATTGATTATTCACCTACACAATCATACATCACTACCTCAATATTGCAAAACTATTGCAAAGAATCAAACTTATCATGTTCAATGATCTACAAGATTTATGCAAGTTTTTATTATACCACCAATGTACACCCATCATTTTTAGGACCAACATATAACCCAAGCAAATTACCAATTACTATTCAACTCTTTAAAAGGATTTAAGTGAAGCAAGAGAGTCCTAATCTTTTCTACAAAAGCATGTCATTCCGCCATGCTCTAACATGTATAAGTGAAGTGCAAGAGCAATTCTATAAGTACCTTTACTCAAAAGATATAAGTGAAGCATAAAGAGCAATTCCAAAAATTATATGACCAATGTGTGTATCTCAAGGTGTGAAATCAGAACATAATGACTGTGAAGACCAGCAAACAAAACCAAAATAAAAAAAATGACACTCCAAGCAAAGCACATATCATTTGAACAAATAAAAACTTATGTCCAACCGAGACATACCGATAATTGTTGAGGCCGATAGAGGGGATGCCTTCCGGGGCATCACCAAGGTTAGATGCTTGAGTCTCCTTAGATATTACCTTGGGGTGCCATGGACATCCCCAAGCTTAGGTTCTTGCCGCTCCTTGTTCCTCTCATATCGATGTCTCCCCTCGATCTTAAAACCCTCATCCACACAAAACCCAACAGAACTCATGAGATAGGTTAGTACATATAAAAATAAATCTCCCAATCATGTACTTTCAAGACAAGTTGCATAACTATTTCCAGGTATTAGCTACTGTGTCCTATCATTTCCATAATTTATATTCCCCAATATAAGCCATGAAAACTCTAAAACAAGTAGATATGAAAACTATAACAGCAATCTATCAAAAACAAAACAGTCTGTAATGAACTAATTGAATAGTATACTTATGTAACTCCAAAAAATCTGAAAAATTTGGGACCTAACATAAAATTTGTATTGTAGTACTGTGTAAATTTTTTAGGAATTTATTACGTTCCAGTATAGGATAAAAATTCTAACACTGAAGGTAAAAGTTTATGTTTCTGTACAGAACCTAACAAACATGCAATTGCAACATCCCAAAGGCTAAACTTGGCACAAAAATTCGAGCAAAGATACAAACACAATTACTACAGTAGCAATAATCATGTTGACACACAAAAATGAAGATAAAAATATGTTGGGTTACCTCCCAACAAGCGCTTTGCTTTAATGCCTTTTAGCTAGGCATGATACATGGATCACGTTTTATCATCATTCAAAGATAAATCATACGTAGCTCTCATACTAGATTCATAAGGAGGCTTAAACCTCTTTCTTGGGAAGCATTCCATACCTTTCTTCAATGGGAATTGGAATCTTATGTTGCCTTCCTTCATGTCAATGATTGCACCTACAGTTCTTAAAAAGGGTCTTCCAAGTATAATAGGACATACAGGATTACAATCAATATCCATAATGATAAAGTCTACAGGAATATAGTTTCTATTTGCAATTATGAGCACATCATTTATTCTTCCCATAGGTTTTTTAATTTTTGAATCAACAAGGTGCAAATTTAATGCGTATTCAGACTTAGCCTCAAAACCAAGAACATCGTATAAGGCTTTAGGCATAGTAGACACACTTGCACCTAAATCACATAAGGCATTGCATTCTTAATTATTGATCTTAATTTTAATAGTAGGTTCCCATCCATCAACTAATTATCTACGGATAGAAGCGTCAAGTTCAAACTTCTCTTCATTAGCCTTAGTGAGTGCTTCTACAATATGTTTAATAAAAACTTTATTATGATCATAGGCATTGGGTGAATTCAACATGGATTGCAATAAAGTAATACATTCAATAATAGAGCAATTGTCATAATTAAAGTCTTTGAAAAAAACAGTGGGTGTAATGCTACCTAAAGTCTTGACCTCTCCAAACCAACTTTTATCAATTTTAGCACCAAGATTTTGACCCTCCGAACCATTGGGACGCCTTCTAACTAAAGTTGACTCTTCTCCAACCCCTTTATGATCATCATCTTTAACATTTTTAATGTTCCTAAATAAAGATTCTATGGGTGACACTCATATAGTTTTGACATCCTCATCATTACTAGCAAGATGGTGTGATTCGGGTTTAGCTGCCATTCTATTATCCAATGTGGTTTTCTTGTCAGACATTTTCCCCAAAATACATTCAGTTTGCACAAGTTGCAAGTTCAAATTAACAACCTCTCTATTAATATCGTCAAGTTGTTTACTTATCTCCTTAAGAATAGAAGATTGTTCCTTAACCTCTTTAGAAAAAGATTCATTTTGTTCAAATTGAGCATGCATAAAAAATTTAGTAGATTTTTCAATCTCTTGCAACCTCTTATCATAAGAATTATCGCAAGCATTTGAACAATTAATGGGATATGGTCTAGGATTATTATGAAAGTTTCCCCTATAAGCATTGTTCTTGAAATTACTTCTAGAAATAAAATTCACATCAACATTGTCTTTATCTTGCTCAATTAAAGTAGACAATGGCATATCATTAGGATCCACAGAAGTTCGTTTAGTACCAAGCAAAGACATAATGAAATCAACCCTTTCATTGAGAGAGTACATTTCCTCGACAGAATTTACCTTCTTACCCGTTGGAGCTCGCTTGGTGTGCCATTGGGAATAGTTTGCGTCCATGTTGTCGAGATGCTTAGTTGCCTCTCCAAGAGTTATCCCCATGAAGGTGGCACATGTAGCATAGTCTGGAAGGTTCCTAGAAACAAAGTTTAGTCCTGTATATTTTTTTGTACTACCATCCAAAGACTTAAACCATGGGTAGGGCAATTTTTTAGCATAATTTTCATTCTTTACCAAGCTTGGGCAACAGGTTCTTGATCAAGTTGTTTTAAGTTCATAATTTGATTTCTCAAAGATATAATTTTGTAGGAGGGTAATATTTTCCAATAAAAGCGTCTTTACATTTAGTCCAAGAATCAATGCTATTTTTAGGTAAAGACACTAACCATTCCTTAGCTCTATCTTTTAAGGAGAAGGGAAATACTTTCAGTTTTATAATATCATTGTCTACATCTTTAGGTTTTTGCATATCACAAAGTTCAACAAAATTATTTAGATGAGCAGCAGCATCTTCATTGTAATTTCCAGAAAATTGTTCTTTCATAACAAGATTCAGTAAAGCAAATTTAATCTTATTAGACTCTGCACTAGTGGCAGGAGGAGCAATAGGAGTACAAATAAAATTATTATTATTAGTGCTAGTAAAATCACAAAGCTTAGTATTCTCAGGAGTAGACATGATTGCAGCAAGAGCAGAAACATCAACAAAAGGTATTTTTAGTATTCTGAATATTGTTTTTAGCAAGCAATGATGCTAGCAAGCAAATAGGCAAAAGTAACTAGGCAAGATAGATAACAAGAATGTAGTGTGATGGTATGAAGGTATCTGTTTGTGTAGTAGAAGACTTCCCCGGCAACAGCGCCAGAAAATTTGCTTGCTCCCGCAGGAGTTGTTGGGATTCCCCCAAGTGTAAGGGTGAAGTAGCCCAACGGCAAGTATTTCCCTCAGTTAGAGAACCGAGGTTATCAATCCAGTAGAAGTCCCCCAAACTAACAAAGTGAACAGCACCTGCACACAAATCACAAACAAACTCGCCCCCAACACGGCAAGAGGGTTGTTAAGCCCCTTGTCTTGCTAGTTATAAGATTAAATTGCAAGTGATAGCGATAGTTGATAGCAATGTAACATGGCAAAGTAGAATTAGCAATTGTGTAAAATAATTTAGTAATGGAGAATAGACCCAGGGGGCCATAGGTTCACTAGTGGCATCTTTCTCAAAAATAGGCAAATGGCATGGTAAACAAATTACAGTTGGGCAGCGATTAAATTGCAATATTTATGACTATGATCATTCATGGTATAATATCATATAGGCATTACATCTGTGATAAGTAGACCATTAATCCAACTACTTCTGCTACTAATACTCCACACTAAAACCGCTATCCAACATGCATCTCGAGGTATTAAGTTTGCAAGAAACAGAGCATCGCAATAAGCAAGATGACATAATGTAGACATAAAAACAACAATCAATATGAAGAGACCCCATCGTTTTATCCTTAGTGGAAACAATACTATATGTGTCTTTACCCTTATTGTCACTTGGGTAGAGCAATGCAAGATTGAACCCACTGCAAAGCACCACTCCCTCTGAAGAAAAACTCGTCGAACTTGGCCAGAAAATATAGATAGATCGGAGAGCATGCAAAGCTATTTAATTATACAACAAGAAAACCTCGAATATTGAATTGATTTGAATGAACAATCTGATCATAAAGTGACAATTCATTATATCCCAACAAACACACCACCGATTACATCGAATTGATCCAAATCATGTGAGGCAGCTCATGGGAACATGGTATTGAAGATCAAAAAGAGAGAGAGAGAGAACCATCTAGCTACTACTATGGATCCTAAGGTCCTAACGGAACTACTCACACATGGTCATGGAGGTAGCAAGGTTGATGAAGAAGACTCCGACAATGGATTCCCCCTCCGGCAGAACTACAGAATAGGCGTCTAGATTGGATCTTCACGAAACAGGAACTTCTGTCGGTAGAAATATTCTTGTAAAAATATGGTAGAAGGGTTCGGTATTTATAGGAATTTATGGAAGTGAAATCAACCTAAAGCGGTGCAGGTGGGCCCTAGACGCCCTGGTGGCGCACCCTTGGCATGGGGCGCACCGCTAGGCCGTGTGGGCTCCCTGTTGCTCCTCTCGTTCCTTCCCGAAGCTTCCTGGGTCCTTCGTTGCCCAAAAAAATCATGTTAAATTGGCACTATATTTTGACCTTCCTAGATATGGATTTCCTGCGAAACCAAAAACATGCAGAAAATAGGAACTGACACTGGGCACTAGATTAATAGCGTAGTGCAGAAAAATAATATAAAATAATATAAAAAGTATATAGAAGTAATAATATAATAGCATGAAACAATCAAAAATTATAGATACGTTTGAGACGTATCAGGTATTTGCCGCCATCTGAAGTAGCAGAATGCCGCTCGCCGGTGACGACCAACACAGACAGAGAAGACGTCGCCGAGGTTATTCTGCTTCATCCCACTCCTTTGTGGTTTGGGATTTTCCTCTTCATCCTTTCTTTCGGGGCCTTCTTCATTTCTACAACCTCCAACTCCATCACTTGACCCTGAATGGTGTCCTCCCCATTGAATGTTTCGTGGCCTTGTGTGAGCTTTTCCTCGTCATCGAGCCGCAGTTTGGCCTTTGGCGCCGCTACTTTTCAGTCAAGCTCTAGACGAACGTGACGGAGACCTGTGAGTGTGGGGGAGCCGCCATCACCAAGATGGCCAGATCCAGATACCTCAGCGGGGATCAGGCCAAAACCAACAAAAGGTTTTACATCTTGGACATCAAGCTCGGCAATCTGCCTGTATCTAGACTGGTTGAGGCATTCACCCCGGCTCCACCATTTTGGCATAACTCCTGGAGCATGAAGTGCACACCAGCCGACACCAAAGAAGTAACCCGGTGTCATAAGATAGTGCGGGACCATGCTGACCATGGCCTTACCATGATCAAGGTGATGGCAACCATCCTGCACTGGGGAATCCATCCTCTCAAAGCCGAGGCACATCCAATGTTTATGTACATCGGAAAGGAGGATGTAACACAGACCGTAAAGGTTGGCTTCTATGAGGATTGATTGCTCCAACGGATGCTCTCACTATTGTTAAAGGGAAAGAGGTTCGACCTCTCAAAAGAGATCGAATGGATCGGCTTCATCACCACTGAAGTAAGTATCGCTTTGTTCTGAGTTCATCAATCTTGTTTGCCGATATGTTTAGCCTAACCTTGTGATACGTCTCAAACGTATCTATAATTTTTTATTATTTAATTCTATTATGTTATCATTTTTCTATACTTTTTATAGCAATTTATATTATTTTTCTGGACTAGCCTATTAATTTGGTGCCCAGTGCCAGTTCCTGTTTTCTACTTGTTTTTGGTTTTGCAGGAAATCAATATCTACGAAGGTCAAAATACGTTGCCGATTTAACACAAATTTTTTGGGTAACAAGAAACACTGGAAGCTTTGGGAAGCGTTGAGAGGGCCCCCCAGCCAGCCACATGGACACGTGGTGCGGCCGGGGGGGACGGGGTGTGGCCGCGCCACCTGTCCATGTGGGGCCCTCGTTTACCGCGTTGACATGATTCCACCGCCATAAATCCCTATGAATACAAAAACCATCTGTCGTACCTCCAGAAGAATATTATCGCCACCGCAAGCCTCTGTTCCAAAGAGATCCCATCAGGAGCCCTGCCAGAGGCAGAAGCCATTGCCGGAGGCCTCTTCATCAACCTTTCTGCCTCCATGACCATGTGTGAGTAGTTCCTTCAGGACCTACGGGCCCATAGTAGTAGCTAGATGGTGCTCTCTCTCTTTTGGATCTTCAATACCATGTGTCCCCTTCTTCCTTCTCTGATTGGGATCAATCCGATGAATTTTGCGGTGAGTTTTTTGGGACATGATGAATTGTGAGTTTATGATCAGATTGTTCATTGAATCATATTGAATCTTTTGAAGTTTCTTTGCTATGTAATTAAATAGCTTTATATTTCTCTCCGATCTATCTATCGTCTTTGGCCAAGTTCGATTGATTTATCTTCAGTGGGAGAGGTGCTTTGTAGTGGGTTCAATCTTGCAGTGTTCTATATCTGAGTGATAGAATGGGGACAAGACACGTATTTGTATTGTTGTCACTAAGGATAAAATGATGGGGTTTAATCTTATTGCTAGATTTCTTGCTGTCTACATTATGTCATCTTGCTTATTGCGTTACTCTGTTTCTTGCAAACTTAATACTTTGAGATGCATGCCCGATAGCGGTCTTGGGGTGGAGTTATACTAGTAGATGTTGTTGGATTAATGGTCTACTTGTCACGGACGTAACGCCTATATGAGATTATGCCATGAATGATCATAGTTATATAGACTATTCTTGTCAATTGCCCAACTTTAATTTGTTACCATGCCGTTTGTCTTCTTTCGAGAGAGTTACCTCCAGTGATCCTATGGCCCCCAGGTCTATTCTTCCATCAATACAATCTTCTACAAAATTGCTTCTTTACTATTTGCACTACCATTATCTATCTTTCTATTTGCTTTTAAACTTGTAACTAGCAAGACAAGGGGCTTGACAAGCCCCTTGCCATGTTGGGTGCAAGTATTTTATCTTGTTTGTGTGTAGGTACCACTTATCTTGGCAGTTTGTTGATTCCTAACAGTTCGATTAAACCTTGGTTCTTCACTGAAGGAAAGCTTTGCTACTATCTACTTCACCCTTCCTCTTTTGGGAAACCCAACGACTCCTGCGGGAGTAGCAAAGAAATTTCTGGCGCCGTTGCCGGGGAATCATCTTCTACCAAATCTGTTGCCTTCACACAAACTCCTTACTTTACTTGTTTTATTTCTTGCCTAGTTATGTTATCCTTATCTTTGACCCACTAAACAAAAATGAAAATAAAAATAAATATGGATCCTTCTACACTAGCTAGACTTTTTAAAAATTCTAATTATGATAAACCAATAGCTAGTGATGAAAATGCCATTGTTGTAAACTCTTTGAAAGAAAATATGAAGTTGAGTGCACTTCTCTATCTTTATGAAGTTTTTCTTGAAAATCATTAATCTAAAAATTGTTAGGAAGTGTTAAAAGAAGAATTTTATACAGTAATTGATGAGAGTTCCTTGAATGAAAAACATGATTGCAATGATATTCGTATGAATTCTATGAATATCAATTGTTTCTATGAATATCAATTGTGCTAATGATATGCAAAGCTATAAGCTTGGGGATGATGAGTTTGATGAACTTGATATTTGGATATACAGGATGATCTTTATTATTCAAGTGATGAAGATGACACACTTGATGAAAATATTGCTTTTTATGGTGACACTATGTCCGTAGGCACTATTGATGATGATTCTGTTATGCCTACTACTTATTATGATGATCATGAATGGGGAGCTAATTATGATGCTTCTTTTGATCTTGTAAATTTATTTGAGCCTCATGATGAATATATTAATGATAATAATATTTGCAATACTATTAAAAGAGGGTTTGGAAGAGAGTTAACTTTAGGTAGTAATGAACCCACTATTTAGGAGAATGATCAATCTTATGATTTTTTTGATAAAAGTGGGTTTGGAGAGGTCATGACTTTAGTTAATTAAACAGTCACTATGATTCAAAAAAGACTAGACCAGTCAGCAATGCTCACTTTGTGAGGGATTCAAACTGTCACCATGAATCTTCTCTACTAAAGATAAGCAATTTAAACTGGTCCCGCCGCTCCTCAAGAAACGAGGTGGGACTAAACCACCAGCTTTGTTTGCCGATTTCTTTCTGTCGGGAACTCGAAAAAGATACGCCCCCTCGAATTACGTTTAAAAAAAATAAGTAACAGAAAATGTTTCCCGAGTTGCCGTTAGACGGAACTCGACAAATGTAGAGCGTCATCATGGCCCCGTCGCTTGCTGCAAGGCATGGCCCACATGTTAGTGTTCGCCGAGTTTTTCCCTCCGGAACACGGTGAAATTGATATTCTGCCGAGTTTTTTTTGTTAACCGAGTCATTTTGCATCAAAACCTAGTGAAGGCACTGCTCCGCCGAGTTGCTTAATGCTGCTAAGTAGGATTTTGGATCAAACTCGGCAGACAGAAGTTCGCCGAGTTCCCGATAGAATGAACTCAGAGAACTCTTGGAACTCGGGACAAAAATAGATTCTAGTAGTGAGTTGTGCACGCAACATCATCAGTTTAAATAGATATTATAGATGAATTGTATGAGTACAGAAAAATTGGTTTGTAGCTATTTGATTGAAGGGCCGTGGTACCAAGTAAACCATTGCATATACATATAACACTACATCTTGATGTCCTATCCCTGTCAGGAATGCATACCAGGCTACAAGCATTATATATGTGTTGGGGAACGCAGTAGAAAACAAAAATTTTCTGACCTACGCACCAGCCCAGGACCACTATGGAGACTGCATACAAGGTTTGATCATTTTCGTTACCGACTCGTAGCGCAGCGGAAGTAGAGTCGATGACGATCGTCGGTGCAGATCCCCGCAGCTAGGATTTACAACCTCCCAACCGCGAGGATGTACTCCCTCATCCGCCACTCGGACAGCCCTCCGGGAGGCGGTCGGACAGTCCCCCGGACGGTGTCGTGGACAGCCCTTCGGGAGGACTCACAGAACTCGGACCGTCACTCGGACAGCCCTTCGGGAGGACACTCGAACAGCCCCTCGGGCAAAAGGACGAAACTACGACGCTCTAACGGGGTTGCACACATACGGTGCCATCTATCCGGCAGGGCTTCGCCGTCCAGAACTAGTTCCCACCGGAACCCAGACACCGCTTTCGGCACTACGAAACTATTTCGTGGGAGGGAGAGAGAATGCCAGATCATGCATGGCTTGTGTGAGAGAGTTGGAGTGGAGTTGGAGAGCACTCTCCTCCTCCTTATATAGTGGTGGAAGGGGTGGAGGGGGCTGAAAATTCAGCCCACTAAACATGGGGAAAACATGTTCCCACAAAACAAGGAGAACATGTTCCCACCAAACAAGGGAAAAACATGTTCCCTTGTCCATGGTGTTCCCCCATGGGGCCCCACCTTCCTCCCAACACTCTCCACCATTTGTGGGCTGCCCCCCACCTGGCCCCCCCCCCCAACATTTTGTCCAGCCACAAGGGGGCTGCTCCCAAAGGGGCCCCCCCCCCCAAAACAGCCCAAAAACAGCCCCCACGATCCGTGGGATCTTGTCCCCTCACGCTGGGACAAGATGTTTTCCGCGACTGTTATTCTGAAAAATTCCAGAAGGTCCTAGAACATTTCCGGCACCCTCTAAAATTATCTGGACGCACTCTGGAACATTTCCAGTATGGTGGTTTAATTTAAAACCATCTTTGTTTACCCGGTAAACAACTCCGGCAGCTCCGAAACTTTTCTTTCGGTTTTTTCTCCAGAAAAATTCCAGAAATTACCAGACCAATCTGGCAACCTCCAAAACATTCCCGGTGCTTGCCGAAACCTTTTTGGATCAATGGTTTTATCCGAAACAACTTTTCGGTTTTACCGAAACTTTTTCAGTGTTCTCTCTCCGGAACTCTTCCGTTGTCTCCGAAACTTTTCGGTGATTTTCTCTCAGACTCCCTGTCTAGTATTCAGCAGATAGATGACCCTTAAGCGTGTGACCCTATAGGTTCGGTGAAGTATAGACATGACACGGAACACCTTCCGATCAATGATCAACATCGGAGCCGTGGACACCCATATTGACCCCTATACCCACACGAATGAATATTCGAGTGAACCTCCAGTTTCCGTGTGCTATTCCTGTTGCTTCACGATATGTTACAAATACCCGAGGTTAGACATGTAGGCATTTCCGTGGATCAACAACTTGTCCACTATGCCAGTTACCTCGTTACCGGTATTGTTCTCTTTTCTCGTTACCGTGTTCCGGCATCCCTGTGATCAAATCACAAAGTGTCTGGCCAGACGATGATGGATACCGTAACACCGAGAGGGCCCAGAGATATCTCTCCATCATCGGAGGAGCAAATCCCAATCTCGAGCTATCAAGTTACTTGACACACTTTTCCATGAACCCGTAAGCCGCCGTAATAGCCACCCATTTACGGATGACGTTTAACAAACCCCAAAGTTCATGAATCAAGCATGAAGAAACTCGATACTCTCATGGTCTGAGGAATTATGCAAACGTTAACCATCTCTGTGTTATTAACCATTAATATGTGACGAATGTAACTCATAGCATAACATCAATTTGGGTCGATTCAACACAAATGTTCTTCTAACACTGTGCCCTCAAAATTGCTGGCATAGACATGCCCATGATCAGGAAAACAGAACCATCATGCAATACTTGAGCTAGTCTTAGAGGCCAGACTAGGAATACATATTACCGTTTATTATTCCACACGTGCATATGAGTCTTCCTCCGAGCCTCGTTTTATTTGCAGACTCGAGAACCATAGCAGTTATAGCATGGAACATAAACCTAATTATGAATAGGGAGATAATCAATAACATTTATTATTGCCTCTAGGGCATATCTCCTACAATATGGTGGAGTGATCAACAATTTTTGTGAACCTAAGGCAAGGATTAACAAATATTAACCATGCAAACGCACATATGATCGAAATAGTAGAGAGCAGGTTGTTTAAGTTGTTGAACCACAGAGAAAGCTCCATTACAAGGATATTTTGAGCATGTGCATCGGGGCTTTAGGAGGGACAACCACCTTCAGGCACCACATCGCTACATGGATAATACAAACCTAACGCCGCAAGATCTCCCCGCGACTTGGAAGATTTTATTCCCGTTCCTTTGTATGATGACATCATATTCCCGTTCCTTTACTTTACAACCTCTAGATTCGAATTTGAAGCATGACTAACCATAGAAGTAGCAACATGGAGATAATATCCAATTCTCTTTATACTTAACGTGCCATCAAACAACTTTCTCATCAAATAGTAAAACACTAATGCGAAGCAAAGTATCAGAAATTGGCATAAGCTAATATTCATATGCTAGCGTTACCTTATGTAAGATGATCAAACTGATAGGAATATGCAACTTGTATTCCAATGAGGCCATAGGCCAGTATATATAGATGTACAGGTGTAGGAAATATGCAGGAAACCCCTTATACAATGGGGCAAATACAAAAGACTACATTGCTATAGATATAGTACTCTAACACCCCCCCTCAAACTCATGGTGGATGAACAACACTGAGTTTGGAGAGATAAAAGCCATGCTACACTCTAGTCCGGGCCTTCGTAAAGAAATCCGCCAACTGTAACTCGGAAGGCACATCCTGAAGAGCAAAAGTATGAACCTGCACACCAGCGCGCTGCTACTTGTAATCTGCGTCGGTAAAATTCTTGAAGAGGAAAGGAGATGCAGTATAGTAGAGATAAGTATTTCCCTCAGTTAAGGACCAAGGTTATCAATCCAGTAGGAGACTCACGACACAACCTCGTTAGTTGCACCTGCACACACAAAAGCAAATACTTGCACCCAACGCAGAACAAGGGGTTGTCAATCCCTTGGAGGTTAATTGCAAGAATAAGATCTCGTAGTGATAGATAAATAAAGTAAAACACAAAAGTAAAATAAAAGTAAATAAATTGCAGCAAGGTATTTTTAGTTTTATATGATGGTAAATAGACCCCGGGGCCATAGTTTTCACTAGAGGCTTCTCTCTTGAAAGTAGCATACGGTGGGTAAACAAATTACTGTTGGGCAATTGATAGAAAAGCGCATAGTTATGACGATATCCAAGGCAATGATCATGTATATAGGCATCACGTTCGAGACAAGTAGACCGACTCCTGCCTGCATCTACTACTATTACTCCACCCATCTACCGCTATCCAGCATGCATCTAGAGTATTAAGTTCATGAAGGACGGAGTAACGCCTTAACAAGATGACATGATGTAGACGAAGTAAACTCAAGCAATATGAATAAACCCCATCACAAAGCACCTCTCCCATTGTGTGGCAGTGATACAATATGTGTCATGTCCCCTTGTGTCACTGGGATTGAGCATCGCAAGATCGAACCCATCACAAAGAACCTCTCCCATTGCAAGATAAACCAATCTAGTTGGCCAAACCAAATCGATAGATCGGAGAGAAATACAAAGCTATAACAATCATGCATAAAAGAGTTCAGATGATACTCAAATAATATTCATAGATAATCTGATCATAAACCCACAGTTCATCGGTTCCCAACAAACTCACCGCAAAGAAGAATTACATCGAATAGATCTCCAAGAAGATTGAGGAGAACATTGTATTGCAGATCAAATAGAGAGAAGAAGCCATCTAGCTACTAGCTATGGACCCGTAGGTCTGTGGTAGACTACTCACGCATCATCGGAGGGGCAGCAAGGTTGATGTAGAGGCCCTCCGTGATCGAATCCCCCTTCGGCAGATTACCGGCGAAGGTCCCCAGATGGGATCTTGATGGAACAGAGACTTGCGGAGCGGAAAAGTTTTCTCGTGGATCTTTCTGATGGTTTGGGAATATATGAGAATATATAGGCTTGGAATTAGGTCAAGATGTTGCACCAGGGGCCCACAAGCCTGGGGGCGCGCCCTCCGAGCTTATCGCTCCCTCGTGCCACGTCAGCTCTTCTCTCGAAGCTTCCTGGTATTCTTCTAGTCCCAGAAAAATTAATCCAAAGTTTTTTCTCCATTTGGACTTCGTTTGGTACTGTTTCCCTAAAAAGCCAAAAACAAGCAGAAAACAGCAACTGGCACTGGGCACTGAGTTAGTAGGTTAGTCCCGGAAAATGATATAAAACAGCTTATAAATGCATAATAAACATCCAAGATTGATACTATAATAGCATGGAACAATAAAAAATTATAGATACGTTGGAGACATATCAGCATCCCCAAGCTTAATTCCTGCTCGTCCTCGAGTAGGTAAATGATAAAAACAGAATTTTTGATGTGGAATGCTGCCTATCGTATTCATCATGTAATCTCTTTGTGGCATGAATATTAAAGATCCGAATGATTCAAAGCAATAGTCTATAGTTTGACATAAAGACATCAATACTCAGGCATCCCAACAAACAATCATGTCATTCAAAATAAAAATGCTAAAGAAAGTTATCCCTACAAAATCATATAATCCTATCATGCTCCATCTTCTTAACAAAAAATATTTATCATGAACATCCCCAGTTTTAGCCAAGCAATTGGTTCATACTTTTTAACGCGCTTTAGCATTTTCAGCCCTCATGCAATACATGAGTGCAAGCCATGGACATAACACTATGTGTTGAATAGAATATGATGGTAGGGATCAATAAGAGGAAGTCAAAAAAGAAGATAGTCTCACACCGACGCGGCTAATCAACGGGCTTTGGAGATGCCCATCAATTGATGTCAATGCAAGGAGTAGGGATTGCCATGAAACGGATGCACTAAGAGCTATAAGTGTATGAAAGCTCAACAATGGAAACTTAGTGGGTGTGCATCCAACTTGCTTGCTCATGAAGACCTCGGGCATTTGAGGAAGCCCATGATCAGAATATACAAGCCTAGTTCTATAACGAAAAATTCCCACTATTATATGAAAATGAAAGCATAGGAGACTCTCTATATGAAGAACAAGGTGCTACTTTGAAGCACAAGTGTGGAAAAAGGATAGTAACATTGCCCCTTCTCTCTTTGTTTTTTGTTGGGCTCTTTTTTTCTTCTGGCCTCTTTTTTTTCCTTTCATCCGGAGTCTCATCCGACTTGTGGGGAAATCATGGTCTCCATCATCCTTTCCTTACTGGGACAATGCTCTAATAATGATCATCACTCTTCTATTTACTTACAACTCAAGAATTACAACTCAATACTAGAAAAAAATATGACTCTATATGAATGCCTCTGGCAGTGTACCAGGATGTGCAATGATACTAGCGTAACATGTATGAAAAATGATGAATGTTGGCTGAGCCACAAATACTATGTCAGCTATATGATCATGCAAAACGATATGATAATAATGATGTGTGTCATATAAACGGAACGGTGGAAGTTGCATGGCAATATATCTCGAAATGGCTATGGAAATGCCATAATAGGTAGGTATGGTGGCTGTTTTGAGTAAGATATAAGGAGGTTTATGTGTGATAGAACGTATCATACCATGAAGTTTTGATGCACCGGCGAAATTTGCACCAACTCTCAATGTGAGAAAGGGCAATGCACGGTACCGGAGAGGCTTGCAAATTGCGAAAAGGTGAGAGTGCGTATAATCCATGGACTCGCATTAGTCGTAAAGAACTGACATACTTATTGCAAAAGTCTATTAGCCCTCGAAGTAAAGTACTACTACGCACGCCCCTAGGGGGGAGGTTGGTAGGAGTTAACCATTGTGCGCCCTCGACCACCACACATAAGGAGAACAATCAAGAATAAATCATGCTCCAACTTCATCGCATAACGACAGACCATACGTGTATGCTTCGGAAATCACAAACCTTAACACCAATATTGTTACTAAACCACAATCATTCACTAGTACCTCCTAGATATCACCGCCTTAATATCGTAAAACTATTGCAAGGAATCAAACTAATCATATTCAGTGATCTACATGAAAGTTTTTATTATATCCTTCTTGAATACCTATCATATTAGGGCCAATTTCATAACTCGTGCAAATTGCCATTACTATTTATGAGACTCTCAAAAAGATATAAGTGAAGCATGAGAGTGCAACTATTTCTTTAAAATATAACCACCGCCGTGCTCAAAAAGATATAAGTGAAGCACTAGAGCAACTGCCTAGCTCAAAAGATATAAGTGAAGCTCAAGGAGTATTTTTACAAATCACGAATAAATGTGTGTCTCTCTAAAAAGGTCTGTCCAGCAAGGGATGATTGTGGCAAACTAAAAAGCAAACAAGCAAAAGACCACTATAATACATGACGCTCCAAGCAAAACACATAACATGTGATGAATAAAAATATAGCTCCAAGTAAGTTACCGATGGTTGGTAGAAGAAAGAGGGGATGCCACTCGGGGTCATCCCCAAGCTTGAATGCTTCAGTCTCTTTAAATATAATCTCGGGGTGCCTCGGGCATCCCCAAGCTTAGGCTCTTTCCACTCCTTATTCCTTCATCCATCTTGATCATACTCAAAACTTGAAAACTTCAGCACACAAAACTCAACAAAACCTTCATGAGATCCGTTAGTATAATAACAAAATCACAAACTATAAGTACTGTTATGAACCCATTCATATTTTATAATTGCATAATAGCTACTGTATTCCAACTTCTCCATGACTCATACCCCCCGATACGATCCATAGATTCATCAAAACAAGCAAACTATGCAACAAAAAGAGAATCTGTCAAAAACAGAACAGTCTGTAGGAATCTGAATAAAACCCATACTTCTGAACCTCCAAAAATTCTGAAAAATTAGGAAATCGTGGAAAATTTGTGTATCAATCATGCGTAAAAAATTCAGATCTAAAACACCTTCCAGTGATTTTTAGAATTTTCTGGACTGAGCGTAAAAGTTTCTGTTTTTCACAGAATCAAAGCAACTATTATCCCGCATCATCCTAAAGGCTTCACTCGGCACAAACAGTAATTAAAACAAGAAAACACAATTATAACAGAAGCATAATTGTGCACACACTAAAGAAAACAGAAAACAAAACAAAAATTAATTTATTCATTGGATTGCCTCCCAACAAGCGCTATTGTTTTACACCCCTAGCTAGGCGTAATGCATAGTTTCAGGTATTATCATCTTTCACTTCCTCAATCTCACGACCACGCTTCCTTTGTGGCTTAACATGCATATTTCTAATAACCAAATTTCTAGGAACAAAATTGAGGAAATCATTTTTATAGATAGTTTCCTTTATAAAATCAATGAGATTGGGATATGCACTAATCATTTTAAGATCTTCACTTCCCTCACTAGATGTGTCACCCTTACTTTTAGGAACGTACATAAACTTGCAATTCTTAGTAGGAGTAGTCCCTTCAATGGTTTTAATAGAAGAAAAAGCGGAACCCAAATTATGAATAACTTCTTCCAACATATCAATTCTAGAAGGACTTTGTTTCATCACTTCATCAATTATTGGTTCTCTATCCTCCATTATTTTTAATGTAGTTCCTACCGTTGAGTCATATTGAGTAATAAGATTATGGATCTTTTTATCTAAATTTTCAATATGCTCTATAGTAGGCATTTTATTTTCAATAATTTCTAACCTTCGCATAACATGTTCCAAAGTCAATGCTGTTTCATTAATAGTAATAGGTGGTGATCCTACTAAATTTCCCATAGCATTGAAAGCATACATAGGGTGACTATGCAGAAAATTCCCTCCAGCAATAGTATCAAGCACAAATCTATACCAAGTAGTGAATCCCACATAAAAATTGTGAAGAAGAACTGTAGTGGACTGATTACGAGTTGATCTATTATGAGCATCGCAAATCCTATACCAAGCATCCTTTAAACTTTCTCACCCCCTTTGCTTAAAATTAAGTACTTCGCTCTCAGGGGTACAGGCAACAAGTGATGAACTAGCCATAACGATAGAAGCAAGTAAATGAGCAAATAAGAAAACTAGCAAACAAACAAAAAGGGAAACAAAAATATTTTTGTGTTTTTGTAAAATTGTTTTAAAAGCGGGGGAGATGAAAAGAGAGGCAAATGGCAAACAAAGTAAATGCAAGTAGATGATAGTTTATGTGTAGGTACCTGATAGGTTATGGTGCTATCTCCCCAGCAACGGCACAACTCTTCCTGCTACCTGTAATCTGAGTCGGTAAAATCCTTGAAGAGGAAAGGAGATGCAGTATAGTAGAGATAGGTATTTCCCTCTGTTAAGAACCTAGGTTATCAATCCAGTAGGAGACTCATGACACCACGTCGTTAGCAGCACCTGGATACACAAAAGCAAATACTTGCACCCAATGCAAAACAAGGGGTTGTCAATCCCTTGGTGGTTAATTGCAAGAATAAGATCTCGTAGTGATAGATAAATAAAGTAAAACACAAAAGTTAAATAAAAGTAAATAAATTGCAGCAAGGTATTTTTAGTTTTATATGATGGTAAATAGACCCGAGCCATAGTTTTCACTAGAGGCTTCTCTCTTGAAAGCAGCATACGGTGGTTAAACAAATTACTGTTGGGCAATTGATAGAAAAGCGCATAGTTATGACGATATCCAAGGCAATGATCATGTATATAGGCATCACATCCGAGACAAGCAGACCGACTCCTACCTGCATCTACTACTATTACTTCACCCATCGACCGCTATCCAGCATGCATCTAGAGTATTAAGTTCATGAAAAATGTAGTAACGCCTTAAGCAAGATAACATGATGTAGACGAAGTAAACTCAAGCAATATGAATGAACCCCATCGTTCTCCCCTTAATGCCAGTGATACAATACGTGTCATGTCCCCTTGTGTCACTGGGATTGAGCATCGCAAGATCGAACCCATCACAAAGCACCTCTCCCATTGCTAGATAAACCAATCTAGTTGGTAAACCAAATCTATAGATCGGAGAGAAATACAAAGCTATAACAACCATGCATAAAAGAGTTCAGAGGAGACTCAAATAATATTCATAGATAATCTGATCATAAACCCACAGTTCATCGGATCCCAACAAACTCACCGCAAAGAAGAATTACATCGAATAGATCTCCAAGAAGATCGAGGAGAACATTGTATTGAAGATCAAATAGAGAGAAGAAGCCATCTAGCTACTAGCTATGGACCCGTTGGTCTGTGGTAGACTACTCACGCATCATCGGAGGGGCAGCAAGGTTGATGTAGAGGCCCTCCGTGATTGAATCCCCCTTCGGCAGATTATCGGTGAAGGTCCCCAGATGGGATCTTGATCGAACAGAGACTTGCGGAGTGGAAAATTTTTCTCTTGGATCTTTCTGATGGTTTGGGAATATATGAGAATATATAGGCATGGAATTAGGTCCAGATGTTGCACTAGGGGCCCACAAGCCTGGGGGCGCGCCCTACCCCCAGGGCGCGCCCTCCGAGCTTGTCTCTCCCTCGTGCCACGTCAGCTCTTCTCTCGAAGCTTCCTGGTATTCTTCTTGTCCAAGAAAAATTAATACAAAGTTTTTTCTCCATTTGGACTTCGTTTGGTACTGTTTCCCTAAAAAGCCAAAAACAAGCAGAAAACAGCAACTGGCACTAGGCACTGAGTTAGTAGGTTAGTCTCAGAAAATATATAAAACAGCATATAAATGCATAATAAACATCCAAGATTGATACTATAATAGCATGGAACAATAAAAAATTATAGATACGTTGTAGACGTATCAGCATCCCCAAGCTTAATTCCTGCTCGTCCTCGAGTAGGTAAATGATAAAAACAGAATTTTTGATGTGGAATGCTGCCTATCATATTCATCATGTAATCTCTTTGTGGCATGAATATTAAAGATCCGAATGATTCAAAGCAGTAGTCTATAGTTTCACATAAAGACATCAATACTCAGGCATCCCAACAAACAATCATGTCATTCAAAATAAAAATGCTAAAGAAAGTTATCCCTACAAAATCATATAATCCTATCATGCTCCATCTTCTTAACACAAAATATTTATCATGAACATCCTCGGTTTTAGCCAAGCAATTGGTTCATACTTTTTAACGCGCTTCAGCATTTTCAACCCTCACGCAATACATGAGTGCAAGCCATGGACATAACACTATGGGTTGAATAGAATATGATGGTAGGGATCAATAAGTGGATGTCAACAAAGAAGATAGTCGCACACCGACGCGGCTAATCAACGAGCTATGGAGATGCCCATCAATTGATGTCAATTCAAGGAGTAGGGATTGCCATGCAACGGATGCACTAAGAGCTATAAGTGTATGAAAGCTCAACAATGGAAACTAAGTGGGTGTGCATCCAACTTGCTTGCTCATGAAGACCTCGGGCATTTGTGGAAGCCCATCATCGGAATATACAAGCCAAGTTCTATAACGAAAAATTCCCACTATTATATGAAAATGAAAGCATAGGAGACTCTCTATATGAAGAACATGGTGCTACTTTGAAGCACAAGTGTGGAAAAAGGATAGTAACATTGCCCCTTCTCTCTTTTTCTCTCTTTGTTTTTTGTTGGGCTCTTTTTTTCTTCTGGCCTCTTTTTTTTTCCTTTCAACCGGAGTCTCATCCGACATGTGGGGGAATCATAGTCTCCATCATCCTTTCCTTACTGGGACAATGCTCTAATAATGATCATCACACTTCTATTTACTTACAACTCAAGAATTACAACTCAATACTGGAACAAAATATGACTCTATATGAATGCCTCTGGCAGTGTACCAGGATGTGCAATGATACTAGCGTAACATGTATGAAAAATGATGAACGGTGGCTGAGACACAAATACTATGTCAGCTATATGATCATGCAAAACAATATGACAATGACGATGTGTGTCATATAAACGGAATGGTGGAAGTTGCATGGCAATATAGCTCGGAATGGCTATGGAAATGCCATAATAGGTTGGTATGGTGGCTGTTTTGAGTAAGATATAAGGAGGTTTATGTGTGATAGAACGTATCATACCACGGGGTTTGGATGCAACGGCGAAATTTGCACCAACTCTCAATGTGAGAAAGGGCAATCCATGGTACCGGAGAGGCTAGCAAATTGCGGAAAGGTGAGAGTGCGTATAATCCATGGACTCGCATTAGTCATAAAGAACTCACATACTTATTGCAAAAGTCTATTAGCCCTTGAAGCAAAGTACTACTACACATGCCCCTAGGGGGGAGGTTGGTAGGACTTAACCATTGTGCGCCCACGACCACCACACATAAGGAGAACAATCAAGAATAAATCGTGCTCCAACTTCATCGCATAACGACAGACCATACGTGTATGCTTCGGGAATCACAAACCTTAACACCAATATTCTTACTAAACCACAATCATTCACTAGTACCTCCCACATATCACCGCCTTAATATCGCAAAACTATTGCAAGGAATCAAACTAATCATATTCAGTGATCTACATGAAAGTTTTTATTATATCCTTCTTGAATACCTATCATATTTGGGCCAATTTCATAACTCGTGCAAATTGCCATTACTATTTATGAGACACTCAAAAAGATATAAATGAAGCATGAGAGTGCAACTATTTCTTTAAAATACAACCACCGCCATGCTCAAAAAGATATAAGTGAAGCATTAGAGCAACTGCCTAGCTCAAAAGATATAAGTGAAGCTCAAGGAGTATTCTGACAAATCAAAACATGAAAACTTCAGCACACAAAACTCAACAAAACCTTCGTGAGATCCGTTAGTATAATAACCAAATCACAAACTATAAGTACTGTTATGAACCCATTCATATTTTATAATTGCATAATAGCTACTGTATTCCAACTTCTCCATGACTCATACCCCCTTATACGATCCATAGATTCATCAAAACAAGCAAACTATGCAACGAAAACTGAATCTGTCAAAAACAGAACAGTCTGTAGCAATCTGAATAAAACCCATACTTATGAACCTCCAAAAATTCTGAAAAATTAGGAAAAGGTGGAAAGTTTGTATATCAATCATGTGTAAAAAATTCAGAGCTAAAACACCCTCCAGTGATTTTTCGAATTTTCTGGACTGAGCTTAAAAGTTTCTGTTTTTCACAGAATCAAAGCAACTATTGTCCCGCATCATCCTAAAGGCTTTACTCGGCACAAACAGTAATTAAAACAAGAAAACACAATCATAACATAAGCATAATTGTGCACACACTCAAGAAAACAGAAAACAAAACAAAAATTAATTTATTCATTGGATTGCCTCCCAACAAGTGCTATTGTTTTACGCCCCTAGCTAGGCGTAATGCATAGTTTCAGGTATTATCATCTTTCACTTCCTCAATCTCACGACCACGCTTCCTTGGTGGATTAACATGCATATTTCTAATAACCAAATTTCTAGGAACAAAATTGAGGAAATCATTTTTATAGATAGTTTCCTTTATAAAATCAATGAGATTGGGATATGCACTAATCATTTTAAGATCTTCACTTACCTCACTAGATGTGGCACCCTTACTTTTAGGAACATACATAAACTGGCAATTCTTAGCGGGAGTAGTCCCTTCAATGGTTTTAACAGAAGAAAAAGTGGAACCCAAATTATGAATAACTTCTTCCAACCTATCAATTCTAGAAGGACTTTGTTTCATCACTACATCAATTATTGGTTCTCTATCCTCCATCATTTTTAATGTAGTTCCTACCGTTGAGTCATATTGAGTAAATATGATTATGGATCTTTTTATCTAAATTTTCAATATGCTCTATAGTAGGCATTTTATTTTCAATAATTTCTAACCTTCGCATAACATGTTCCAAAGTCAATGCTGTTTCATTAATAGTAATAGGTGGTGATCCTACTAAATTTCCCATAGCATTGAAAGCATCCATAGGGTGACTATGCAGAAAATTCCCTCCAGCAATAGTATGAAGCACAAATCTATACCAAGTAGTGACACCCACATTAAAATTGCGAAGAAGAACTGTAGTGGACTGATTACGAGCTGATCTATTGTGAGCATCGCAAATCCTATACCAAGCATCCTTTAAACTTTCTCACCCCCTTTGCTTAAAATTGAGTACTTCGCTCTCAGTGGTACAGGCAACAAGTGAAGAACTAGCCATAACGATAAAAGCAAGCAAATGAGCAAATAAGAAAACAAGCAAACAAACAAAAAGGGAAACGAAAAATATTTTTGTGTTTTTGTAAAATTGTTTTAAAAGTGGGGGAGATGAAAAGGAGAGGCAAATGGCAAATAAAGTAAATGCAAGTAGATGATAGTTTATGTGTAGGTACCTGTTAGGTTATGGTGATATCTCCCCGGCAACGACGCAATTCTTCCTGCTACTTGTAATTTGCGTCGGTAAAATCCTTGAAGAGGAAAGGAGATGGAGTACAGTAGAGATAGTTATTTCCCTCAGTTAAGAACCAAGGTTATCAATCCAGTAGGAGACTCACGACACAACCTCGTTAGCAGCACCTGCACACACAAAAGCAAATACTTGCACCCAACGCAAAACAAGGGGTTGTCAATCCCTTGGCGGTTAATTGCAAGAATAAGATCTCGTAGTGATAGATAAATAAAGTAAAACACAAAAGTAAAATAAAAGTAAATAAATTGCAGCAAGGTATTTTTAGTTTTATATGATGGTAAATAGACCCGGGGGCCATAGTTTTCAGTAGAGGCTTCTCTTTTTAAAGTAGCATACGGTGGGTAAACTAATTACTGTTGGGCAATTGATAGAAAAGCGCATAGTTATGACGATATCCAAGGCAATCATCAAGTATATAGGCATCACGTCCGAGACAAGTAGACCGACTCCTACCTGCATCTACTACTATTACTCCACCCATCGACCGCTATCCAGCATGCATCTAGAGTATTAAGTTCATGAAGAATGGAGTAACGCCTTAAGTAAGATGACATGATGTAGACAAAGTAAACTCAAGCAATATGAATAAACCCCATTGTTTTACCCTTAATGGCAGTGATACAATACGTGTCATGTCCCCTTCTGTCACTGGGATTGAGCACCGCAAGATCGAACCCTTCACAAAGCACCTCTCCCATTGCAAGATAAACCAATCTAGTTGGCCAAACCAAATCGATAGATCGGAGAGAAATACAAAGCTATAACAATCATGCATAAAAGAGTTCAAAGGAGACACAAATAATATTCACAGATAATCTGATCATAAACCCACAATTCATTGGATCCCAACAAACTCATCGCAAAGAAGAATTACATCGAATAGATCTCCAAGAAGATCTGGGAGAACATTGTATTGAAGATCAAAGAGAGAGAAGAAGCCATATTGCAACCAGCTATGGACCCGTAGGTCTATGGTAGACTACTCACGCATCATCGGAGGGGCAACAAGGTTGATGTAGAGGCCCTCTGTGATCGAATCCCCCTCCGGCAGATTATCCGTGAAGGTCACCAGATGGGATCTTGATGGAACATAGACTTGTGGAGGCGGAAAAGTTTTCTCGTGGCTCTTTCTGATGGTTTGGGAATATATGAGAATACATAGGCTTGGACTTAGGTCAGGATGTTGAACCAGGGGCCCACAAGCCTGGGGGGCGCGCCCTACCCCCCAGGGCGTGCCCTCTGAGCTTGTCGCTCCCTTGTTCCATGTCAAGTCTTCTCCCGAAGCTTCCTGGTATTCTTCTGGTGCAAGAAATATTAATCCAATGTTTTTTCTCCGTTTGGACTTCGTTTGGTACTGTTTCCCTAAAAAGCAAAAAACAAGCAGAAAGCAGCAACTGGCACTGGGCACTGAGTTAGTAGTTTAGGCCCGGAAAATGATTTAAAACAGCATATAACAATAGTAGAAAATAGACCTTTCGTCCGCCCCTTTAGTCCCGGTTTGATTACGGCCCGGGACTAAGGTGACCATTAGTCCCGGTTCCAACGGCTAGGTGCGGTCGAGGGCACGGGCATCATTAGTCCTGGTTCATTTTCTACCTATAGTTCCAGTTTGTGATACAAACCAAGACTAAAGGGGTGGTGGCAGGCTGGTGTCAGGCTGGGGCCCCCACGAGCCCCTTTAGTCCCGATTTGTATCACAAACCGGGACTAGAGGTGGACCTTTAGTCCCGGTTTGTATAACCAACCGGGACTAAAGACGTCCCTATATTAACCCTTCATCCAGCCCGAGCCCATTCTCTCTGTTTTCCCCTTTCTCTCTGTTCTTCCCCTTGCTCGAGCTCATCCTCCATTTTTGCCAAAGATTTGTCAAGATTTGAAGGCACCCCATCTATCCAAGTGTTCACAAAGGTTAGCAACTTTGTCCTTTCATCTCTCATTGCTCGATTAGCTCGTGCAATGCTCTATAAGTATAGTGATTTGTGGGTTTCAGTTTGGGAGTAATTATGTGGGAGTTTATTTGATTTATATGCAATTTGAGCTCAAATTAACTTCTTAGTTTGCATATGTGTAGGTGTGGTTTACTTAGTGCCTTCCCGTCCCCGTCCTAACCACCGTCGATCACCCGCATCATCCCGTCGCTGGCACCACCTTGGTGACCCTCTTGTTCTTATCCTTTTTATTAAAAAAATCATGTTTGTATGATTTAGATAGTTACTTGTATAATTTTCTTACGTGTATGGTTGTTTGTTATACATAGTGGCATGGTTTTGATATCTGTCCCCATCGGCCCTCGTCCGGTTTATGATTCGGATGTGGTATATATATTCTCTTTTATAACTATTTGTTTCATTTCACGTTATGACAATTATGCCCATCCAGTTGACATAGATATTTTTATATAGGAGGTATGTGAACCGGAAATTGCAGCCGACACTCTTGTCGAGAAGTTAAATTTAGTTGAAAAAGAAAATGAGTATTTGAAATAAAAATTGAAAAGAATTGAAGAAGAAAAGATGAAATTGGAGTTGTATCTTGCCGTTGTCGTCGATGATCACAAGATCAAGATGGATGCAATGCGCTTGAAGATTAGAAAGATTAGAAAATATGCTATTGGATCACTATGCTGTTGGATCAATTGTTACCTTAGTTGCGATCTTGATCGCATTTCTTGTTGCATTTAAATGCTTTAGCTAGAGAGTTTGTATGTTGTTTTATGAGAATAAGTGTGTATGAACTTTATGTATGAACTTGTATTAATTTGGTCTTTTCGGTGTTGTGTAATGAAGATGAGTCGGCAATGGATGTACGATGACCGACGCTCTCCCCAATTCTTTTATGGCGTGCATACTTTTCTCCCTGTGGCTGAGGCAAACAAGCGGGATGATGGTTTTATGTGTTGTCCATGTGCTATCTGTAAGAATGATAACAATTAATCTAGCTCAAGAGTCATTCACGTCCACCTGTTTACATCCGGTTTCATCTCCGGCTATAACTATTGGACCAAGCACGGAGAAAGAGGGGTTCTAATATAAGAGAATGAAGAAGAAGAGGATGATGACAGCTATCTTGGGTTCCCTGAATACGATGGTACTACAATGGGGGAAGAAGCTGAAGAAGAAGAGGCAACAGATGAGCTCGCTGATGATCTTGGTCGGGCCATTGCTGATGCAAAGAGAAACTGCGCAAGTGAAAAGGAGAAGTTGAAGTTGCAGCGCATGTTAGAGGATCACAAGAAATTGTTGTATCCAAATTCCGAAGATGACAAGAAAAAGCTCAGTACCACACTGGAATTGCTGCAATGGAAGGCAGAGAATGGTGTAACTGACAAGGGATTTGAAAAGTTGCTGAAAATGTTAAAGAAGATGCTTCCAAAGGATAACGAATTGCCTGACAGTACGTCCGAAGCAAAGAAGGCTGTCTGCCCTCTAGGATTAGAGGTGCAGAAGATACATGCATGCCCTAATGACTGCATCCTCTACCGCGGTGAGGAGTACGCGAATTTGAATGCATGCCTGGTATGCGGTGCGTTGCGCTATAAGATCAACTGCGATGACCCTGGTGATGTTGAGGGAGAGCGCCCCAGGAAGAGGATTCCTGCCTAGGTGATGTGGTATGCTCCTATAATACCACGGTTGGAACGTTTGTTCTAAAACAAAGAGCATGCCAAGTTGATGCGATGGCACAAAGAAGACCGTAAGAAAGACGGGAAGTTGAGAGTACTAGCTAACGGGTCGCAGTGGAGAAAAATCAAGAGAACATGGCTGGACTTTACAGATGACGCAAGGAACGTATGGTTTGGTTTAAGTGCAGATGGCATTAATCCTTTTTGGGAGCAGAGCAGCAATCATAGCACCTGGCCTATGACTCTATGTATCTATAACCTTCCTACTTGGTTTTGCATGAAGCGGAAGTTCATTATGATGCCAGTGCTCATCCAAGGCCCCAAGCAACCCGGCAACAACATTGATGTGTACCTAAGGCCATTAGTTGAAGAACTTTTACAGCTGTGGGACAAAAAAGGTGTACGTGTGTGGGATGAGCACAAACAACAGGAATTTGACCTACGAGCATTGCTGCTTGTAACCATCAATGATTGTCCTGCTCTTAGTAACCTTTCAGGACAGACAAACAAGGGATACCACGCATGCACGCACTGTTTAGATGATACCCAAATTATATATTTGGAAAAATGTAAGAAGAATGTGTACCTGGGACATCATCGATTTCTTCCAATCAAGCATCTCTTAAGAAAGAAAGGCAAGCATTTGAAAGGTGAGGCAGCTCACCGGAAGAAGCCTTGCCACCGTGCTGGTGATGATATACTTGATATGGTAAAGGATTTAAAAGTAATCTTTGGAAAGGGTCCTGGCGGACAATCTGTTCCGAATGACGCTCACTGACACGCACCCATGTGGAAGAAGAAATCTATATTTTGGGACCTACCCTATTGGAAAGACCTAGAGGTCCGCTCAGCAATCGACGTGATGCACTTGACGAAGAATCTTTGCGTGAACCTGCTAGGTTTCTTGGGCGTGTATGGGAAGACAAAAGATACACCGGAGGCACGGGAGGACCAGCAACGTATGCATGGAAAAGACGGCATGCATCCAAAGCAGTATCAAGGTCCTGCCAGCTACGCTTTTACCAAAGAAGAGAAGGAAATCTTCTTTGAATGCCTGCTCAGTATGAAGGTCCCGTCTGGCTTCTCATCGAATATAAAGGGAATAATAAATATGGCAGAGAAAAAGTTCCAGAACCTAAAGTCTCATGACTGCCACGTGATTATGACGCAATTGCTTCTGGTTGCATTGAGGGGGCTTCTACCGGACAACGTTCGATTAGCCATTGTGAAGCTATGTGCATTCCTCAATGCAATCTCTCAGAAGGTAATCGATCCAGAAATCCTACCAAGGTTACAGAATGATTTGGTGCTGTGTCTTGTCAGTTTTGAGTTGGTGTTCCCACCATCCTTCTTCAATATCATGACGCATGTCCTAGTTCACCTAGTCGACGAGATTGCCATTCTGGCCTTGTATTTCTACACAATATGTTCCCCTTTGAGTGGTTCATGGGAGTCTTAAAGAAATATGTTCATAACCGTGCTAGGCCAGAAGGAAGCATCTCCAAGGGCCATGAAACAGAGGAGGTCATTGAGTTTTGTGTTGATTTATTCCTGACCTTAAGCCGATTGGTGTTCCCAAATCACGGCATGAGGGCAGACTGGGTGGAAAAAGCACGCTAGGAAAGGATTCAGTAATTTGTACGGACGGGCATTCTTGGGCACAAGCACACTACGCAGTTCTATAAAATTCCAGCTTGGTGGCTCCGTATATCGAGGAACACCTGGATAGTGTACACTCCAAGAACCCGGAGCAGTCTGAGCCCTGGATCAAACGTACACACATGGCGTCATTCGGCGGTTGGTTGCAAAAGCGTCTCATGCATGATGACACTGTTGGAGATGAGCTATACTTGATGGCCAAGTCACCATCTTCGACTATATCGACTTTCAAAGGGTACGAGATTAATGGGAATACATTTTACACGATCGCCCAAGATAAAAAGAGCACCAACCAAAACAGTGGTGTCCGCTTTGATGCAGCAAACACCAATAGGCCAAAGAAAACATATTGTGGTTACATAGAGGAGATATGGGAACTTGACTATGGACGTGATTTGAAGGTCCCTTTGTTTTAGTGCAAATGGGTCAATCTGACTGGAGACGGGGTAAAGGAAGTCCCGCGGTACGGAATGACAATAGTGGATCTCAACAATCTTGGGTACACAGACGAACCATTTATCCTAGCCAATGATGTGGCGCAGGTTTTCTATGTGAAGGACGTGTCTACCAAGCTGAGAAAAAGAAAAGATAAGGAAGCAAATACATCATACAATGAGCCAAAGCGCCACATAGTTCTTTCAGGGAAAAGAAACATCGTGGGAGTGCAGGATAAGACAGACATGTCAGAAGATTATGAAAAGTTTCATGAAATTGCTCCCTTCACAGTGAAGTCTGACCCAAGCACCCTCTTAAGTGATGAAGATTGTCCATGGTTACGGCGCAAAGGGACACACACGAAGAAAAAGTTTTATACCCCAAGATCCCACTCTAGGATGTGACCGGCTTCACCATCATCACTTTCTTCTCTAGTGAGTTTCCAGACTTATCTAGAAAGTCCCACTTCGGACAAACCGGAGGGAATCTTGTAATAGTTAGGGTATATATGTGTTTTGGCATTTGAAACATGAAGGAACACTATTTTTCATGCATTTATTGATTTTTTGAGCTAAATGACCCTGAAATTGAAAAGCACTACAAATGAACTCTGAAAAGGTTGAAACTTGGCATGGTATCATCATTTCACCCACATAGCATGTGCTAAAAAGTTGAGAGGGTTACCGCAAAAACTGGATGCACTTCGTGTACAAACTGGACAATCTGTTTCGAAGTATTAAGGTTTCGGACAAAAACTCATCTGTTACAAAGGCACTTTTATATTTTAAATTTATTTTAACTCAAGACTTTTTGTGCGTTCAATATGCACCATTCAAAGCCACGTCATCAATTTCAACCCTTTCTGACTTCATTTGATATTTTCATGCATTTATTGATTTTTTTTGAGCTAAATAAACCTGAAATTGAAAAGCACTACAAATGAACTCTGAAAAGGTTGAAACTTGGGATGGTATCATCATTTCACCCACATAGCATGTGCTAAAAAGTTGAGAGGGTTACGGCAAAAACTGGATGCACTTCGTGTACAAACTGGACAATCTCTTTCGAAGTATCAGGGTTTCCAACGAAAACTCATCTGTTACAATGGCATTTCATTTTTTTAAACTTATTTTAACTCTAGACTTTTTGTGCATTCAACATGAACCATTCAAAGCCACATCATCAATTTTCAACCCTTTCTGACTTCATTCGCTATTTTTCATGCATTTAATGATTTTTTGAGCCATAAAACTAAAGGAGCTAAACAGAATCTGTTTTGATTAAAACACCTATTTAAAGAACCTAAAAATTACCAAATTGAACATACTGATAAAACACACTAATATTAAACAGCAGGAAAAAGAATCACTCAAAAATCTATTTTTAAAGTAAAGTTATTCACAAACTAGTGATTCACACAAATTTCAAAGAATTGAAATTTAAACTATTCAAATTTGAAAACTACTGGCACTAACAGAAAGTTTATAATTTTTGTGACCTAAACCAAAAGATTCACTTAAAAACTCTAAATATTTGGCTGTAAGTAGAAAAAAATAAAAAAAAAACTAGAAAAGACCTTTAGTCCCAGCTGGAGCCGCCAACCGGGACTAAAAAATTGACATAACATATGCAAAAAATAAAAAAAATCCCCGCCTACTAGGCCACCACGACCTGCATACGACTAGAAACCCAACTATATATGGGCCAGAATGCAAGCCCGCGGGGCAAATTGGCCCTAGAGGGCAGAGAGAAACGTCAGGCAGTACATGCCTGCTTTAGAGAGGAGCTTGGGATGGATATGGCAGCAGGGCTTATAAGCAGGTGCGAGTGCCTCTCGCTTGGCGAGGTGGGACTAAACTTCCACCACGTCAGGCGAGGTAGGACTAAACTTCCACCACGCCAGGACCAACCCTTTAGTCCCGGTTGAAGCCACCAACCGGGACTAAAGGCCCCCTTTAGTCCCGGTGCGAGCCACCAACCAGGACTAAAGGCTGCAAGCTACCAACCGGGACTAGCGGCGGGAAGCCCAGGCCTTTAGTCCCGGTTGGTGGCTCGCACCGGGACTAAGTGGGGCCTTTAGTCCCGGTTAGAGCCACCAACCGGGACTAAAGGTCTCTGTATATAAGCAGCACTTTAGCAAAATTTCCAAACTCATCTAGTTTCCCCTGACGCCGCCGAAGACCAAGACGTACGCCGCCAGGCTGCCGGACCTCGACATCGCCGTCCGGCCGCTCTGCTCGCAAGCGCCACCCGAGCCCGCGCCGGCGCCGCCATGCTGCCCGCCGCCGTCGCTCCTCCGCGCGCGCCCGCCTCGCGGTCGACGAGCCCGGGCCGGCGCCGCCTCTCCTCCCCGCCTCCGGCGTCCTCCTCCATCTCCGGCGTCACTCCTCCGTCGCCGGCGTCCTCCCCGCATGCCTTCGCCCCGACGATCCCGGCCGGTGAGCCTCTCCCTCCTTAATTTTGTTTATCTTTTTTTTCATAGATTTTTTTTTCACTAGATGTTGTAGATGCTTAGTATATGTATGTATGTATACAATGTATGTATGTATGTATGTATGTATCATGTATAGTATAGAAACAATTGTATATGTATGTATGTATACATTGCTTAGATTTGCATAGATTGTTTTTTTTCCACTAGCATGTTTTTTTCTTCTATTTTTTAGTTTTTTATACTTTTAATGTTGTATCATGTATAGTATAGAAAAAAATTGCATAGAAAAAAGTTCACCATGTATTAAAAATATTTTAATGTTGTATCTTAAAAATATTGATAAAAAACATGTAAATATCTTATTTGGAAAATGTTAGTATCTTAATGTTGTATTTGCAAAAGTTTGTCATGTATTTGCAAAATCAAGTGAACAAGAATTACAAAAATCATAATCAAGCATTTAAAAAATGTTAAATTTGCATAGAAACATTTTTGGCGTCGTCGATGCCTGGCCCGCATCCTCGCCGTCGACTCAGTGGCGACAACCTGCTTGAGAGGCGCCATGTCCGGGACTGGGCTCCGCCGGGCTGGCAGCTTGGTGAGGAACCGGGCTACCATCGTCGACCCAGAGCTTCTTTGGTGGCGGTCGCGTGGGCCACTATCGGTGCGGAGGCAGCCGGCCCCCGAGGAGGTGGTACGTCGCCGTGTTGGGGAGGAGGACGAGCATGTCCGTCGCTACATGGTTGCGTTGGACGTCAGGTTCTCCAATACCTGGCAGGTTCCTTAGGGATCTCACCCGAGCTATGATCCTGTGATGGTTCCTTCTATTTGGGTGTCCACAGCCCACGCCTCAGGAACCGCGAGTCAACTGGATTATTCGATAGTATTCGATCTGTATTAGCTAGTGATGTTGTATGATAATATTCGAGATGTATTAGTGATAATACTCGAGATGTATTCGAGATTATATTCGATAATATTCGATGATGCATTAACTGGATTATTCGAGATGTATTTGTGATAATATTCGAGATGTATACGAGATTATATTCGATGATGCATTAACTGGATTATTCGAGATGTATTAGTGATATTATTCGAGATGCATTCTAATTTGAATACTAATTAAATTGTTTTATCTTTCTTCTGCATTAGTTAAGCTATGGACGCTAGCGGCAGAGACGACCATGATCAAGAGCATATCATGTTCGACATTATCCGAAACCCAGAGGGTGAACCTGAAGATGACGGCTCACAATATCTGAACAATTCTAGTGAGGGAATATTTCAGGAAGAACTAACAAACGAAGGCCACACAAACAATGATGGCGAAGGAAATGATCTTCAATTAACAAAGACCGACGAGGTATATATAAGGCCTCTGGTGATCATTACATGTATTAATTGATTTGTGTATATATATATATATATATATATATATATATATGTATATGTATATTAACGAATCTTTCTTTTTTTAGCCCTCCGGATCGAGCAAATCTTCTACAAGCAGGCCAGTACGAGGCTCGGCCAAAAAGTTGCAGGCTAGCATAAAGTACAACATCGATGAGATCAAAACCAAATGGTGAACCGCTTGCTCCTAAAAAGAATGCGGACAAATTTACTCGTCAGTGCAGAGTTATTGTCAGGGACCAAATCCCGAGCTTATTCAAGAATGGAATAAGCCAAAGAGACATCGAGGAGTTAGTTTTGTCGACGAAAGAGCAAAAGATCTGTTTGGGAAACACTCATGTCACATTTCACCCTACCAGAGCATTTAACAGATGCAGAATGGGAGAAAGTCAAGAAGAGTGCTCTTCAGAAGATGGCAACACAATTCCGCAACCACAAGAAAAGATTATGGGCCGCCTACGTCGAAGCAGGAAAGTAGACTCCGGAATTCACTGGAGTACTGGAGAAGGCAAAAGATGACTGGGACTTATTTGTGGAGTTCAAGGAATTAGAGGCAGCTAAGGAACGGTCGAGGAAAATCAGGATAAATGCGGAGAAAAAAAGTTTCACCATGTTCTGGGGCCAGGTGGCTACAAGAATGGGTTGCCTAAGTGGGATGAATCTAAGGAAAAGATGATTGCTGCAGGGATCACTCCACAAACAGTGGGTTGGACCGACAGGTGTAGGACTTGGTTTGATGCACATGGGGGAAAGTTGGACCCAAAGACAGGGGAGATTATTGAACAGGCAAGTCTTAAAGAAGCCTCGGACGCTTTACTTGAAGCAATAGAAGAGGCTCAAACGGGGGCGTTCCAGCCCGAGAGAGAGAACGATGAGCTTACACGCGCCCTCAAGAATCCTAAACACCCCGGACGAATACGAGGCAAAGGCGTTGTTCCGTGGGTTGAGGGGTTTGCGGAGTGGAACTACACTTACAGAAGCCGTGCGAGAAAGAAGAAGCTGGATGCAGACCAGAAGAATCAGGATGCAGACCGGCTTCAAAAGGTAGAATCAAAGAACGCGGAGTTGGAACACGCTTTCATGCGGTAGCAGGAGCAGATCGACACAATTAGCCAGCAAAGGGCGTCCCAGCGGGAGGAGCAACCAGATCCAGCATTGGATAGTACCATCCCATCTATGCCGAAATGTAGCATGGGTTCCACGGGGGTCCGGGCCGATGATGCACTGCTGGCTCGCTACCCCGTGGACGATATCCAAGAGACGACAACTTCTGAGCTACACATGAAAATGAAGAACATATCCATGAAGGTGGCGGACGGCTTTGCTTTACCGAATGAACCTGGAGCAACCATCCACGGCAATCCGATTCCACCTGGCTATGCTCGTGTCGGGGTGGATGAAATTCTGTCGGGATATGACTCCCTAGGAGGTCAAGGGGAGCAGACACTTGGAGAAGCCTTACGTTGTCTCATTGTATGGAGAAAGAAATGCATCGTGTTTCCAAACTCGGTGCCAAGGCCACCGACTCCTCCTCCAAGTCCGCCGCGTCAGCTGACTCCAACCCACCTTGAGACGGAGCGCAGCGCGAGTCCGCCATATCGATCTCCGCCGCGTCAGCCGAATCCACCCCACCTCGAGACGAAGCCCAGCGCGAGTACGCAATATCGATCTCCGCCGCGTGAGCTGACTCCAAAGTGGAAGAGAGCGGCAAAGAAGAAACCCGAGCCTCCTGCCAAAAAGAAGTTGGCTTACGAGATGACTGACGAGGAAAACAAAGGGGTCGTGGATGCCCAAGTGAAGGCCCATTTTGCACCAAAACCGCCCCAGCCGCCGAAGGAGAAAATAGCTGAGAAAGTCATACAACACTTTGTGGATCTTGCTAAGCCGGTTGTGAAGAAAAGGCGATCAGACTATGAACGCTCTATTAGCAAGTCATATTATCAACAACAAAATCAGCAGTCGAGGCTTATAGATAGTAATAAAAGCGGGAAAACTGTTCCCCAGCTCGGAGAACAGGCAGTTCAATCGACCCCCTCGCTCAAGGTGAGTACCGATAAGCCGGTAACCGACGTTGAAAGAGAGATGGTTAGAGAGATGGGTATGACTGTTGAACAACTCCTAGGCATGGAGGAAGTCCCCACGATGGATCCGGCGGAACTAGCATGGAAATATGTCCCCAGGAACCCTCTGGTCAGGCGTGATGAGTTGAAGCTTCTATCAACGCAAATGCGCAGATTGCATGACTGGTACCTGAGAGAAATAAAGGCCGGGCGAGAGAGCCTCATGGTGAAAGTCAAGCCAGAGCATTACTTCCATGGAAATGATGTGTGGATTGAATTTCCAGAAATTTTTCAGTTATTCAATCAAGACATACTCGACAAATCTCTTGTCAGTTGCTATTGTCTGTTAGTGATTTCTTTCTGTAATTTAAGTCTCTAGCAGCTCAGCTAGTTCATTGCATGTAATTATCCTCACTATATTCTTTTATGTGGTATTATGCAGAATGAAGATTTTTGAATTGAAAAGAGATGGAGTCTATGGCATTGGGTTCATTGACCCAAATACCATTAATGAAACTGTGTTAAATAACCACAAACAAGACACAGAGAATAACTTGCTAATGTTTTTGAAGGAACTAAATACAAGACCAGAAATACTTTTTCCTTACAACTTCAGGTGAGTGTTACTGTCTAGTACTACAAATTCTATTTTTGCTTACTCGATGTTAAGTGTAGTTTATGAGTTATGCATGCCCGCTTATACAAACGTGTGCGCAGTTTCCACTGGATCCTGCTAATCATTAGAGTTGACAAGGGAACTGTTGAAGTACTGGACTCACTAGGTAAAGACCCTGAAGAATACAGAAGCTTATTTTTTATGCTCGATAGGTAATTTCAATCGTTATCGCACTATGTCGGCCTCTTTAGTTCATTTCCTATTATCAAGTAATTAATAACTCCTTTATTCATTTTCTTTGCCGGGCAGGGTTTGGAAAAAATTTATCAAAGAGGTTGTCGGTGAATGGAAACCACAGCTGAAATGGCGACGGTCCAAGGTAATTAAGTAATACTAGCTACGTCCGCACATCTCTTTAATTCTAGTTTCAATACCATTATCATGCATGATTATTATCTGATTGAATTCTATTCTCGTAAAGTGTATGAGGCACGAAAAGGGGACTAATTTATGTGCATACTACGTTTGCGAGAACATTCGCTTTATGACCGAAAGGAACCGAGATGCAAGACATCATTGGGTACGTAAACACTATTCATAATTTTTTTTATCATGATCTAATATATATACAAATAACTAATATATTCATATTGATCTCCTTCTTTAAGGATGGTGGGTATGCGGGATAGGCTCCTACCAAAGGACCGCATACGAGCACTTCAAGAGGAAATGGCGGATTTTTTGCTTGAGCAGGTCATATCTCTCGATGGAGAATACCATTTCACCTAATGCCTGCCTGTAATGATCTGCAAATTGTAGGAGAGAATTTGTATAGCAAATTGTAGGAGAAATTGTACAGCAAAATTGTAGGAGAAATTGTATAAACCCAATTGTGTATATATATATATATATATGTGTGTGTGTATGCATGGTCGTACGAGAAATTCTATGATATATGATAGGTTCTACGAGAAATTCTATTATATATGCATAACATGTACAGTATGTAGTAGCGTAAAATATGTTTGAAATGAAAAAGAATTAAATGGAAAACACAAAATTAAAAGGAAAAATAAACAATAAACCCTAAACCCCTAAACCTTTAGTCCCGATTGGTGTCACCAACCGGGACTAAAGGTCCCCAGCCCCCCGCTCGCGCTCCCGGGCACGTGGCAGGGATTTAGTCCCAGTTGGTGTCGCCAACCGGGACTAAAGGTCCCCAGCCCCCGGCGCGCGCTGCCGGCCACGTGGCAGGGATTTAGTCCCGGGTCGTGGCCAACCGGGACAAAAGGGTGGGGGCCTTTAGTCCCGATTTATTAGTTCCGGCTGGTGAACCAGGACTAAAGGCCCTTCCCAACTAGGACTAAAGGTCGTTTCTCCACTAGTGTAATTGCATAATAAACATCCAAGATTGATACTATAGTAGCATGGAACAATAAAAAATTATAGATATGTTGGAGACGTATCATGCGCACATAAAAAGCATCAACACCAATATGCTTGGTGAGCTCTATCTTCATAGTGTCGTGCGCAATGCTAATAGCACATGTACTATCAGACAATAGCACAGTAGGTGTAGTGAAAGAAACACCAAAGTCCTGAAGTAACCACTTTAACCAAGTCACCTCTACCGTCAAAAGAGCCATACCTCGCAACTCAGCCTCTGCACTCGAACGGGAAACTACAGTCTGTTTCTTCATCTTCTAGGCAATGAGAGAACCATCGAGATAAACACAGTAAGCAGAAAGTGAACGGCGATTTGAGGGATCACTAGCCCATGTAGCATCTGAATAGGCCTGAAGCTGTAAGGAACTGGAGCGAGGAAAGAACAGGCGGTGAGAGATCGTGCCCCGAAGATATCGAAGAACACGAAGGAGGTGACTATAGTGAACCGAAGTGGGAGCAGAAACAAACTGACTCAGAATATGAACCAGATAAGATATATCCAGACAAGTGACAGCTAGATAGACAAGACTCCGAACAAGATGATGATAATGCGTCGGATCAGACAAGGGGTCCCCATCAGTATCACGGAGGTGAACATTGAGCTCCATGGGAGTCTCAACAATGCGCTCATCAGTAACAGCAGCATGAGCAAGAAGATCCTGAATATACTTTTTCTGAGAAATAAAAAAGCCATCAGAGGTAGAAGAGACTTCGATCCCAAGAAAGTAGCAAAGAGGGCCAAGATCATACATAAGAATCTGCTCACTAAGACGTGCCTTCACAAAGGAAATATACTCGGGGTCGTCACCAGTGATGATCATGTCATCGACATAGAGGAGAAGAAGAGTCCGACCACGAGCTGAAAGGTGGACAAACAATGCTGGATAATGAGCACTCGCTGAAAAACCAGTGGCAGTCACCACAGAGGCAAAACGCTCAAACCAGGCGCGAGGGGCTTGCTTAAGGCCATAGAGAGAGCGACGAAGACGGCAGACCATGCCATCAGGAACAGAATACCCAGGTGGGGGCTGCATGTACACCTCCTCATGCAGCTTACCATTAAGAAAGGCATTCTTAACATCAAGCTGAGATACAGACCAGTGGCGAACAGAGGACACGGCAAGAAGTGTACGAATAGTGGTCATATGGGCCACAGGTGCAAAAGTCTCATCGTAATCACGGCCATGCTCCTGCTGAAAGCCACGAGCCACAAGACGAGCTTTGTAACGCTCGAGACAACCATCGGAGCGAGTCTTAACCTTGTAGACCCACTCACAAGTGATGGGACGGACATGGGGAGGAAGAGAAACAAGATCCCACGTACCGGTGCGCTCAAGAGCAGCAAGCTCCTCTGCCATCGCAAACTGCCACTCAGGATGAACAACAGCTTCACGGTCAGAAGTCGGCTCAAGAACAGCAGCACCAACCGTTGGAAAACCAAAGCGATCAACAGGCGAAAGCGGACGAGGACGACGAGGAGGACGGGACATCAGTAGATGCATCCACATTATGTGGATGACGAGTATAATACTGAGGAAAAGGCAGAAGAATACAAGGAGGAATCGCCGAGGTAGACTCAGGGGATGGAGACGAAGAAGTCACCGGGGATGAAGGTGCAGAATCCTGTGACAAGCGAGGGGAGGAAACCATAGGAGATGGTGGCGTCGGATCTGCAATAGTCAGAGAAGCAGGGGCAGCGGGATGGATGGACAAGGGTTGAACGGAAGGGATAGGTGTGTCAGGAAAAGTGAGGAAAGGGATATCCTCCACTGAAATGGTCAAGGAAGATGGATGCGGGTAGAAGGGACGAGACTCGTCAAAAGTCACATCCCGAGATATACGCATCTGACGATCGACAGGATCCCAACAACGATAGCCCTTATGTTCATCACTATAGCCTAAGAAGACACACTCAACAGGCTGAGCGGTCAGTTTGGTGCGTTCATGGAGGGCAAGAAGAACATAGCAAACACAACCAAACAAACAAAGTGATGAATAATCAGGAGAACGATCAAAGAGACGCTCGAAAGGAACACCACCCTGTAGAGCAGCGGATGGCTGAAGATTGATGAGATAGGTGGAGGTGGAGACAGCCTTAGCCCAAAAATGAGGCGGAAGAGAGGCAGTGATCATCAACGCACGAGTCGTCTCAAGAAGGTGACGATGCTTTCGCTCAGCCACACCATTCTGAGCATGAGCACCAGGACAAGCGAACTGAGGAAGTGTCCCCTGCTCAGCAAGAACACCACGCAACATCTTGGAAATATATTAGCCAGCGGAGTCAGCACGAAACACACGAATAGGCGAAGAGAACTGAGTATGAATCATGGCAGCAAAACGCTTATATATTTACAGAACCTCTCTGCGAGAAGTCATAAAACAAAGCCAAGTGTAACAAGAGAAATCATCGATGAAAATAATGTAGTATTTATGCCCCCCTTTCGAAGTGAAGGGAGCCGGACCCTATATATCGGAATGGACTAAATCAAAAGGACGCTGAGACACTGACTCACTAGTAGGATAAGGTAACTGAAGCTGTTTGCCAAGCCTACAACTTGGACACTCTAAAGAGACGTCTCCTGAGACAGACTCCAGAAGACCTCGACGAACTAAAGACGACAAACGAGAACCACAAAGATGACCAAGTCGATGATGCCACTGCTAGAAGGAGCCGGTAGCCGAAGTGACAGAAGCGGATGGACTGGCGATAGTGGTGGCAGCGGAAGGAACATGAAGCCAGTCTAACTCCCAAAGACCCTGAGAGTCACGGCGGCAAGGGCCAGCCCCAACCAAAGTGTGCGTGCGACGATCCTGAACAGGACAAAGAGTCAACGTCAAGGATGACACGACAACCAGAATCAGTAAGTTGACCAGCAGAAAACTGATTCATGGTAAGTCGAGGAACATGAGCAACATCAGGAACAGAATAAGAAGGAGTGGTAAGATTGCCTCAACTAGCAACAGAAAGAGGAGTACCATATGCAGTGAGGACATGAATAGGAAAATCAAGCGATCTAAGAGAGGACAAATTAGAAGAATGAGAAGACATATGAAAGGAAGCTTAGGAGTCCAGAACCCACGGGGATGTACCTGACTGTGTAGATGGTGGTTGCTCAGTGCGGGAAGAATCAGTCACAGAACCTGCTGTACCCGTTGACGAAGAACCTGAAGCGGCAAGCAGACGCTTAAGTCTCAGAATATCCTGCTCAGTTAAGGCGGTGGCTGAAGATGTCGAAGTAGAAGTCCCGGAAGATGATGTGCCCGCCTTACGCATGTGCCGCTTCTTCTGGAAGCACTGAGACTCAACATGACCATCCTGGTTGCAGTAGCCGCAATGAGGACTAGAGCGACCCTGACTGCCAGTAGGAGTGGGCAAGAGCGGCGGAGCACTTGAGCGGGAAGGACTCGGTGTAGCAGGCCGCATAGCAGGAGCTCGAGCAGCGAGCACAGAGGAAACGTCAAGTAAACCAACGCCACGTAAGCGAGTCTCCTCAGCACAAATTTCAGAAAGCACCTCCATGAGAGAAATCCGACCACGAGCAAACAACTGAGCACGCCGGGGCTCAAACTCCTTACGGAGCCGAGACAAGAACTCATAGACACGATGAAACTCCAAATCAGCCAGCACAGCCTGGCAACACTGGCAAGTACGACAACTAGCAGCGCGGAGAGAATCAAGCTGACGCCAGATAGCAAAACTCTGTGCATAGAAATCATCAACAGTGGAGTCACCCTGCTGAAGAGCATGCTCCTAACGGACCACAGACAGGTATAAGGCATCATTAGAGGGCTGATAGCGCTGACAAAGCCAGGTCCACATCTCAAATACGGTAGGGGGCCCCAAGAACTCTGAGGGAAACTGAGGCAGAACACTAGCAGTGAGAACAGCTGCGGCACGAGCATCATCATCAAGCCACTGAGTGTAAGCAGACAGAGCTGCATGATAAGTCTGAAGAGCCTCCTCAGAAGTCAAAACCTGCTCATCATAAGCATGAACGGCAGCCTCATCAGCCAGCTTAGCTGCATCCTTCGCAGCCTGCTTCAAATTATCAAAACTTGGACTGCAAATCTGTCTCCTACATACGCTGCCTGCATGTTGTTCTGCAGACATTACACATGCATGCATAATTCATTCGGATATTTGAATAGCTACATAACCATGAGCTACATAATCACGATCTCTATCAACACATAATTGTGATAATTACAAAATATATGCAATTTGATTGCTCACGTATATGTGGCTATTGATATTGCCACGACAATATATGTGGCTGTTGAAAGATAACACTGAGGAAGCAGCGGACTGCTAGAAGAAACGGCTCACTACCGGAATCGGCGGGTATGCCCACAATGCCGTCGGCATACCACCGTCGCCGTCGAGTACGTCGGCGTATTCGTGTCAGGCCGTCGGCATAGTAACCTATGCCGATGGCTTCCGTACGGCCGTCGGTATAGTCTCGCCGTCGGCAAAAAAAAAACGAGACGGCAACTGACGGCGCCATCTTGAAGTCCGGCCAACCAGGAGCAGCCACGTGGCACAACTATGCCTACGGCAAAGCTGTAGGCATACATTTGCATCTTTGCCGTAGACATAGCCCTCGGACAGGAGCTACCAGGAGCGGAGTTCTGCCACGTGGCAACTCTTGGTAGCTCTTGGCCAAGGACTATGCCTACGGCATAGATGCAAAACTATGCCTACGGCTTTAGTTCCCGGTCATGAGCTACCAGGAGCTACATGCCCTATATAGCCACATATATAACAAGGATGCACATATATATGAAATGGAAATGCATCTAAATAATTAAGAATAAATGAATAAGATTCCAATTTTGTTAGAATAAATAAAAAGTACAAGTGGACTAACAAATTGGATCAAAAGAGACTATATTAATAACAAGTAAATCATTACAAAATGATCTTACAATCTGTATAGGAAATAAGAAATTTATTAATAACTTGAACAATTACAAAGTATCCAGGAGGTACAATGTATTAAGGAATAAAAGAAGAAAATAAATAAAAGACCTAAAGCTAAGCCTAGCTAAACCTATACTAGTTCAGCTTCTTGATGATCTTCATCTTTTCTTCTTGATCCTTAACCTGCAAAAGAATCAATAACAGAAAAAGAATTTGGATTATAGTTAAAATATTGCATTTCCCAAGGGAAATGCATTGCTGTAGCTAGTGGATCAGGTATTTGGAACTGGTCCAAACCCTTGATTAGGAAGATCCAAGAGGAAGGCAAGTGACCAACTATACATTTCAGAGATCAACAGCACAACAAATGGTTAAGTGTCCAGGAAGATCAGAAGCAACAGATCCAGTGCATAAACAGTCGTTGGTGCCAAAGGAATAGACCAAGCTGCATAAAGACCCCAAGGTTAGATTTTGGGGGATTTGTCCTCAGGAAAGTCTATAAGTGCTAGGGTTAAATCATCATCGAATCATGGGATGTGTAGCATCTGTATTATCTGTTATATCCCAGTGAGGAGCCTCAGTACAACATCATAGGCTGGCAAAGATCAAGGAAACATCTGTTCTTATCAGATTTTAGAAGAGAAAGAAAGAAAGAAAGGGGACAGATAGGACTAAGTCAAGCATAGTATCTGTTTAGATCAGTTGAGAAGAGAGGGAACTGGGCAAGATTAGATTGTGTCCATATATAACCAGTAGAAAGAATTTTGGCCATGTTAGAACATGAACAACAGAGCTGCTATATGCAGAACACCAAGCACCCATTAGCACTTGGTACTTCTCGGTATATAGGACACAAGCACATCACAAGCACTTGGGCTAGTTCATAGTTGCATTACAAACAAGGACAAAAATCACTAAGAGCATATACAGTAATAAGAGAAGCCACTAAACAGTGGACAAATACCAAACACTCTTAACTAAATAAAAGGACTATGTCCGTTCTAATTTGACAGGAACAGTAGCACTGGTATGCATTTTTTAGATAAGACCAGTAGCTAGTAAATAGCAGTAAATAGTGCATATTAACCAGCAGGAGTAAACCAAATCAAGAAAACTACTAAGCATATAAAAGCCAGGGATCAAAACCAATGAACTCAGTTATTACACATAGTAAGAACCATGATCTCTGAACCTAAACAGCAGCTATACACAGTAGATCACAAGTGATTGAACTTCTACAAGAGTAATAAGAGTAGCATCCCAAGCACCATAGCAAGCAGAATGCACATTCAGGGGCAATAAAAAGTAGTATATGCAAGCCTGAGCATATCAGTGACACATACCATGTGTTCCAGAACTGAAAGCCAATTCACGGACCTCCACAAAGCCAGAACATGATCACTACTACAGTACAGACCCAAAACAACACCATATCCATCACATCTAGTCCAGGAACACATTACACAGACATAACCTTGGGCCAAACTTAAACCCCTAATCACTTGGGTGTGACAATCATGTCACGGAACCTAGCAGCACAGTGCTGCATCGCCACCAGCCAGAGCAAGCAATGACACCAGAGTAGGACGGCAGAGGAGGAGGATAGAGCTCACCGAAGCGGGTTTGGAGCAGCCTCGCTTTGATTGTTCAACTTAATAAGCTAGTTTTGATCATCGATAAGTTCGGCTTTCGGATTAAACAGAGTAGTAGGGAGAGGAGCTCACGGTGGCTGTTTTGTAACCAATGCCGAACAGCACCACCGGCAGCAGCGGGTCCGTCCAACGGAAGACGCGGAGGTAAAATTCCTGCACATAGGATGTAATGATCAGATGTAGTGACTGTAATTGCTACAGCAAGGAAGCCATATCGACGCACCAATATATAGGACAGGAAGAATCTTCTAGCCTAGAGCGGCACATATAGACACAACCATCAAAGTTGCAAGCAAATACACAGTTGTTTTGTCTTGCCAAGTAAAAAAAATCATGCCTTGAAAAAGTAGAGCCAAACTTTCTCTAGGATCGTGTACTTGCTGGATGTATACATGGGGAATGTTTCAAACAAGCGGTAATGCTAGAATGAATTTATTAGCTAGGATATCTTACTACTAGTAGTCACCTAGTACATGGCTCGATGGCCTTGTAGCAGAGCATAATGGTACAGTACAGCCGTGGGTCGACGGCCACGAGCAAGCAACCGTAGTAGGCGGGGAGCAGAGGAAGGAGAGGAGAGGAGCTCACGGATGCAATTTGTGTAGCCGATGCCGAACAGCCTGGCATGATGAAATGAACCCCTCCTCCTCCTCTGCTCTAGCTGTACGGGATCAATCCTGCAGCACAAAACAAAACAGGACAATTGAGATTTAACAAGATGATCAATCTTGAGCTGAAATCCTAGTCCTAGGAAAAAGAAGGCAAGCTCCAAAGAGAAGGAAATTGGCCTCTGATTGTGACTGTGATACTCATGATCGAGGACGGGCCATCCGTGATACTCATGATCTGGATCCGATCTATCGCCTCGCTTAACAGCGAGAGGTCCGCCGGATCCATCCTCTGACATCTTCCGGGGTTAACCTCCGGTATGACTGCGTCGGGGGCATGTTGAGTCGCCCCCGTGACGTGTTCGGCCAAGGCTGACCCCTGGTTCTTGGATGTTAACATCGGATCCGAACTCGAAGTCACATCCGAAGTTAGGGCCGGCACGGAGATGGGGCCGGAGAGAAAATCCGAAGTCGAGGCCTCGGGATTACTAGGCCCCTCTGGTAAAGGTGAGAACCCAGTAAAGATCAGATCGCCCTGAGAGTCGGCGACGTACTCTACGTTACCAAACCTGATTTCCTGCTCAGGGGCAAAACTGTCGATCTGGTCAAGGCGACCGGTTGGGTTGGCGTGCAGTACGATGCTGCCAAACGTGAAGAGCTGTCCGGGGACGAAACCGTCCCCACTGCGGACGCCATCGTTGATGACTAAGCGAGCCATTGATCCTTGATGATCCTACAACGAAACTCTCAAAGAAAGCACCAATGTCGGTACTACAACCGGCAGATCTCGGGTAGGGGATCCCGAACTGTGGATCTTGGAGTTAATGGGTAACAGGGAGCGTAGAGACAGCGTGGGTATGATGATCTACCTCGAGCGTAGAGACAAGCCGGCCGTACGAGGACACCTTAGTCCGGGACACCCTCAGCTGCCATGTGTCATGTATGCCGACGGCTGCCGTTAGGGCCGTCGGCATAGATTTGACGGCGTCAGCCCACCGTCAATCCCCGGGCCGCCAGGGCCACCTCTATGCCGACGGCCTAAATATACCTACGGCAACCGTAGGCATATATCCATGTATGCCGACGGCCTAACTATGCCTACGGCAACCGTAGGCATAGATGGAGGTATGCCGACGGCTTTTCTATCCCGACGGTTTTTCCCATGCCGTTGGCATATCTCCAGATATGCCGACGGCCGGCATAGATAAGGCCGTAGTCATATAGGTTTATTCCGTAGTGGCTAGAACAAAGCCGGCACAAACACACCTAGGGTTTGGTTCAAGCCAGTTTGGCATGAGTTGGCAGGAATCGGAGGAAGCTGCACCGCAGTTGGAGCGCCGCCCCCCCCCCCCCCCCCCCCCCCCCCCCCCCCCCCCCCCCCCCCCCGCCCCCCGGCACCAGCAACCGATATCTTTTTGGCCTTGTCGCCACCGTTCTCCGGTCCGATCCTTCAGCGTGGAGCTCTCAAGAGCGGAATAGGACCCGAGAAAACCTAAGGCAACGCACTTTGTAAACTATTAGCACTTGTATGCATTAGTACTTTCATTGATATGTATTTTCTGGCATTAGAACTTCAAGTGTCAATAGTACTTTTAGTGCACACCATTAAAGTGCCATGGCACAGCACTTTGTATTGGTATATGAATGACTTCACCGACTTTGTGATGTAGTTTGTACATGCATGTTCAGGACTTTACCAAACTTTGAATGTATTTGTGATGAACTTTGTTCATGCATGCTCAGTACTTTTTTTTGTAATTGATATCATGTACTTTCTTAAACCTTGTAATTTGGAATTTGGCACTTTGTATATCTAAATGTGGCATTTTCTAAATTGTAATTTGCAATGTGGCACTTTGTACATGACTTGTATGTATAATCAGTGACACTTTATGTGTATTTATAATCAGTGGGCTAAAGTTCATATTTGGAATCTGTGTATGTATAATGAGTGGAACTTTGTGTGATTTTTTTGGCAATTTCATATTTGGAGAACTTTATTGAATTATTGGCACTTAAAATTTGGAACTTTGTGCATGCCACGAAAGTTCAGCTAGCACTTCGTTGAATGATGTACTGTTACAAACAGGGCTGTACATCCGCATGTGCAACCTGTGCAGCGGCACAGGGCCCCCAAAATCATGGGGCCCCATTTTTGCTAAGTACAGCTATTAGCTAGCAACAAATTAAGGAATTAAAGACTAATGGACCACTAGACATCAAAGTAAAAATGGACTAACCAGCGCACCGATGACAAGTCCATGTATATATAAAAATGGACATTCTTTGTAAAAATGGACTAGTCATCCACTTTGACGGGGGATGGGCCAGTAGACATCAAAGTAAAAATGGACATTCTTTGTTGCACCGATGACACGGATCCAACGCACCCTCCGACAGCTAGATTATAGGATTCTATATAGGGCCATGCATTCCTCATCTTATGTGTTCCATGTATATATGTAACCGTATACGCGTCCAACATCTATTTCTCGGATCAATACATGTGAAATGTAGAAATTACGCAGACAAACGGTATATTGTTCAATTATTCAACGAACGGACATATCGATACAGTACATAATAATTTCACAATTGTGGAAGCGAAAAACAAAACATGAATCGATCTCTCAGCACATACGTTGTACGTATGTATCACCAGTACTTAATAAGGGATCATGTTAGTGTTATTTAATGATCCTGCAATTCTTCCTGATCTGTCCATTGTTACCAGTCAGTGGCGAGATATCTCCCATCTTGATCATGCCGGTCACAAAGTCGGTGAAGAAGGCGCTCTGGCTGCTGACATAGGACCAGACCAGCGGGTCGGTGGCCCCGCCGTTGAACAGCTCCTGGTCCGAGTGCAAGAGCCCCTTTTTGGCAACGAGGTTCTCGTAGAAGTTGTTCTCGAAGGTTGTCGGGGTCTGCAGGTCAAGCGGTGCTAGGTTGTTGTCGCCGGAGCCGGTGGTGGGAGGACAGCCTGATCGACTGGTCCCAGCAAAGCCGTTGTCCATGTTGGTTTTGTTGTAGACGTGGGCACGGAAGTTCCTGCAGCTTGATTGGCCTATGCTGTGAGATCCTGCGCATACATGCATGCATGGCCGCAAAGGAAGTTAATTTCCGTTGGCGATCATGCCGGCCACAGCTGTATCACATGCGACCAGCTAGCCAGTAAAGCTAGTAGAAGCAGTGTGTGTGAGTGAAATGGTTCCGTCCTTTCTACCACATGGGAATACGATCGATTCTTGTCATTTTCGTTGTTAATTACTCGCTCCGTCCCATAATATAAGATGTTTAAGATGTTTTTGCATGCTGTTTTAGTTTGCAAAAACGTCTTATATTGTGGGACGGAGGGAGCACATTCTTAACCACCAGTGATCATCGACCAGTCAATTAATCAGCGAGTTCATTTGTTGATATTAGTTGGTTGGTTAATGCAATGGAAATAATTAATTACTGCTTTGAGCGATTGATCGATCAATCGATGTACGTACGCACCGGACAGCGCGACCATGTCCTTCTGGGAGAGTCCCTGCGCGGCGAAGAGTGCGGTGAGGTTGGCGAGCCCCGACGTCGGCGGGGGGATGTTGTTGTTGGAGCCGCTGAAGCTCGCCGTGGTCGAGTCCCTCCGCCCCACCTTCACCTCCCAGCTTGGCCCGCCCAGCTACACATATTACATATATATCACTTTAGCTATACTTCAGTTGACTGAAAACTCAAATTACGGTCAGTCGATTCTCTTTTCCAAACTGTGCACACACGTACACTACCCCGCATGCATGCAGCATGCAGCCAGTGCGTGCATGACGGGTGACGCGGCCATAACATTAATGTGTCATGTTAGTGGACAGTAATTGGGATCAAGTCCAAATGTTTTGTCTGTTTCTTTTTTGTGTATTCTTTATTTTTATTTTTACTTTCTTTTCATTTTAAAATGTGTGTGAGCGCGTGTGTATGGGTGTGCGGTGTCACCGTCGAGGTCACTCTTTTTCCTTTATCTTATAAAAAGAAGTTACGTGCTTATTCTTTCATATTATAAAAGACACAATTTCTTAGCAAATTGTATGCAAAATTTTCCATTATTTGTTTTAGTTTTCTTTCTTTCTTTCTTTTTAAAGGTAATACCGATGCCACTAATTCATTCTTTCTCGGAAAACTTCACTATGCGATTTTAGTTAGTTTTTTTTTTCTTCTTTAAGAATAAGACCAATGCCACCAATGCATTAATTCTTAGGAAACCATGTTTTTGGGAAAAAATAACTATTACATCCTTATTCTTGCATATTAGAAAAAGACGCAATTTCTGTGTAAATTGTATGCAATTGTCATTATTTGTTTGAGTTTTTTTTCATTTTCTTTCTTTTTAAAAGGGAATACCAATGCCACTAATTCAATCTTCCTCATAAAACCTCATTATTTTGATTTTGTTATTCTGCCTTAGGAAACTTCATTATTTTGATTTTGTTTTAGTTTCCGTTTCTTTTTATTTCTTTTTCAGGGTAGTAGTTAGGGATTTTTTCCTTGCGAATATTCAACTATTACGTGCTTATTCTTGGATAATATAAAAAGACACACTTTCTGTGTAAATTGTATGCAAATTATGTCACCATCTGTTTTAGTTTTTTTATTGTCTTTCTTCTTAAAGGGTATTACCAATGCCATTAATTCATTCTTCCTCATAAAACTTCATTATTTTGATTTTGTTATTCTTCCTCAGAAAACTTGATTAGTTTGATTTTTTTTAGTTTTTATTTTATTTTATACCTTCTTCATCGGTTGTACCAATACCACCAATTCATTACTTCTTAGGAAACTTATTTCTTGTGAAATTTCCACTATTTACATGCTTATTCTTGCATATTAAAAAAAACGCAATTTCAGTTTAAATCTTATGCAAAAAAATTTATTATTTGTTTTCATTCTCTTTCTTCTAAAGGGTAATACCAGTCGTAATTCATTCTTCCTTAGAATACTTCATTATTTTGATTTTATTTTAGTTTTTATTTTATTCTTCTTCTTTAAGTTTAATACAGATGCCACCAATTCATTACTTCGTATGGAAAAAATAGCGAAAATTCCACTATTGTGTGCTCATTCCTGCAAATATGAGAAGACGAAAATTCCACTATTTATGCAAATTTTGTCACATTTGTTTTTGTGTTTTTTCATTTTCTTTTCTTTAACGGATAATACCATTGCCAGTAATTCACTCTTTCTCAGAAAACTTCTTATTTGAATTTAGTTTTTATTTTATTTTATACCTTCTTCATCGGTTGTACCAATACCACCAATTCATTACTTCTTAGGAAACTTATTTCTTGTGAAATTTCCACTATTTACATGCTTATTCTTGCATATTAAAAAAAACGCAATTTCAGTTTAAATCTTATGCAAAAAAATTTATTATTTGTTTTCATTCTCTTTCTTCTTAAAGGGTAATACCAATGTCAGTAATTCATTCTTCCTTAGAATACTTCATTATTTTGATTTTATTTTAGTTTTTATTTTATTTTCTTTCTTCTTTAAGTTTAATACAGATGCCACCAATTCATTACTTCGTATGGAAAAAATAGCGAAAATTCCACTATTGTGTGCTCATTCCTGCAAATTATGAGAAGACGAAAATTCCACTATTTATGCAAATTTTGTCACTATTTGTTTTTGTGTTTTTTCATTTTCTTTCTTCTTAACGGATAATACCATTGCCAGTAATTCACTCTTTCTCAGAAAACTTCATTTATTTTGAATTTAGTTTTTATTTCATTTTATCTCTGCCACCAATTCATTACTTCTTACAATTTTTGTGTGAAAATTTCACTATTACGTGCTTATTCTTGCATATTATAAAAAGACGCAATTCCTTTGTGAATTGTATGCAAATTTTTTAATTTTTTTTTTCATTTTCTTTCTTCTTAAAGGATAATACCAATGCCATGAATTCATTCTTCCTCGAAAAACTTCATTATTTTGATTCTGATTTTAGTTTTTATTTCAGTTTCTTTCTTCTTTAAGGCTAGTACCAATGCCACCAATTCATTACTTCTTAGCGAACCTTTTTTTTGCTAAAATTCCTCTATTATGTAATTATTCTTGCGTAATATAAAAAGCGCAACTTCTATGTAAATTGTGTGCAAATTTTGTTATTATTTGTTTTTTTAAATTCTATATTCTGGAAGGGTAATTCAATGCCAGTAATTTATTCTTTCTTGGAAAACTTCATTATTTTGATTTTGTTTTAGTTTTTAATTTATTTTTTTATCTTTTTCTAGGGTAATAGCAATTCCACTAATTCCTTTGTTCTGAGGAAACTTCTTTTTTCGCAAAAATTCCAGTATTATATGCTTATCCTTGCATATTATAAAAAACAATTTCTGTGTTATTTGGGAATAAGAAGGCTCGATAAACTAGAAGTTTTTATGTTATAGTTGAGTAATATTATTTTCCTATTAAATTTTGTGTTTGTTTTAATTTAGGGTAGATCTAGTTCCATGATTCATTTTCCTTTACAAAGAAATGTTTTCTTCTTTGTTTTTTCTTGTTCAAATTTTCTATCAGATATCTATGGGACGTTTGCGGCAAAAGAACAAGAAGAAAATACTCTCCGTTGATTACCTGGCCGGAACTATAGCTATGTAGCGCCTCATCCGTAAATCACAGGCATCATAAGTATAATTAGCAATTAAATATAGGCACCTGTACATGCACAATTAGTACATCATGCATGCACCTGCACATGCATCATTGGCCGGGGCAGAAAAGTAGCTGACGAATTAACCGGCATATGCATGCAGCTGGCCAGCCCATCGGATTGCCCGCATCCTGTAGCACAAAATCGACTAACCGAGAATTCTGAATTCAGACGCCTGACGTCTAGCCGGTCCCCATATATATACACACGTTACAGTTTCAGATAAACATCTTGTCGTGCAGGACGGAGGCATGCATGCATGCATCAAATGTTACTACGTAGTACGATGGTATTGCACTGTAGCTACTTACGGCGACGACGCTGTCCCTGGCTGCGATGGTGAGGACGTCGGCGCAGGAGACGACGCCGGGGCAGACCATCTCGACGGCCACCTTGATGGTGTCGATGACCTCGAACCCTCGCACCGTACCGTTGTTGGGCGTCGCCATCTTCTCCCCTTGGAAGCTCGCCGTATCATCCAGCAGCAGCGACCCGTCGCAGCCCTGGACGAAGCAGTCGTGGAAGAAGAGGCGGAGGATGGAGGCGCCCATGCGTGGCTCCTTCGCCACGGCCGACTGAACCACCGACTTGATGGCGCCCAGAACGCCCGGCACGAGTTCGAGTAGAACCACGTCGACAGCTGCGCCGACGCCCCGCCGGCCAGTGCCATGATGACCAGCAGGACGACGCGCAGAGCACTGGCATTCATGCCGGTGCGCCTCGCACTTGCACTTGCAGAAGCCATACAATCGATCGACCCGTTCTGTGTGTGTGGAACTGTGGATTAAAGACAGGCATGACTATGTGCATTCAGCTTATCGAAAGACAGCAGAGATGGGGGTAGTAGTCCGAGCAATGAGTCCGAGGGGGTCTCTCCGACGACTACAAAGACACAATGTTTACCGGGCTCAGGCCCCTCGAGATGAGTAACAACCCTATGTCCTGCTACGGGCCTATATTGATATGATGGCCTTCAGTGTACAAAAACTAGATTGCATCTACAAATAAAGGTCATGTGAGAATGGCGATCGGAATGGCTTGAGTCTTCGGCAGGGATCTCCAAGTCTTTATGTGCAGGCATCTTTTTCGGTGGCAAGTCTTCAATCTTCGGTACGATATGATACGATCCGATCTCTAACCGAACTACGTAAAGATCTAGTTACGATAGGATCCCGGAGTTAAAGCGTCTATCCTTAACTCGTCGGAGTACCTACCATGGCATGACTACATGCGGTCCCTGGGGACCCTATGCACTCGTTGGTCGATATGGTTTGTCCATGCACGTATGGTGTACATCTTCCATAGTTCAACACTATTCACCGATCACTGACAATTCAAAATATTGAGAACCATCCATCCGGTAACCGTGATTGCCTTACTATTGCCACCGCCGTTCTTGTTTATGTTCTTGTTCGACTTGTCAACACTCTTAATGAGACAGCAAATCGTCATGGTGAACTAAAGGTGACCACGGGTTCTTGAACTTTTTGACGAAGGCAACACAAGTTTTGTCATCAAACTTCGTGTTTGCTTCCTAGAGGCCACAAACCCGTGCTAGATGGTCCTGTGTCCTGCTCTCATTATAGTTTCTAGCCCAATCCTTATGTATCTGCTTCTGCTTCTTGATATGACCACTCCGGCAAGGCGTATTGACGGGCAAGCCACGCCGGCGTGCAAAACCACCTCCTTAGAAACACTGCCAAAACTAGAATCTAGCGTAGGAAGGATAGTTGCAAGCACTGGCCTAAAAATCTGGGCCAAGAAGATATTGAGCTTGCCACCGTCCGCATCCCTGGGGTCAACCTGAATGTCTTCCGCAACTGCGGTCACAAAGGCAAGACCGGGAACAATGGCTTTTGTTCCATGGACTTTTACTTGCGCGACATGGGCGCCAACTTATCCAAAGCCAAATTGGATAGGAAATCACAAAGCTTGGTTGAAATGCAATCTCAGAAATGTTCACAAAGTGCCCTCTAGGAGTGGGCGCTATCTCCCCAACCGCATCAACATCGTCAAACATAGATGCCACATGCATGGTGGACTTGAGCTAATAAATATCTGGAGCTTTATCATCACGAGCTTCAATACGAACCTCTGCTAACTTAGAGGCCCCTATGACAACTTACGGCCCTTGTCGTCAGCCATGTTGAGTCCCCGCAGTCCCTTGTGGGACTTGTCATTGTCGCCGTTTGCGGAAGGCAGCTTCAGCAAGGGTGAAGGACAAAAGAGGAGTAGAGCGACACTCAAGTCATTGATGGCTTCATGCCATGGTCAGATCATTGCCTTATGTAACACCCCAAAAACTTAACCACATTTTTATTAAGTAAAATTTGGCCAGAAATAAAATTTTGAATTATATTAAGACATTTATTATTTTCAGAGTATTTTCTGTTTCTATTTTCCAAAATTCTTCCCTCCATATAGAAATTTTTGGAAATAATATTGTGGCCCTGGTAGTTTTCACAAAACATTTCATTTATATTTTAATAACAGTAGGAATTATTTACATAATAAAAATTGCCCAATACGATTCTTTAAAAAGGCATTTTCAATTCATTAAATGCTTCTGTTGCATTACAACCATTTTAAATAATTCTTTCAAAATTCCACAAAAATTATGAGGGGTCTTGTGATGCCTATATATCATTTTTATGCGAAAAATCCAACTTGGTCTTTTGAAAATTTTGAGTGAAACAACCTCTTTTCAATTCTGTCCCATTCTTTAGTTACAACTACAACCCCAATTTTCCTTGCTCCAAAAATTTTGAAAATTTTCCCACTTATAGTCCTTCCAACCAAACCCTTAACTCCAGGAGCTCAGCCCTATATGAATTTTGTAGAGCCCCAAATAACCTTCTGTAGTTTCTGTCCAGAAATGTATTCTGGTAAAACTTGCACTAGCAAGTGTTTCCTTTTAGCAAAATAACTTCACCATCATATTTTTCATCTAAAGAGACCCCTTCCTGCCATGTTTCATCATCAAGAAAATCTTCTAGCTCACCCTAGCTTTCTGTCGAGCACCTTGTGTGCATGACAGAAAGTTTGCCTCTTCCTAAACTACATTAAGGACTTGATCCTCTGACTAAACCATCATGTCCCTCATCACTAGCACTGCGAGGAGCATCCTCCTGCCAAAGCTCAGCTCATTTGGAGCACTGTAACAACCGCTGGTATTCGGCCGAGCATGTAGCGTGCGTGCACTGGGCGCGGCCAGCGCGCCCGTATGGCATGCGGTGGCAACCGAGCTGTTGTGGCTCCTCCACTGCTTCCCCCTCTCGTCCTGGTCCTCTGCTGGATCAGCCCGTCCACCCAGGAGCCCGCCGACACCTCTCCTTGGCCGCCCACCACCGTCCACCGCCGCCGTTCATCGCCGCCCGATGAATCCATCTTCGCCACGCCTCTACCACTTAACTACCAGCTTGCCCGAGCTTATCCATGAGTGTTACTGCCCTCACCAAAGCTCCACCGGCCTCGCTGACCACCGCCACCGCCCACAACCACCCTGTCGGTGCCATCAATGGCCGCCGCCGTCATGGCTTCTATGAGAAGCCACGGGAACCGCCTCTCCCTCCCTATATAAGCATCCCCGAGGTTTCCCCTCTGCACGGGATCGCCTCTCCCTTGTCTAGACATCTCTCGAGCAGCCAACCGAGCTCGGGAGTGCCTTCTCCCTCGTCTCCGGTAGCTTCTACCGCCACCACCTCCTGGATAAATTTGAGCCAGTCACGGCCTTCCCTTCTCCATTCTCTCCACCAACAAGCTCCCCTTGATCCCACGAACCCGTTCCCCCCTCTCGATTTTGTTCGAGAACCACCGTAATCGGAGGCCGCATCCTGCCCAACGCCGATGTCCGCCGGGAAGATCACCGCCGGCCACTCCGGCGACCAAAGAGAGTACCGGAAGGACCGCCCTAGCCTCATGAGCACAACGCTGGTATCAGCTCCCCGAACGGTGCCACCATTCGCCGGCGGCGATCGCCGGAACGCCGCCTCTGTTCGGCCGGAGGAGAGGGGGCGCGCACAACGACTGGTCAAACCTGACCAGTGGGCCAGGCGGGCCCACTGTCAGTGACCCAGGCCATGCCAGCATGGCATAAGTGGAGGCGTATTTTTCAAATACGCCTTCGACGTTGACAACTCCTGCGCAGCCACACAGCTGGGCTCGGCCCAGTGGCACCGCTCAGTTAAACAGCGCTCAGTGCGCTCCTCTGCCTCTTTCTTTTTCTATTTCCAGCAGATTTCCAATATTTCCACAGTGGCCATTTCCAATCCAAAACTATGATTAAAATCTCTACAGTCTTATAAAATCATGCTATATTTATCTAGATTAGGTGAACATTTTTTTCCTAAGCTTTATCTCCACTGGATCAATTAAATAGTCCTTTTAATCATTTATTTCAACTTAGAAACTCCATAAATAAATCATTTAAACTCCAAATGAATTGATTCTTTTTTTGGTATTCCTTATATTTCACCTAGTTTATTTTAGTATTTATTTCAAAATTTGCTAGACAACTTTTTAGCACTGTTATGGCTTTATGTGGTAATTTAAATATTTTGAAAATAGGGAAAATGGAGGGAAGATAAATTTTTCAAACTTTTGAAGTGCACCCAATATCCCTGCATGCTCAAGGCAAGCATTTTTGAACACTTTATATGGTGAATGTTTGATAATAGCTAGCTAGATTATTTGAAGCATGGTTTTGATAATTTTAATAGAGATTGCATATGGGTAGTAATATTGCATGCATGCATGGTCATGTATATATTTTCTCTTGCATGCATTCCACTCAAGTTCTGACATGCATAAGTTGTGAGAATCCAGGAGTGTGCTCCTACCTTGGACGTGCCGATGGGCACGGGACATATTTGACACGGTGGTGTCATGTGATATATGTGAAGCATACCGGTGATAATAAGTAACACCTCCTGAGTCGACCGTAGATCGAGTCTTGTCACCGGTAACCCCCATACTTGATTCGTGCTGCCACTTGTCCCTGCCACAGGTGGGGTATGGTTCAGTAAGTTGTTAACCCCTTTCCGTGCACACACCACATAGAGGGCCACGATGAGGGTTTCCACGATCATGGACTAATTCCTGTCATCGGGTCTGAGGGCATGGGTGTTTCCGGTTGTAGCCGAGAGGGGGGCACCCCTTATAATCCGCGCGTATGAATAGTGATCCCATGCTATTCAAGATTGTAGTCTCCCCGACTTCGAGTTTTTCTTGAACGATGTTTTGGGTGATTCCTGGCATCCGGGAAGTTAAGCTGGTGTGTGCTGGTTAGGTTTGTTTTCAACCCAAAGACTGTAATGGGAATTAGTCAGCGTCTCGGTGCTGGCTAAAGAAATCATTTACTTGTGGGTAAAGAGTGCACACTCTGCAAAGTTATACCTATTCGAATAGCCGTGTCCGCGGTTAAGGACTACAGTCTGGGTTGGTCAAGTGTCGGTCTTAGTGTCAGTCTCCGGAGGAAATAATTAATCTGGGTATCAATTATTTTGCAGGATATTATTGTCACCACTAATGTTGTTAGGAATATTTTTTTTACTATCATGACTACTACTGTTGTGAATATTTTTGATGATATGAATATTATTGTGGACTAACCCGTGTCACTTTGTTTTATTTTCTGAGTGTCTCAGGGGCTGGCTAGACTACCCCGGGCATTCAGTTTTATTTTCAAGACCTCACGAGGCGTCTCTCGAGTTCTCGGGCGGTCCTGTCTCGCCCGACTCTCTTGTAGATACTCGTTTGGCATTTCTTTTCAAGATCGACTGTGGCGTCACTTTTTGACACCCGACTGGCATTTCTTTTCAAGACCTCTCGTGGCGTTGCTTGGATTCTCGGGCGGTCCTATCTCCCCCGAATTTCCTTTTAGACACCCGTTTGGCATTTCTCTTCAAGACCTCTCGTGGCGTCGCTTGGATTCTCGGGCGGTCCTGTCTCGCCCGATTCTCCTTTTTGACACCCAACCGGCATTTATTTTATTTTATTCTGGATTCTCGGGCGGTCCTGTCTTGCCCGATTCTCCATTAACTTTCTTTGTTTGTCACTAACATTTTATATTCTCATTCTTTTGCACATACTAATATTTTATCATGCCATGATTTAATTCCTGTCAGCATGCCTTTAATATAGTCCAGCATGAGCATACGCATATAGTTTGGTTCATCATGATCATATATTTTATGTGCTGCATTCGGTATATCTTTTGTTCATGATGTTTGCGACTACATTCCAACGTACTCACAGGCTTGTCCCTGGCTATTTACTTGGCCAGGTCAGGAGTTCTACGAGGAGTACCCCAGCGACATTCGTGCAGAGCCTAGGATGGCAGCCACGTGGGATAGGAATTATCTAGGTCAGCTGTTCCTGTGGGAATGGAACCCCATCGACGTTGGAGGATCATGAGCCAACTCCGTCAGCCGTCACAAGATATCATCGTTGTATCATCAGATCTTCATGGTCTTGTACCCAATTCTTGTAATTGCTTGGTAATCTGTAACAAGGACGTGTCCACCAGCAACGGTAATCCTGGGCTAGTGATGACATGAGGGGTTAATTTCTAGGATATTGCGTCCCGGAAATCCGGCCCCGAAACCTTCCTCCACATCAGTGGCATGGGATGGCAGCCAAATTGCAACAAGAGACAAGTCAAATCCGACAGGAGAAGAAACACAACCACAACGGACATACGAGGAAGGGCCAAAGAATCCCAGGAGCTCGACATCACTCAATCTAGCACCAAAAACCTAGGCAGGAGTGTGCCCAAAGCCGATGATAGCATGTGCCTCTGCATGCTTCAATCAAAAAACAACACACGCCGAACAAATCTTGATTGCTGCCGCCTCCTCACACGTGGAGGAGGGGGGGGGGGGGGGCGAGTTGCCCCTTGATGCGGTCCATGACCAGCTAAAGGAGCTCCGTACACGGCGACACAAATAGGGACAACAAGGCAGAGTCCAAAATGGAGGTGACGTCAGTATCCTTACTACTAGAAAGGAATCTTGGAAGCACCGGCACAAACAACAACAACTGACGAACAACCTCATCCCAACTGTGGGTCTATGCAAGACGTCGAGGCTAGACGGGTGGGGAGCAGCCCCAGGGACAAGGAGTGTGAGCAACAGTAGAGCAATGGTGGCAGTGCTATTCCCAATGACTAGGATGGCAAGAACACATGCATCTGAAGGGCTTGTGACAGGAGAGCTCATTTGCTGGCCGCACTCGAGGTTGTAGAAGCACCTCCCTCGAGCCGATCTCTTGAAGGCGAGACTACGCTCTAGACCTTCCCTCCACAAAGGAATTGATGGATTAGAGGGTGCATTCTGACTGGAGTATGCTCCAAGCTTCTTAAATATTGCAGAAGGAACATAGGGGTCACGGGGCATAACCAAAGTTGGAGCCGGTTGAAGACTAGGCGCGGAGGAGGATAGTGCTATTGACCTGTCTTGAACTGGACATGAAATGTAGCGGCAAGCAACTCAGGAGCCGGCGTTGCGTGGAGGAGATGTACGTGGGCTTGAACACCGCGGGGGGTGGGGGGGGGGGGGGGGGGGGGGAGTGTGAGGCATGAGCGGCAGCGGCCGTGGCAATACAGGGAGTCAAGCGAGCAAGCATAGCTCATCACGGGGACATGGGGCTGCTCCAAGACAGCTGTAACGCTGGGATCACCTCATCGGCGGTGGGAGAGCTGAGGGAGGCGAAGGCGACGAGGAAAGACGGGGCGACGCAGGGGAATCTGGGCATGCGGTGGAGGGGGGATGGGAGTAGTGCCAGCGGAGTCGGGAGGGCAGCAGAAGAGATTCCCCCTCAAACCCTAGTCGCCTCCATGTCGCTCAAGTCGCGCTGTGCTGCTTAAAAAAATAAATAGATTCTTTAACTTAATTTGGTTGTGTGGGTGGTAATCATCGATGAGTTATGCGAGATTAAAAACCTATTAATGCACTAACTACTCACTATCTATTTGAAGGACATAAGGGACATTTCAGATGCGCCCCCCCTCTATATATCTTGGAGAGCAAGCAAACAACAATTTTCACTCCTGGGCAAGCTCCCATCTTCCTTTAAGCTACTCTCGGTAGCTAGAAATTTAAACTTCCCCATCGTTGAAAAAATGGACCTGTACCTATGAATGTTTTGAAGACTATATAGCTAGAGTTTTTTTAGAAGAATGGCTTTTTTAAATGAGTGAAATTTTGAAATGGGTGATTTTTTTCATTGAGTGAAATCTGTTTTTGATTTTAGTGAAATTATTCTTTTGAAATGAGCGACACCTGTTTTTGAAAAGTAGTGAAAGTTTTTTTTTAGCAAAATTAGTTTTTTAATAATAGTGAATTTTTTTAAATGAGCTAAATCTTGAAATGGGGGAAAAATTGAAAGGAGTGAAATATGTTGTTTTAAACTAGTGAAATCAGTCTTTCTGAACATGAGTGAAATTAGTTTTTCGAATTGAGTTCAATAAGTCTTTTGAAATGAGTGAAATTAGCGAAATCAGTGTTTTCAATATGTTACACACTCTCAATTTTTAAGAAATGAGTGAAATCTGTTTGTTAGAAATGAGTGAAATCAGGTTTTTTTTTCGAATTGATTCAAATCGGGTTTTCAGAAATGAGTGAATTCGTTTTTACAAAGTGAAATCCATTTCACTTTTTTTTTTGCAAGTCATGTTTTCACATCTGCTCATCCCTGAAATCCGCATATTTGAAGAGAAATTAGTTTCACATGTTTAGAAATAAGTGAAATCATTCTTTTGAAATGAGTGAAATCCATTTTTTCAAATGTGAAACTGACTGTAATCAGTTTTTTCAAATAAGTGAAATCTTGAAAATGAGTGAAATCTGCTATCTAAAATGAGTGAAATCTTTTTTTTTAATTGGGTGATTTTTTAAAAATTGGTTAAATCAATTTTTTGAAATGAATTAAATCCATTTTTTTGAATTGACTGAAAGCAGTTTTTTAAATGAGTGAAATCTGGTTTTTTCCGAATGGAGTGAAATCAGGTTTTCCGAAATGAATGACATCAGTTTTTTGAAATGACGGAAAACACTTTTGGTACAATCGGCTTCACATATTTAAAAAGAATCCGGTTTCACATATTTTGTAAGATACCAGTTTCACACTTTGAGACAATTTGTTTTGCATTATTGCAAATAACCAGTTTCACATTTTAAAACAAAATCAGTTTAACAGAAATGAGTGAAATCGTTAGTCAAACCAATATTTGTGAAATATAACTGGTATGAGATACTGATAATTTTTTTGAAATGAGTGAAATCATTTTTTTGAAATAAGTGAAATTAGTGTTTTGAAATAAGTGAAATCATTCTTTAGAAATGAGTGAAATCCATTTTTTCAAATGTGAAACTGACTGAAACAGTAAAATTCAAAGTAGCCAAAATCTATCCAAGGTCGGTCTTATTTTAAAGGTCTTATCGCCTGAGTTCAAAAATATAAAAAGTTTCAAAAATGGTTCTTTAGTTCAAAAGTTATTAACCATTCAAAATGCGTCATGGAAAATAAACTGCAAGTGTTTACTGTGTGCATGCAGCCCGCATCCTTCTCTTTTCTCTCACTCTGCCACCTGACAAAAGCTATTTGTGTTGTGGACCCCTATCAGATGGTATTGCTATGTAGAGCTGCAGAATTACCTAAGAAAGAAGGGAAATACTTTAATACCTGGCCCACAAAAAGCTAGCTGGCAAAGACCTATTGGTGCTTTCCTTGCCGTTACATACCTTCTCCGCTAGATTCACTATTTTCAAAACCTTGAGCTAGCTCGCTGGGGCATGGATATTTATAGCACAGATGAACTCGTTGTGGCAGTGTGGTACTCCCTCCCGTCCTTTTTAATCTGCATATAAATTTTGTTTGAAGTCAAAGTATCTCTAATTTGACCAAACTTATAGAAAAAAATATCAACATTTACAATGCCAAATCAATATTGTTAGATTCATTAGGAAATGTAGTTTCAAGGAATATATATTAGGTATTGTAGATGTTGATATTTTTTAATATATATTTGGTCAAACTTTGCAATGTTTGACTTGACCAAAATCTAATATGCAAAGTAAAAAGGACCTACTCGAAAAAAAAAGTGATTAGATTACATCATCTTCCTCACCGACTCTGTTTTTTTAGAGCCTCACCTACTCTGTTGGACTTAAGAGTTGAAGTTGATGTACTGCTGTCCTACAAACATTTACTTTTTTTTTGCGGGGCTACAAACATTTACTCTGCTTTACAAGATTAGATTAGATTATCTAAAACAGCGTACCTTGTGCATTAATTGCAATATCCCAACGACTGGACAAGACCGATTCCCCATCCACCACAGCCTGAACATCTTTGCATGTGAGGGTTCCAAAGATCATTATTTTGAGCGGTCGCCTGAACTGCAACAACGGTTGGTGCTTGTGGTCAAATTTGGTGTTTTAATCCTTTTAACAAAGTTTAGCCGGATCTTACCCTCATCCGAAAGTATTCTCGGGATCAGGCCCTTTTTTCTATCGTCAAGGTCCTTGGCAGTAGGGTTACACCACCTACAGCCGAGATTAATGACGATAGAACTTAACTGCGTCGTCACGTCCATTTAGAGTTAAAAATACCCTGCCACTAGAGCCATTAGTAATAGGCTGTGTAACCCTATCGCCATGATGCTTGGCGGTAGGCTCTTGGAGTACCGGCCGGCTACGCATGCCATGTCTATGCATGGCTGCCTGGGAGTCAGTTAATTAACTCCAGCTGTAGCTTGGATGCATGGCTATGTTTCGCGTCTTGTCCTAGCTACCCCAGCCTGTCTACTGCTCCCTAGGCCTGCTTCCCTAGGCCACACATGCATGGCTAGCTTTAACACTAGCTAATAAACACATGGCTGCTGCAGTGTAATGCATGCCTGACTGCTGCAGTGCAGTAGTGAACTACAAGCATGGTTAAGATCCTACCGTCAAATTCCATGGCGGTAAGATATAACGGGCTACCGCCAAAAGGATTGGCAGTAGTTTTTTTTTCCATGTCAAACGGATGTGACGACGCAGTTAAGTCCTACCGCCATTAACTTTGACGGTAGGTTGTGTAACCCTACCGTCAAGTACTACGGCGGTAGGAAAATGGTCAGATCTCGAAATACTTTCGGATGGGGTCAGATCCGACTAAACTTTGTCAAAAGGGTCAAAACACCAAATTTGACTTTGTCAAAACGGTCAAAACACCAAATTTGACCGGTGCTTGTGGCATAACAACTGGGTTAAGAGAAGTAGGTGGTCCCTGTTCTTGCCTTGAAAATAGGCTATGCGAGCGTGGAAGAGAGTGCTCTTTTCTCTTACTTTGTTTTTTGCTCTGTTTAGCACGAAAGAATCACATGCATATGCGTGGTCGAATATGTTTGGCATATGCATAAGTGAAACAATAAGCTCTCCTTTCAAGGTAGCATATGTTACTGTTATGAACTCGTCATGGTTTGTTACATGACCATACTTGTTTGTTAGGGAATGATCGAACAGAAGCAGCCAGACACACCTAACTGAGTGAATTCTGATCAGCTTCCAATACATGATTAAAAGACAGGCATGACTGTGGATTTAGCTTTTTGAAAGATAGCAGCGATTGGGGTAGGAGTCCGAGGGGGTCTCACCGGCGACTACAAAGACACAATGTTTACCAGGCTCATGCCCCTCGAGATGGGTAACAACCCTATGTCTTGCTACGAGCATATATTGATATGGTGGTTTATAGAGTACAAGAACTAGATTGCAAATACAAATCTAGGTACTGCGAGAATGGTGATCGGAATGGCTTGAGTCTTCGGCAAGGGTCTCCGAGCCTTTATGAGTTGGCAGTTTTTAACTTAGAGCAACAAGGACTAGACAATCATAATAACTTAGACTGCAAGATATCAAAAGTAGTAAGCAGCGGAAAGGTAACAATCTTGCAAGTAAGTAGCGGCTATGGTTTAGAGAATGCAAAAACTTGTGACGCGATGATTTTTCCAGTGGTTCGGATAGTTGGCGCTATCCTACGTCCACGTTGATGGAGGCTTCGAACCAAAGGGTTCTAAGATCGAAAGATCCCGGTTGTGATGCCCATAAATTGGCCCACGAAGCACAACCAACCTATTCCATAATGGCTTGCACTTAGAAGCCCCACTAAGTAGATCTTCACGAACTTGGACATCTCCTAAGCAATACAAACTCTTGCGCCCATCACACGTAGAACTTGATAGGGTCACAAGTGACTGCTAACCGTCTAGGATGCACTTACCATCCAAGAGTAATAAGCAAAGCAAAGTCACTTGGTAAGAACTCCTTGAAAGATTTCCAATCAAAACTTCTCTTAAGAATCCAAATAAACACTCTCTCACAAAGATAGGAAAATGTGGTGAAAGAGATGATCTTGAGAAGTAGGGATTCAAGAAAGGGGGGTTCTTGCCTGTCAAAGAATCAAAAAGTGAATCATGGAATCACCCAACACTTCTTTCTTCTTCTCTTGCCTTGGATCTCTCTTTCTCTAAGTGGTAGGTGGATGAAGTGGAGTGGAGTGGTGGATGGGTGGTTGCCAATGCGGTGAAATGGATGGATGAATGAAGTGCGGTGGTTTAGATGATTACAACCACGAAGAGGTATGGTAGAGAATATATATAGAGGAGATCCATAATCTTCCCGTTACACAAAAAGTAAGATAGGCTCGGAAGCACCGATAGAAACCTAGTGGAACTACATAGCCAATTCAAATAATTTTGAACGGCCAGGCAGTGAATAGAAACCAGAAGAAATACAACACTTGGAAGTACCGATGGAGAAAGAGTGGTGGTTCTGAACACAAAAAGGTAGCACCTTTTCTGCTGGTATAGAATGGCTTGGAAGTGCCAGCAAAACAGATTGCTCGGTTGTACCGTACAAAACAGAACCATTGCAAAATTTGAGAAATCTATAGAAAAGAGATAAGTCACAGCTCCAAAATACCGGACGAAAATGAGCGAAGGTACCAGACATATATTATGACCGAAGAGAAGCAAACCAAAACGGCTCAGAAGTGTCGTTGAAATGTGATGCTCGGAAGAGCCAAACAAAACAAGAGGTTTTGTCAAAGTGGAATATAGGGGTCGACAGTTTCGGAACAAAAAGAATGGTGGTTCCGAACAGTTGAGTCTGGGTTTGATCTCTGAGCATGAATAACCCCAAGAGGTTCGGTAGTACCGGAAGAAAAATCTTCGGAGGTACCGAGGCTTAGAGAAATTCATAGAAAGATGGTTAGGGAGTGGATTTCAGATAACTTTGGCATAGGATCTATTCTTGGAATTCAAACCAAAGTCTTGGCTTGTGTCCCTCGTCATAGTACCATTGTCCTATAGTCAATGTGAATCTTGGATTCACTAAAATACCTAGAAAGTACAAACTATGAGCTTGATGAGGATAGCAACTAGAAAAGTTGTTTGTAGGGGTCGCCAATCATCTCCCAAATATAGCCATGGACCTGAATATGAAAATTAGTCTAAAGTCCTGAAGTAAACTCATTGAAATCATTAGTCCCCTTAGATGGTTTTGTCATTAATCATCAAAAGAACTGGGGTATTATGGATATGCACTTTCAATCTTCCCCTTTTTGGTGATTGATGACAACATCACTGAGTATAGATAGACAAAAAGTATATGAATTGAAGTACATGATTTCAAAAGAAATTTAAAAATATACATCTCATAGATAACAAGAATAACAAGTGCAACACGCAACACAACATCATATAACATAATGTGCAACATGAATATGCTAGAGTTTAAGAGATGATGCAACAAACATAACACAAGATAAAAAGAAGATCACACATGATCTTGCAATTAAGAAACGAGTCTTGTAGCTCTCAAAAGCAGAAACACTCTACCCTGCCCCCCTGAAACTAGAACCCATCTATACTCATCTCTCATAGCTCTCAGATGGAGTATTACGAGAAGCATTTATGACAGCTAATTGCTCATCAGGAAAGCTATCATCAATAGGCGGTGGGTCATCAAGAACATTTTCTAACCTAGACAAGTTATCTGCAACGGGGTTCTCAGCTCCCTTTCTATCAATAATATGCAAATCAAATTCTTGCAGTAAGAGAACCCATCTAATAACTCTAGGTTTAGCATCTTTCTTTTCCATAAGGTATTTAATAACAGCATGATCAGTGTGAACAGTTACTTTGGAATCAACAATATAAGATCTGAACTTATCACAAGCAAAAACAACTGCTAAAAATTCTTTTTCAGTAGTAGCATAATTTCTCTGGGCACTGTCTAGAGTTTCACTAGCATAATGAATAACATTCAACTTTTTATCAACTCTTTATCCTAGAATAGCACCAACAGCATAATCACTAGCATCACATAAAATTTCAAAGGGTAGATTCCAATCAGGTGGTTGAACAATAGGTGCAGAAATCAAGGCTTTCTTAAGTATTTCAAATTCTCCTACACAATCATCATCAAAAATAAAAGGAACATCTTTTTGCAAGAGATTAGTGAGAGGCCTAGAAATTTTAGAGAAGTCTTTAATAAACCTCCTATAGAAACCAGCATGGCCAAGGAAACTTCTTATACCTTTGATATCTTTAGGACACGGCATCTTTTCAATAGCATCTACTTTAGCTTTATCAACTTCAATACCTCTTTCAGAAATTTTATGCCCCAAGACAATACCTTCATTAACCATAAATTGGCACTTCTCCCAATTCAAGACAAGATTAGTTTCTTCACATCTCTGCAAAACTCGATCAAGGTTGCTTAAGCAATCATCAAAAAAAGTTTCGTAAACGGAGAAATCATCCATGAAAACCTCAACAATCTTTTAAAAAAAAGTAAGAGAATATAGCAGTCATACATCTTTGAAAGGTAGCAGGTGCATTGCATAAACCAAAAGGCTTACGTCTATAAGCAAAGGTACCGAAAGGGCAAGTAAAAGTGGTCTTTTCTTGGTCCTCTTTTGACACAAGTATTTGAGAAAAACCAGAATAACCATCTAGAAAGCAAAAATGTGTATGTTTGGATAATCTTTCTCGCATTTGATCAATAAAAGGTAGAGGGCAATGATCTTTTCTAGTAGCTTTGTTTAATTTGCGAAAATCAATTACCATTCTATAACCTGTAACAATTCTTTGTGGAATCAATTCATTCTAATCATTAGGAACAACAGTAATACCTCCCTTCTTAGGGACTCAATGAACATGACTCACCCATCTACTATCAGCAATAGGATAAATTATACCTGCCTCCAGAAGTTTAGTATTTCATTTCTTACCACTTCCTTCATCTTAGGATTTAACCGTCATTGGTGATCAACAACTGGTTTAGCATCAGGTTCCATATTAATTTTGTGCTGACATAGAGTGGAACTAATGCCCTTAAGATCATCAAGAGTATATCCAATAGCAGCACGGTGCTTCCTCAGAGTTTTCAACAATTTCTTTTCTTCATGCTCTGAAAGGTTAGTACTAATAATAACATGATATATCTTATTTTCATCAAGATAAGCATATTTTAAAGTATCAGGTAATTGTTTAAGCTCAAACACAGGATCACCTTTGGGTGGAGGAGGATCTCCAAGGATTTCAACAGGCAAATTGTGTTTCAAAACAGGCATTTGGTTAAAGAATATTTCATCTAACTCCTTTCTTTCATTCATAAACATATCATTTTCATGATCTAGCAAATATTGTTCTAAAGGATCAGTAGGAGGTACGGCAATAGAAGCAAGACCAATGATTTCATCCTTACTAGGAAATTCTCTATCATGGGGTTGTCTACGAAATTTGGAGAAATTAAACTTATGAGACACATTCCCAAAACTTACAATAACAGTTTCTTTCTCACAATCTATCTTCGCATTAATAGTATTCAAGAAGGGTCTACCAAATATAATGGGACAAAAATCATCTTGTGGGGAACCAAGAACAAGAAAATTAGTAGGGTATTTAATTTTCCCACACAAGACTTCAACATCTCTAACAATCCCAATTGGTGATATAGTATCTCTATTAGCAAGTTTAATAGTAACATCAATATCTTCTATCTCAGCAGGTGCAATATCATTCATAATTTCTTGATATAAGGTATAAGGAATTACACTCACACTAGCACCCATATCACATAAACCATGATAACAATGATCTCCTATTTTAACAGAAACATCAGGCATGCCAACAACACTACTAGGAAAAGGCCTGCTAGTGGCGCACCAGTTTTGCCTACTAATGGCGCACTACTGGTGCACCACTAGCACCACGCCATTAGAATTAAATACTAATGGCGCACCCCTGGTGCGCCATTAGTATCTGGTATACTAATGGCGCACCACGCAGTGCGCCATTACTATAGCCCACCGTGCGCCATTAGTATGCCTCCCGGGGGCCATATGTACCCATGTGCTTTGGCACACTAATGGCGCACTAGTGGGTGATGCGCCATTAGTGTCATTTTTGCAGTGCGCCATTAGTGTGCTGAGTGGTGCGCCACTAGTATGAATATTAGGGATTATTTTTTTTCTTTTCTGATATTTTCACAGGTTACAAAATATATTATTGGACAGAATATAGACAGCACCACACAGCAACAACAGATTCATCGAATACAATAGAAGATTAGTCTCCGAATACAATTCATCATATTAGTCTCCGAATTCAAAAGACCGAACAAAGGTAGAACATTACAAGTCTCGAGACCGCGAGTAGCGAGTTTGTCTTCACATTACAAGTCGATATCGATCATCTAAACTACCATCACATAGAAGAGAGCTGCGGTCATCACGATGAGTATAATCGCGATGAAACTGGTCTTCATCCGGTTCCTCCAACGCTCCCTCCTCTCTCCCGCTAGATAGCGCGCGTATCTAGATTCCGCCTCCGCCCTAGTGGTGTACCCTTTGTAACTGTTACCGCTGAAACGGTGAACCTGTCTCCGACACTCCTCCCAGTCGTCGTAGACTCCGGGAACCTTACCCTTGTACACGACATACGACGGCATCTCTATGCACTAGCCAAACAAAACGTTAGTAGCAATTCACAGACAATACATAAGCAATATATAAGTATGCAACAAAAGGATCGGAAGAGAAAAGCAAGACATTAATAGCATCGATTACATCTAAGTTGAACGACTGTCCAAACCAAAGAGACATACAAGTTCATTAAAGTTTAATTACAACATGAGCCAATCGATGTTTCAAAACTACACATAGCATCACTACTTTCGACTCGACTCAAGGGACCGGAGCGTGGATGAAGCCGCCGTCTCTCGTGATGGTCATGAAATCGCGGGTGTTGTCAGCCTGCATTTGTAGCGTTGTGTCTATCTCACTGTTGGACGGTTGATTTCTGAGGTTGAACTGCCCCGAGGTACGAAGGACATCTTGATGGATGATTTCCGCAAACTCCGACTGGATGCGAAAGAATTCTTGTCTGATGTCCGCGTCCTGGATTGCCGACAAGCTCGCGGCCCAATCTTTGAGATTATTTGGTAGCAGAAGGTGATTATGGTCCCGTACGATCGCCCGCATGTGATGGACGGCGTAGTAGGCATCCTTCTGACCGCCAGGCGGCTGCTTGACGCAGCAGAACATCGTATTGTGGGCGAACACGTGCTTGCCGTACTTACGAACTGGCCTGGTGAAGGTGCCTCCAGATTTGGCGTAGCCGGGGAGAACATCATCAAGAACTTTCTTGATATTTGTGTAGTCTTTCTTCGACTGACGGTCCGAGTCGAAATACGTGGCTGTGGAATATTTCGGGCATAAGAGGATGAGTGTGCAATGTGTGTCACTGCAAAAAACGCGGAGTGTTAAAAAAACGATCGAAATCTAAGAAATCATATGTTACGGGGCGGTTGAGGGGACGACTTACTCTGGAAAGTAAGGCACGAGGAAGTTATCCTTATCTGGGTTTGCCAGAATGACGCCTTCGAGGTAAGAACTCGCGACTTGCCGGTCCCCAGCGCTACCCAAGATCTTGGCACGCATGTAGAAGGGGTCGACTATCACGATGTCCGGGGTCTTGTCTCTAATGATCCGCATCTCCATACTCAGCGAAAATAGCCGAACGAAGGTGTAGTGCAGCGGATGAAGGTTAAACATAGCGAAGATGTCATCAAACCGCAGGACGATCGTACTCCCGATGGAGTTATCCACGAAGCCCTTGCCCTCTGGCACCTTGGCCACGAAAACCGGGTATGCCACATCATTCTCTCTGAGACGCCGCTTCTCCAAAGAAAGAACACTGTCATGCAGACTCCGCATAGCACCGGTTGCAGCATTGAGCATATTAGTCGGTAGCATCGGCCTACCCGCCACATGCAGCCTCCTCGAGGTATCCTTAGGTGAAGGTGGCCCGTCCTGAGCACGGATCGTACTCGGTGCCGGCTGGCTTGCACCCTTGTTACTCTTTCTTTTCCGTCCCTTCTTCTTCTGCTGTAATGGGACCGAGTTCTGCTCACAGACCGCCTTCTTGAGTGTGTTGGGGCTGATAATATTTCGCACCTCGGCTATCTGAGGCTCGGTGAAGTCGGCAGCTGGAGGCGTCTCCTGAGAACTGAACGCCAGACGACGCCTGTTGCAATTGGGTTTCTCCGCGGTACCAGCTAGATCGCGATCGTCTTTTGTAGGGTTGGGTTCTTGAGAAGGAGGCCCCAAGAATTCGTCATCGTACCCATGTTCGGCAAAGTACTTATCGACGTTGGTAAATGTACCGTCGTCGTTGTCGTCGTCGTCCGGATCCTGTGCCATATGCATGTTCGGATCCTGTGCCATAGGGATGTCCGACATGTCCGGTAGCGTTGTGGCGGTCTTGCCATGGCTTGGCGCCGGCACGACTGGCGGTGTTGTCTTTGGGGTGGTGTCCCCCGCCCCCAAACGAATCTCGCTCTTCGGCCAAACCAGGGGCCAGCTTAGGCAGGCGCTGAGGGTCATCACATCATCTTCGTCGGCCCCGGCGGATCGAATCGGAGGTAACAACTCGTCGCAGCCTGGCAGCACCCGAACCAGTTGAACCCTATACACGGTGGGTGGCATCGGATTACCGTGGAACACGGGGTTGCCCGGTTGAACGATTCTGCCCTTGGCGACATCGACCAACTCGTCATTCACGAACTGCAGGAGAGTGCATGGAACGTCGGCGACGCCCTGCAAAAACATGTAGGGCGTCAGGGATGCCCAGTCAAAGGCAAGGAGATGAAGTCCTCGACCGAGAGGCTTAATTAGTTACCGTGATGATGGCGTCGAGCTCGGCTAATGTCGAGGCACCGCCAACGGCGGGCGTGCAATTGACGGAGGGGCCGTTTGCTGCCGAGGTGCCGGCCGGCGTACACCCTGGTGCATTAAGCTCCAATGCCCGTGCCGGCGTCGGAGACACCAATACCGCCTCCGCCGGAGACACCAATGGCGCCGCCTGCGCGTTGTGCGAGTTGCTGGCCGTGAAGCTGGGAATCGAGGGTGCCCCTGTTGGCCGCCCGCAATCCACGTCGTCAGCCCATGAATCAAGGTAGGCATAATGCCGGTGAGCGTCGATCCCAGTTGTTGTTGCACTTGCTCTTGGACAATCTCCGGAATCTGCGCCACTTGTGCCTTGAGTTCTTGAACCTCGCGCGACTGGCTTTCCGAGCTGGCCTTTCTCTCCTTTCGCCCACCAGCGTTATAGTATGACGACCATTTTGTGGACAAGCCTTTGTCGGCCACACGACCAGCTGACGACGGCTTACTGTGCTTATCCTTGTTTTTCATTACGTTCAACACCCTATTTAGAGTGCTGTCCCAAGGGGTGCTCTGAGCCGACCCCGCGCTACTGCTTTCAGTCTCCTGCGGAAGGAATGTGAACCATTTAGAAATTTGGCTTCATTAATTAGAATGCAACCATATGGAGCTAATTACGCGGGGGTGTATTCCTTACCAGAACAAGCTCAAGCGCCCTGGTCTTCGGATCTGTGGTAAGCTCCTTTGTTACCGGGTCCTCCTTGTGCCGGGCCCTGACATAGTTCCTGGTCTGCTTGTCACGGTATTTCTCGAAGCAGGGCGGTAGGCCTTGCTCGGCACGCTCCGCGTCCTCCTTGTCCCATATAGGCTCCGCCACTCTGTAACCGCCGGGACCGAGTTTCTGTTCCCCTAAGTTCAACTCCCGCATTTCTTTCCCCCACTGACTTGATTCGGAGGTTGCGCTGCTCTCGCACTTGATCTTGAACTCCTTGTAGTCATCTTCGCTGATCGAAGGATTTTTCGCCTTGATCTTCTCATAACTATCACCTTTGTCAATCATTCTCTTCACCGCGCTTCTCCAAGTAGATAGGGCCGTGCTCATCCTCGTGAGGGCGGCACTGTTCACTTTATTCCCTGAGAGGCGTGTGTTTTCAAATTCAGCGGGGAACTTGTATCGTTCGTGCAGCTTCGTGAAGAGGAGGGTGCGCAAATTCCCTCGGTCCTTATGCCTTAGGTTCTCGGTGTTCATCGAGACGGTGCTCCGAAGAATGCACCTGAGCTGAACCGAGTACCCCTTGACTATTTGTTTGGGCGCCGTTGGATGCCCGTCGGAGTTCACTTCAGTAAATTCCTCCTTGACGGTGCGGAGCATGTTCGGGCGCCGGTCCTTCCGTTGCCTCTTCGGTTGGCTGCCATCTGTGCGTGCGCTGCCATCATCAGTGGTGGCTTCCTCGGCGGCACCATCAGTGGTGGCATCCTCGGCGGCACCATCAGTGGTGTCATCCCCGACGCCACTAGGGGTTGTGTAGTCAGGATCGGTGTCTTCCGCGGCGTCCTCATAGCGGTGAGGTTCTTCTTCCATCTCCTGGGACAGCTCCCAGAATGCCTTGCCGCCCGAACCGCCGGCCTCATCGTTGTGGGCCATGTTTCCCTCTAAATAGGAAAAAAGTTTGGTCAAAAAGTTGGTTATTGTCAAGGAACAAGATCTCATCATTTAGGGTTTGTGAGGAATTATCATGGTCTCATCATTTAGGGTTTGTCGACACCGAGGCATCCTAAAAGCTAAGGTTTTATCATTTAGGGTTTGTCAACGCCGAGGCACCCTAAAAGCCTAAGCTTTCATCATTTAGGTTCTTATCGACATCGAGGCACCCTAAAAGCCAAGGTTTTATCATTTAGGGCCTAATCACTTGGCTCTATTGCCACCTATGGCAGTTGCTTTTTCGTCTGTCCACACATGAATTCATCATATGTGTTTAATGCAGCAAGAATAAAGGGGCAGTTGATCCTACTTAATTAAGTACTAAGATACCCCGGCCCATGCATTAGTCGCAAGTACCCCATATGTCCTATTTTTAGCAAAGTCATGCTAAAATTCACGGAAAATTTCAGCATGACCTTTGCTGAAAATAGGACATATGGAGTACCCGAATTTGCCGGAACGGAAGTTAATCGACATTCCGGCAAACTCAAGGGCCTCTCGGGGTACAGCAGCAGCATCACAAGTTGACAAAATTCCCAAGTAGTACAGCAGCAGCATCACAAGTAGTACCAATGAACATATAGTCCAGCAAGTTGAAAAAGCTGAAGTTCTCAGCATGAAGAATCACACAACACAGCACCTACATTGTGATGATACATTTGGATCTTCATAGGAGCATACAACAATGCAGGCAAAAAGAAGGAGAGATAGGTCAGATTACACAAATAGGTTCCATATTCTGAGAAAAGAACAAGTGATAAAATGTATAGCTGGAGCTTTTAAGAAAAAGTTGCAGAAGCTTATAAAACTATACTTTGAAGTTGAAGCTTTTAAGAAGAAGAAAATCCAGCCGCGCTAACTAACTGTAAGGTAATGACGACTCATATTGATGTTCAGAATAACTGATCCACTCTCCAAGAAGATGGCAGATAGTGATTTCCTCCTTAAATGCAACTAAGCATTAAAACATGGATTTAGTTCTACTGATATGCAAATGGGCAATATAATTATTTATTCCACTACAAGAATAGCAACTTGTATTTCATAATCTTGGCAATAAGTCCATAAGCATATATGGCATGAACTGCAAATCCATGATACTGCAAATCCATAAGATCATTGGTTTGAATCCCAGTCCCCCAATCTTTTGTGTATGCAGTTTTGGCAACAAAAAATCAGTTTTCGTCACTATTAGGCATCAGTTTGTTCTGGAGATGTTATATGCAGTTTTTCACAGCAAAAATTCAGTTTTACTCAGTACAATTTCAGAGAAAAGCATAAGCATAATTGTTCTGGAGATTGCACATACAGTTTTTGACAGCAAAAATTCAGAAAATGCATTTTTGTCAGTAACACATGGGCACATACAGATTGATTTTTGAGTTAAATGTATATACCCCCCTTGAACTCTCACATTTAGACCACATCACCCCCTGGACTTGATTTTGGCCTAATTAATCCCCTGAACCTGCTTAAACCGGGCAAAACACCCCCTGGCGCCTAGTTTGGTGGTTTGCGAGGGTGGTATTGGGGACGTGGGAGTTGATGTGAAGCATCATGTTAAAACCTGTGTCTTTGGACATGAAAAAATGGCTGTAGCTTTGTCTTTTGGACAGGTGAAGATGATGTCAAACATCTAGTGGCTGTAGCTGTCTTTTGGACATGTTAAACTTCAGTTTATGTTTTAGAATATGTCAAAATCAGTCTGACTAACTAGAAATACTCTAGTGCATATTATATAATCTTTTGTATATGATGGATGTTGTTCTGAAAGCCAAGTTCATTGCTTCATGTTGTTGTGGCGTATGGCAGAATTTTGTTTTTGCTGTCAAACTGAAAACACACATACAGACTGATTTCAGACAGACAAACACTTGCATTTTTCAGATAATATTCAGACAAATTGTCACTGATAAAAAAGGTACATGGAGAGGGCAGACAGTAGCGAAGACAAGTAAGATGTTGGGGACATGGAGAGGGCCTCTCACCTGGCGTCCCGGCCTCAATGACGGCGATGTGGAGGTTGTGGCGACTGCGGGGCAGGTCGATGACGAGTGGCACGAGTCGAGGCGCTGAAGCTCCGGCAGCGGCAAGGCGTTGAAGATCCGGCGGCACGCGTCGAGGAGGCGGCGGGCTCCTCCTCTCCTCTCACCTGTCTCTGTGTCTCCTCAGATCTGTTCCGCGTGGGTGCCGGGGAAGATGCAGTGGGCGGCGTGGAGACAGAGACGTGTCGGGGTGGGGTCGGAGGGGGAGGAAGGGGAGGATGGGGAGCGGGAGGCGGCGGGGGCGCTTGGGCGGCTGCGGCGCAGTGGGTCGGGGCAGCGGCGGCGGCGGCGCAGTGGGTCGGACGAACTTGGTGTGGAGAAGTATACGAGGGGGGAGCGGATCTGGCGAGGGAGGGACGAAGGGATCGGGCGACTAGCTATAGGGGGGAAGATTACTAATGGCGCACCCCCTGGCGGTGCGCCATTAGAATGTTTTTTTTGATAGCAATGGCGCACCACCGGGACGGTGCGCCATAAGTAATCTTTTTTTTAGATAGCAATGGCGCACCAGCCAGCGGTGCGCCATAAGTAATTTATTATTATTATTTTTTGTTGCATCTAATAATTTTTTAGAAAATGAATATGAATATGAAACAGTAATAAATTTTTATAAAAACAGTAATAATTTTTAGTTGCATTCATTTGTGACGGTGGAACGGGGGAGGGTGCGGGGGTCAGTCGGCGGTGGGTGGGAGCGGGGGAGGGTGTGGGGGGTGCTCGCGGCGGGGGGGATCTGGCGAGGGGGTAGCGATCGAGATGGAGGGGGATCGAGATCGAGTGTCCTCATGAATATTCAATATTTTTTCATGAATTCAAAAAGTGCCCATGAAATTTAAAAATATTCATGAGTTCAAAAAGTGCCCATGAAATTTAAAAATATTCATGAGTTCAAAAAGTGCCCATGAAATACAATCGAGAAATGAAGGCTACAATTTAAATACAATCGATCTTAGCTAGCTAGCTATCTGTTCACAATCTTCTTGCCCTTCTTTTTCGCAAATGGAGTTCTTTTGTGGAACGGACGTCCTTTAGGTAGAGTGGTCCTGCTTCTTCTTGTGGTGTATGCTGCTACTTCATCGTCGTCGTCATGTTCCATCTTCGGGTCGCCGTACTTGTCGAAGTCTTGCTCATTGGCGACTCCATCCATTCCGATGATCTTCCTTTTGCCTCTCCTCACAACAACACGACTGGGCTTTGACGGGTCGGTAATGAAGAAGCATTGGTCCACTTGGGAAGCCAGTACCCATGGCTCATTTTTCGCGGTGACGTTTGTGCCCGCGGTCTTGGATTTGGCTTCGGGTATAACCATGGTGGTGAAATACCGGTCTTCTTTTAGGACGCTCTTGGCCCATCTGACACCGAACATCGGGACCTTCTCTCCAGCGTAGCTCAGCTCCCAGATCTCCTCGATCCTTCCGTAGTATCTGTCCTTGTCGTTACCGGTGTAGGATTCCATCGTTACCCCAGAGTTCTGATAACCATCGCTCTTCATGTCCTTGTCCTCGGTGTAGAATGTGCAGCCGTTGATATCGTACGCCTCATAGGTCATCAGGTTGTGCTCGGCGCCCTGTGACAAGGCGAATATGAGTTGTTCTTCCGCGGAAGAATCCTCATGTAAAGGGTACGACAGAAGCTTCTGCTTGAACCAACGCGTGAAACATGAGTTGTGCTCTTTGATTATATCTCCGTCCGTCCTCTATTGGCCTCGGTCATTGTACGTCTTCTCAATAAAGGTTTTGTGCTCTACCACCCAAGGATCGACCACGTCTATGTGTTTCGCGGCGAGTCGACCCTCGAAGTCGACATGCATTTCGCGGCGACCCTCGCGGTGACCCCATCCAGCGAGCCTGTCGAGGTGCCTATTGACGGGCAGACCAACGGGGTTCTCGATGCCTAGATAATTCGTGCAGTAGGAGATGCACTCTTCGGTCAGAAAGCCCCTGGCTATGCTTCCCTCTGGACATGACATGTTGCGAACGTATCCTTTGATGACACCATTCATCCTTTCGAACGGCATCATGCTGTGCAGGAACGTCGGCCCGAGTTGGATGATATCCTCCATGATATGGACCAGAAGATGCACCATAACGTCGAAGAATGCGGGCGGGAAGTACATCTCAAGCTCGCATAGTATCACCACGATCTCTTCCTGTAGCCTTCTGAGTTGCCTCATGCCAACCGACTTCCGAGAGATGACGTCGAAAAAGTTGCATAGGCTAAATAGCATTTCATGGACGTGCGCGTCCATGATCCCACGGATTGCAACTGGAAGTATCTGCGTCATCAGCACGTGACAGTCGTGAGACTTCATCCCGCTGAACTTCTGCTTCGCTGGGTCTAGCTATCTGCTTATCTTCCCCGCGTAACCGTAAGGAAGTTTTACTCCTACGAGGCAGGTGAAAAACTGCTCGATCTCCTCCTGACTTAGAGTGAAGCACGCGGGAGGGTAGTCATTTCTGGTCTTCTTGGCCTTTTTGCCTTTGCGACGACTTTCTGTGTCCTGCTTCGCCTCATCATCATCATCATTAGCATGAAGCTCCTCCCTGATGCCCATTGATTTCAAGTCTGCCCTTGCTTTCGGCCCATCTTTGGTCCTCTCTGGCATGTTGAGCAGGGTACCAAGCAGACTCTCGCACACGTTCTTCGTGATATGCATGACATCAAGGCTGTGAGGCACACGGTGGATCTTCCAGTACGGCAAGTCCAAGAAAACAGACCTCGTTTTCCATACCTTCAGCAGCGGCTCTAGCGCCTTTCGCTTCTTTCCCGGCTCTGGCGCCTTTTGCTTCTTTCCCGGCAGTGGGCAATCTTTCCAATTTTTCAACAGCTCGTCTATTTCCTCGCCGCTCCTCGTACGCGGGCGTCTTCGGGGTTCGGTTTCACCATCGAACAGATACTTGCGTTTTCTCCACGGGTCATTGTCGCGAAGCCACCTTCGATGTCCCATGAACACGGTTTTCGAAGATCCAGGATCTCTATCTAGCTGGCGATACGTTGTGTCATCCATGCACCTGACGCATCCAGAAAATCCGTGGACCACCTGCCCCGCGAGATATCCGTAACCGAGATAGGCGTGCACCGTCGTGAGCAGTGCGGCTCTCATAGGGAAATATACTTTCTCTGCGGCGTCCCACGTATTGGCTGGCATTTTCCACAGCGTGTCTAGCTCCTCTTTCAGCAGCCCCAGATACAGATTGATGTCGTTCCCTGGTTGTTTCGGCCCTTCAATTAGCATACTCATGTGAATGTACTTCCTCTTCATGCACAACCTGGGGGGAAGGTTGTACATCCACACAAACACAGGCCAGGTACTATGTGTGCTTCTCTGGCTGCCAAACGGATTGACTCCATCGGTGCTCGCGCCCAGCATGATGTTCCTTGGATCATTCCCAAATTCTGGGTCTTCGAAGTTCAACGCTTGCCACTGGCTCGCATCCTTAGGGTGACTCAGCATCTTGTCTTTTTTATTTATTCCCGGATCATTTCCATCATCTTCTCGCTTCTTCTCCTCCATATCCGCGTGCCAACGCAGGAGCTTTGCTACCTTAGGGTCCGCGAAATACCGCTGCAGATGAGGAGTGATCGGAAAGTACCACACCACTTTTCGAGGAGCTTTCTTCCTCTTCTTGTATCGAGTGACGCCGCACACCGGACATATGGTAGACTCCACGTGCTCGTCCCGATAAATGATGCAATTGTTCATGCACACATGGTATTTCATGTGCGGTAAATCGAGAGGACACACGATTTTCTTCGCCTCCTCGAAACTGGTCGGGCACTTGTTCCCCTTGGGAAGACGTTCGTGCCAGAATGACATGTTCTCGTCGAAGCATGCGTCGGTCATTTTGTGTTTTACCTTCATCTCCAGAGCCATGAGCGTTACTTTCAGGCGGGTATCCTCGGGCCTGCATCCTTCATACAATGGAGTAACCTCGTCTATCTCCAGTTGATCCAGCTTGGCTTTCTCTCGGGCGGCAGCTCTTGCGTTATCCGTCTGCATGAGAAGCAGCTCTTGAATATGAGGGTCCTGCACCCAGCCTCCATCGTCGTCTGCTCCGGCATCTTCATCTTCATGATCATGCCCTTCGTCTTGATCTTCCTCATCATCATGTCCGGCATCTTCTACTTGATGACTGTGTACAGCATCACCGTCGTGATCATGTCCTGGAGATTCTTCATCTTCTCGCCCGCCCTCGCCGCGGTGGTTGTCTTGCTGCCCTTCCTCATTTCTTGCCCGGCCCCCATGGACGACTTCATAGTCATCTTCATCACCTTGCCACCGATAGCCATCCATGAAACCACGCAAGAGCAGGTGGTCCCACACCTGCCCGGAATCCGGGTCCGCAATAAGGCTCTTCAGCTTGCATCTTCGACACGGACATCTTATCTCTGTCTCGTTCTTTTGAAGCATCTCGGCCTTCGCGGAGCTCAAAAACCTATTCACGATGCCTTCGGTCATCGTGCGGACCATGGTCGCCTGCGGGGTAGAGCAAAACGATATTTTAGAACCAAGAAAAAATTTGGCATGACTTTCCCTAAAAATAGGACCAAAAAGAATGCATAGTGCCAAAATTCTCGCCGAAACGGAAATGAATCAACATTCCGGCAAAATATTGGCAACTATCGCATTTCAAATACCGGTACCTGCAAACACAAACATATATGCAACACCACAAACATATGCAACACCACAAACATACATAGATCTAGCTAGGCCATAAAAAGTGCATGTGCACGTTGTTGGAGGGAGAAAAAAAGTAGATCTAGCTACAACATAAAGATAGCTTTCCCCTTACTTACCTATCAAAAAAAGGTAATTTAACCACTTAATTTTGATGAATCTATGGTGCAAATGAGGTGAGGAGGAGGAGGCAGCCGACACAAGCTTGGAGGAGGAGGTGGAGAGAATGAAGTGGGGAAAGTGAGTGTGTAGGTGTGGCTGTCCAAAATATCTAGCTGGTCCCAGGTTACTAATGGCGCACCACCTACAAATGCGCCATTAGTAACCCTGGTTACTAATGGCGCACCAGCGGGTGGTGCGCCATTAGTAGTTTTGCAAAAAAATAATTAAAAAAAATATAGTAGTGGCGCACTTGTGGCTGGTGCGCCATTACTAGTTAAAACTAGTAATGGCGCACTCTGCCCTGGTGCGCCATTAGTATTTTTGGAAAAATAATAATAAAAAAAATTTGTTACTAGTGGCGCACTCTGTGGCTGGTGCGCCATTACTAGTTAAAACTAGTAATGGCGCACTCTGGCATGGTGCGCCATTAGTACTTTTGGAAAAAAATAATTTATTACTAGTGGCGCACCATGGGTCTGGTGCGCCATTAGTGTCTTTCACACTAATGGTGCACCAACACATGGTGCGCCACTGCTATATAGTAGTGGCGCACCACATGTCTGGTGCGCCATTAGTGGCCATATCATCTATAGCCCTTTTCCTAGTAGTGCAAAGAGTCTATGTTTATCTTTAATATCAGGTTTAGCAATTCTAGCAGCTTCACCACAGAAAAAAAATAACATGCTCATCAATATTATCGACCAAGAGATCTTTAACCATAGCAATACTAGGTTCAACTTTAATTATTTCAGGGGGTGTAAGTGTTCTAATATTACTCTTACGAACCACAGTTGAAGCTTTAGCATGATCCTTTATTCTAACAGGAAAAGGTGGTTTCTCAATATAAGCAGTAGGATCAACATTATAAGTAATAGTTTCTTCTTCAACTTTAATAGGTTCTACTACTTTTACTTCAATGGGAGGATGATATTTAAACAACTTCTCCATAGGGAGATCAACATGAGTAGCAAATGATTCACAAAAGAAAGCTACTATCTCAGAGTCAAGTCCATATTTAGTGCTAAATTCACGAAAAGCATCGGTATCCATAAAAGATTTAACACAATCAAACTTGAGGTTTATACCTGACTCCTTACCATCGTCGAGTTCCCAATCTTCAGAGTTGCGTTTAATTCTTTCCAATAAATCCCATTTGAATTTAATAGTCTTCTTCATAAACGAACTAGTACAAGAAGTATCGAGCATGGATTGATCATTACGAGAAAGCTGAGCATGAAAATTCTGAATAATAATTTCTCTTGAGAGCTCATGATTGGGGCATGAATATAACATTGATTTAAGCCTCCCCCAAGCTTGAGTGATACTTTCTCCTTCACGAGGCCAAAAATTATAAATATAATTCTGATCACGATGAACCAGATGCATAGGATAAAACTTATGATGAAATTCCAATTTCAATCGGTTGTAGTTCCATGATCCAATATCATCACATAGCCTATACCATGTCAATGCCTTTCCCTTCAAAGATAAAGGGAAGACCTTCTTCTTGACATCATCCTCGGGCAAACCTGCAAGCTTAAATAATCCACAAACTTCATCCACATAGATTAGGTGCATATCGGGATGTAATGTTCCAACTCCTGCATAAGGATTAGCTAGCAGTTTCTCTATCATACCCGAAGAAATTTCATAATAAATATTTTCAGTAGGTGCAGTATGTTGAGGAGAAACTCTTTGCTCTTCTGGTCGAGGTGAAGATACCCTGAACAAGCCCCTCAAAGGATTATTTTCCATGGTGACAAGTGACAGTAAATTTCAGCACACTATATAAATGTTTCCTTACCAAATTCCACTCACCAAAGGGCTTAACTCCCCGGAAACGGCACCAGAAAAGAGTCTTGATGACCCACAAGTATAGGGGATCTATCGTAGTCCTTTTGATAAGTAAGAGTGTCGAACCAAATGAGGAGCAAAAGGAAATGACAAGCGGTTTTCAACAAGGTATTCTCTGCAAGCACTGAAACTATCGGTAACAGATAGTTGTGTTATAAGATAATTAGTAACGGGTAACAAGTAACAAAAGTAACTAAGGTGCAACAAGGTGGCCCAATCCTTTTTGTAGTAAAGGACAAGCCTGGACAAACTCTTATATAAAGCAAAGCGCTCCCGAGGACACATGGGAATTACTGTCAAGCTAGTTTTCATCATGCTCATATGATTCACGTTCGTTACTTTGATAATTTGATATGTGGGTGGAACGGTGCTTGCGTGCTGCCCTTACTTGGACAAGCCTCCCACTTATGATTAAACCCTCTCGCAAGAATCCGCAACTACGAAAGAAGAATTAAGATAAATCTAACCATAGCATGAAACATGTGGATCCAAATCAGCCCCTTACGAAGCAACGCATAAACTAGGGTTTAAGCTTCTGTCACTCTAGCAACCCATCATCTACTTATTACTTCACAATTCCTTCCCCTAGGCCCAAATCATGGTGAAGTGTCATGTAGTCGACGTTCACATAACACCACTAGAGGAAAGACAACATACATCTCATCAAAATATCGAACGAATACCAAATTCACATGATTAATTAGAACAAGACTTCTCCCATGTCCTCAGGAACAAACATAACTACTCACAAAGCATATTCATGTTCATAATCAGAGGGGTATTGAATAGCATTAAGGATCTGAACATATGATCTTCCACCGAATAAACCAACTAGCATCAACTACAAGGAGTAATCAACACTACTAGCAACCCATAGGTACCAATCTGAGATTTTGAGACAAAGATCGGATACAAGAGATGAACTAGGGTTTGAGAGGAGATGGTGCTGGTGAAGATGTTGATGGAGATTGACCCCCTCTCGATGAGAGGATTGTTGGTGATGACGATGGCTTCGAATTTCCTCTCCCGGAGGGAAGTTTCTCCGGCAGAATAGCTTTGCCGGAGCCCTAGATTGGTTCTGCCCAGGTTCCGCCATGAGACGGCGGCGCTTCATCCCGAAAGCTTCCTTATGATTTTTTCCAGGTCAAAACGCACCATATAGCAGAAGATGGGCATCGGGGGCCTGCCAGGTGGCCCACAAGGTAGGGAGGAGCGCCCTGGGGGGTAGGGCGTGACCCCCACCCCTGTGGCTGCCTGGTGGGTCCCCTCAGGTGCTTTCTTCACCCAATATTTTTTATATATTCCAAAATAATTCTCCGTGAAGTTTCATGACTTTTGGAGTTGTGCAGAATAGGTCTCTCAGATTTGCTCCTTTTCCAGCCCAGAATTCCAGCTGCCGGCATTCTCCATCTTCATGTAAACCTTGTAAAATAAGAGAGAAAAGGCATAAGTATTGTGCTAGAATGTGTAATAGCAGCCCATAATGCAATAAATATCAATATAAAAGCATGATGCAAAATGGACGTATCAGTGGCATCATGAGCCAGGTCTATGCGTAGATGATATGCACGAGTAGAACACAAAGAGTTGTGGGCGGTGATAGTCAAACTGCTTACCACCAACGTCTTATTTTGATTTGGTGGTATTGTGGGATGAAGCGGCCCGGACCAACCTTACATGTCCACGCACATGAGACCGGTTCCACCGACAGACATGCAACTAGTTTTGCATAAAGGTGGCTGGCGGTTGTCTGTTTCTCCTACTTTAGTTGAATCGAATTTGAGTGCGGACGGTCCTTGAAGAAGGTTAAAACAGCAAACTTGACGAATCACCATTGTGGTTTTTGCCGTAGGTAAGAATGGTTCTTGCTAGAGCCCGTAGCAGCCACGTAAAACTTGCAACAACAAAGTAGAGGACGTCTAACTTGTTTTTGCAGGGCATGTTGTGATGTGATATGGTCAAGACATGATGTGATATACGTTATTGTATGAGATGATCATGTTTTCTAAGTTATCGGCAACTGGCAGGAGCCTTATGGTTGTCTCTTTATTGTATGAAATGCAAACGCCATGTAATTGCTTTACTTTATCGCTATGCTTTAGCAATAGTTGTAGAAGCAATAGTTGGCGAGACGACCACGACGCAACGATGGAGATCAAGGTGTCGAGCCAGTGACGATGGAGATCATGATGATGCTTTGGAGATGGAGATCAAAAGCACGAGATGATGATGGCCATATCATGTCACATATTTTGATTGCATGTGATGTTTATCTTTTATGCATCTTATTTTGCTTAGTACGGCGGTAGCACTATAAGATGATCCCTTCACTAAATTTCAAGGTAAAATTGTTCTCCCTGAGTATGCACCGTTGATACAGTTCTTCGTGTTGAGACACCACGAGATGATCGGGTGTGATAGCCTCTACGTTCACATACAACGGGTGTAAGACAGTTTTACACATGCAGAATACTTGGGCTAAACTTGACGAGCCTAGCATGTCCAGACATGGCCTCGGAACACTGGAGATCGAAAGATCAAACGTGAATCATATAGTAGATATGATCAACATAGAGATGTTCACCATTGATGACTACCCCATCTCACGTGATGATCGGACATCGGTTAGTTGATTTGGATAAAGTATCACTTAGATGACTTGAGGGATGTTTATTTAAGTGGGAGTTCTTAAGTAATTTGATTAATTGAACTTAATTTATCATGAACTTAGTCCTGATAGTATTTGCGTATCTATGTTGTACATCAATGGCCCGTTTTACCATTCCCCTGAATTTTAATGCGTTCCTAGAGAAAGCTAGGTTGAAAGATGATGGTAGCAACTACATGAACTGGGTCCGTAACTTGAGGATTAGCCTCATTGCTGCATAGAAGAATTATGTCCATGATGCACCGCTAGGTGAAAGGCCTGCTGCATGAGCAGAAGCTGATGTTTTGAACGTCTGGCAAGCTCGATCTGATGACTACTCGATAGTTCAGTGTGCCATGCTTTACGGCTTAGAACCGGGACTTCAAAGACATTTTGAACGTCATGGAGCATATGAGATGTTCCAAGAGTTAAAGCTAATATTTCAAGCAAATGCCCAGGTTGAGAGATATGAAGTCTCCAACAAGCTCTATGGCTGCAAGATGGAGGAGAATAGTTCTGTTAGTGAACACATACTCAAAATGTCTGGGTATTATAATCACTTGACTCAGCTGGGAGTTAATCTTCCAGTTGATTGTGTCATTGAAAAAGTTCTTCAATAACTGCCACCAAGCTACAAAGGTTTCGTGATGGACTACAATATGCAAGGGATGAACAAAACAATTCCCGAGCTCTTCGCAATGCTTAAGGCCGCGGAGGTAGAAATCAAGAAGGAGCATCAAGTGTTGATGGTTAACAAGGCCACTAGTTTCAAGAAAAAGGGCAAGGGAAAGAAAGGGAACTTCAAGAAGAATGGCAAGCAAGTTGCCACTCCTGGGAAGAAGCCCAAAGCTGGACCTAAGCCTGAAACTGAGTGCTTCTACTGCAAAGGAACTGGTCACTGGAAGCAGAATTGCCCCAATTATTTGGCGGATAAGAAGGATGGCAAAGTGAACAAAGGTATATTTGATATACATGTTATTGATTTGTACCTTACTAATGCTCGTAGTAGCACCTGGGTATTTGATACTGGTTCGATTGCTCATATTTGTAACTCGAAACAGGAGCTACGGATTAAACGAAGATTGGCTAAGGACGAGGTGACGATGCATGTCGGGAATGGTTCCAAGGTCGATGTGATCGCCGTCGGCAATCTACCTCTACATCTACCTTCGGTATTAGTTTTAGACCTGAATAATTGTTATTTGGTGCCAGCGTTGAGCATGAACATTATATCTGGATCTTGTTTAGTGCGAGACGGTTATGCACCCTTGAAGAGTGGTCTATTTTTGTTGAATCTCGATTGTAGTGATACACATATTCATAATATTGATGCCAAAAGATGCAAAGTTGATAATGATAGTGCAACATGTTTGTGGCACTGTCGTTTAGGTCATATTGGTGTAAAGCGCATGAAGAAACTCCATGAAGATGGGCTTGTGGAATCACTTGATTATGAATCATTTGATACTTGCGAACCATGCCTCATGGGCAAGACGACTAAAACTCCGTTCTCCGAAACAATGGAGCGGGCTAATGACTTATTGGAAATAATACATACCAATGTATGCGGTCCGATGAGTGTTGAGGCATGCGACGGGTATCGTTATTCTCTGACCTTCACAGATGATTTGAGTAGATATGGGTATATCTACTTAATGAAACACAAGTCTGAAACATTTGAAAAGTTCAAAGAATTTCAGAGTAAAGTGGAGAATCATTGTAACAAGAAAATAAAGTTTCTACAATCTGATCACGGAGGCGAATATTTGAGTTACGAGTTTGGCCTTCATTTAAAAAACATGGAATAGTTTCACAAATCATGCCACCTGGAACACCACAGCGTAATTGTGTGTCCGAACGTCGTAACCGTGCTTTATTGGATATGGTGCGTTCTATGATGTCTCTTACCTTTTTACCACTATCGTTTTGGGGTTATGCATTAGAGACAGCTGCATTCACATTAAATAGGGCACCATCTAAATCCGTTGAGATGACACCGTATGAACTATGGTTTGGCAAGAAACCTAAGCTATCGTTTCTTAAAGTTTGGGGTTGCGACACTTATGTCAAAAGGCTTCAGCTTGATAAGCTCGAACCCAAATCGAAGAAGTGCGTCTTCATACGATACCCTAAGGAAACAATTGGGTACACCTTCTACCACAAATCCGAAGGCAAGATATTTGTTGCCAAGAATGGAACCTTTCTAGAGAGGGAGTTTCTCTCGAAAGAAGTGAGTGGGAGGAAAGTAGAACTTGATGAGGAAATCGTACCTTCTCTCGAATTGGAAAGTAGCACATCAGAGAAATCCGTTCCCGTGATGCCTACAACAACTAGAGAAGAAGCAAATGATAATGATCATGAAACTTCAGATCAAGTTGCTACTGGACCTCGTAGGTCAACCAGAGCACGATCCGCACCAGAGTGGTATGGTAATCCTATTCTGGAAGTCATGTTATTAGACCAAGGCGAACCTACGAACTATGAAGAAGCTATGATGAGCCCAGATTCCAACAGATGGCTTGAGGCCATGAAATCTGAGATAGGATCCATGTATGAGAACAAAGTGTGGACTTTGGTGGACTTGCCCAATGATCGGTAAGCCATAGAGAATAAATGGATCTTCAAGAAGAAGACTAACGCTGATGGTAATGTTACTGTCTACAAAGCTCGACTTGTCGCAAAAGGTTTTCGACAAGTTCAAGGGGTGGACTATGATGAGACTTTCTCACCCGTAGCGATGCTTAAGTCCGTCCGAATCATGTTAGCAATTGCTGCATTTTATGATTATGAAATTTGGCAAATGGATGTCAAAACTGCATTCCTTAATGGATTTCTTAAAGAAGAGTTGTATATGATGCAACCAAAAGGTTTTGTCGATCCTAAAGGTGCTAACAAAGTGTGCAAGCTCCAGCGATCCATCTATGGACTGGTGCAAGGATCTCGGAGTTGGAATATACGCTTTGATGAGGTGATCAAAGCATATGGTTTTATACAGACTTTCGGTGAAGCCTGTATTTACAAGAAAGTGAGTGGGAGCTCTGTAGCATTTCTAATATTATATGTAGATGACATATTGTTGATTGGAAATGATATAGAATTTTTGGATAGCATAAAAGGATACTTGAATAAGAGTTTTTCAATGAAAGACCTCGGTGAAGCTGCTTATATATTGGGCATCAAGATCTATAGAGATAGATCAAGACGCTTAATAGGACTTTCACAAAGCACATACCTTGACAAAGTTTTGAAGAAGTTCAAAATGGAACAGTCAAAGAAAGGGTTCTTACCTATGTTACAAGGTGTGAAGTTGAGTCAGACTCAAAGCCCGACCACTGCAGAAGATAGAGAGAAAATGAAAGTCATTCCCTATGCCTCAGCCATAAGTTCTATCATGTATGCTATGCTGTGTACCAGACCTGATGTGTGCCTTGCCATAAGTCTGGCAGGGAGGTACCAAAGTAATCCAGGAGTGGATCACTGGACAGCGGTCAAGAACATCCTGAAGTACCTGAAAAGGACCAAGGATATGTTTCTCGTTTATGGAGGTGACAAAGAGCTCGTCGTAAACGGTTACGTCGATGCTAGCTTTGACACTGATCCGGATGACTCTAAGTCACAAACCGGATATGTATTTATATTGAATGGTAGAGCTGTTAGTTGGTGTAGTTCCAAGCAAACGTCGTGGCGGGATCTACGTGTGAAGCGGAGCACATAGCTGCTTCGGAAGCATGCAAATGAAGGAGTCTCGATGAAGGAGTTCATATCCGATCTGTGTGTAATTGATACGTCTCCAACGTATCTATAATTTTTGATTATTCCATGCTGTTATATTATCATTCTTGGATGTTTTACAATCATTTTATATCATTTTTTGGTACTAACCTATTGACATAGTGCCCAGTGCCAGTTGTTGTTTTCTGCATGTTTTTTACATCGCAGGAAATCAATACCAAATGGAGTCCAAACGCAGCGGAACTTTTTGTGGATTTTTTTGGACCAGAAGACATCCAGTGGGCCGGAGAAGCACCTGGGGGGGGGGGGTGCTCTGAGGGGAGCACAACCCACCAGGGCGCGCCTGGAGGCCCAGGCGCGCCCAGGTTGGTTGTGCCCACCTCGCCCGCCTCCCGCACAGCCTCTTTGTTCTATAAATACTCCAATATTCCAGAAACCCTAGGGGAGTCGACAAAAATCAATTCCAGCCACCACAAGTTCCATAATCACCAGATCCAATCTAGACACCATCACGGAGGGGTTCATCATCCTCATTGGTGCCTCTCCGATGATGCGTGAGTAGTTCATTGTAGACCTTCAGGTCCGTAGTTAGTAGCTAGATGGCTTTGTCTCTCTCGTTTGATTCTCAATACAATGGTCTCTTGGAGATCAATATGATGTAACTCTTTTTTGCGGTGTGTTTTTGGATGGGATCCGATGAACTTTGAGTTTATGATCAGATCTATCTTTTTATCCATGAAAGTTATTTGAGTTTTCTTTGATCTCTTATATGCATGATTGCTTATAGCCTCGTATTTCTTCTCCGATATTTGGGTTTTGTTTGGCCAGCTCGATCTATTTATCTTGCAATGGGAACAGGTGCTTTGTGATGGATTCGATCTTACGGTGCTTGATCCCAGTGACAGAAAGGGAAACGACACGTATGTATCGTTGCCATTAATGATAACAAGATGGGGTCTATTTCTACATAAATAGAGCTTGTCTACATCATGTCATCGTTCTTATTGCATTACTCCATTTTTCCATGAACTTAATACACTAGATGCATGCTGGATAGCGGTCGATGTGTGGAGTAATAGTAGTAGATGCAGGCAGGAGTCGGTCTACTAATCTTGGACGTGATGCCTATACAATGATCATTGCCTGGATATCGTCATGATTATTTGAAGTTCTATCAATTTCCCAACAGTAATTTTTTTCCACCGTTTGCTATTTTTCTCGAGAGAAGCCACTAGTGAAAACTACGGCCGCCGGATCTCTTCTTTAATATATTTGCCTTCAAGATCTATTTTGCTATTCGCTCTTTTATTTATTTGCAACTTTTATTTTCAGATCTATTAATCCAAAAATCCAAAAATACCTTGCTGCAATTTTTACTTATTTGTTTTATCTCGCGTTCCCGCGAGATCTATTTATCCAATCTACTACAATTTTATCTATCTCATTACCCGAAAGGGATTGACAACCCCTTTAACACGTTGGGTTGCAAATATTTGTTCTTTGTGTGCAGGAGCTGTTTACGTTGTGTTGCGTGGTTCTCCTACTAGTTCGATAAACTTGGTCTCATCACTAAGGGAAATACCTACCGTCGCTAGGCTGCATCATCCCTCCCTCTGGTGAAAAACCGACGTAGTTCTAGCAGACATCAAGACGAGTTTCTGGCGCCGTTGCCGGGGAGACATCATCAATATCGACCAGGTTCCTAATCACAAATCTCATCTCCTTGCAATTTCCATTATTTGCCATTTGCCTCTCGTTTTCATCTTCCCCACTTCACAAAAATTTGCCGTTTTATCCGCCTTCTTTTTCGTTCTCCTTTTTCTCATCAGATCTCATGTTTGCTTGTGTTGCCATGTGCCTTCTATTTGCTTGCAGCTTCGCTTGCTAAAATTCTATTGATATGGATCTTCATCCACTTGCTAATCTTTTCAAAAGATCCAATTATGATGAACCAATTGCTAGTGAATTGAGTTCACTAGATTATCTTTATGAAGTTTTGCTTGAGATTTATGAATCTGAAAATTGTGATGAGGTGCTAAAAGAAGAAATTTATGAAGTGATTCACGATAGCTCTTTGAATGAAAAGCATGATTGCAATGATGTTACCATAAACTCTATTAATGTCAATTGTACTAATAATATGCAAAACCCGAAGCTTGGGGATGCTAATTTTGATATGTCCACTACTTTTTGCAATGATCATGATTGGGGTGATTCTTCTTATGATCTTGAAAATTTATTTATGCCTGATGATGAATATGCTATTGATAATAATTTTTGCAATAGTATTGAAAGTGGGTTCGGAGAGGTCATGACTTTAGTTGATGTTAATCCCACTATATTGGAAGAGTGTCAACTTTGCATGCATGTGGATCATGAAGAGAAAATTTTATATGATAGCTATATTGTTGAATTTCAATATGATCCCACATGTAATTATTATGATAGAGGAAAATATGGTTGTGGAAATTTTCATATTACTAAATTACCTCTCTTCATGTTGAGATTGCTATTGTTTCTTTCTTCCTCCTTGCATATGCTAGATCTTGCTTGTCTTGCTAATTTGTTTTCCTATAAAATTCCTATGCATAGGAAGTATGTTAGACTTAAATGTGTTTGTCACATGTCCTATGATGCTCTCTTTGTGTTTCAATTATTATCTTTCTTGTGAGCAACATTTAAATCTTATGCCTAGCTAGGGACGTAAAACGATAGCGCTCATTGGGAGGCAACCCAACTTGTATCTTTTTGCTTTTTGGTTTTCTTGCTGTTTTCAATAAAATACCCAATTATGCCTCTGGTTAGATGTGTTTTTGTGGTTTAAATTAGTGTTTGTGCTAAGCAAAGCCTTTGGGATGATTTGGGTGATAGTTGATTTGATCTTGCTGGAAAACAGAAACTTTTGCGTCCAGTAAAACAATTTTGAAAATTCACAACAGATAGGAAAAATTCTGAATTGTTTACAAAAGATTGATACACTAATTGCCTATGTTTTCCTAATCTTTCAGAATTTTTGGAGTTACATAAATATGATAACAATTCGTATCTTTGCAGACTATTCTGTTTTTGACATATTCTATTTTCTTTGCATTGTGTGCTTATTTTGATGAATCTATGGTTTCCTTTGAAGAGTTTGTCGGGGGGTTAGACCCCGGGTAGCCTCACTCACACCTAACAACATTTCAAGGCATCGGGGCAAGCCAGGCCCTTCAGGCCGGCAGGACTCACGACGGGTTCCCAGAGCCGGTTGGTGCCATCCAGCCGGCCTCTAGAAGACAGCGCACTCTCCGAGGGCGGCGTGGGTACGGGCCGGCTTCTAGCTGGCAGCCCGCCCCTTCCCTCGGAGTCCGAGCCCGACCAGGCGACAAGCTAGGGCATGGCCGCAGTGCGCCATGCCTCCTCCAAAGCAAGGCCATATGGCTACAGTGGGCACCGCCCGGCGGCCGCCGACCTGCTCGGCGCGGAGCTGTAGCCACGGCGCGCCCGACACGGCTCCCGTCGGCGCAGGCTGCGCCACAGTGAAGAGCCGTCAGCGGGGCCCGCAGGAGGCGGGCCCCATCTGTCGGCCGGTTCCTCGGTAGCCGGCAGGGCCCAGCAGAGGCAGGCCCAGCAGCCGGCAGAGAACCCGTCCCCCATAGACGCTGAGTGCCGGGGCCTACCACCCGGCCATATTACCATTGTACCCCTGGGGGGTTAGCCTATAAAACCCCCCAGGCCACACCCATGCAAAGGGGTCCTCCCATATTCCATCCCAGCCCTATACACACCACAACCAGGGAGAGGACAGAGCTGGCCTCACCCTTCTTCTTCCTCTGGCCGAACAGCTCTAGGAGCACCATTGTACTCTTTGCTTCATAGTGATCATGCGGAGACCCCGCAGAGCAGGAGTAGGGGTTTCATCTCTTAGGAGAGCCCTGAACCTGGGTATATCTCGTGTCCGTCCGAGCTTGTGCCCACTCCCGCATCCAGGACCCGACGATGATCTCGTGGCCCCAACCACGATAAGCCACCCCCTGGCATCTGTCGAGATTTTACAACGATAGTTGGCGCCCACCGTGGGGCCAGCAGCGACGTCGGCCGGAGACACATTCTGGACGGGAACCTTGTTCCTCTCCGGCGAGTGTGCCGCGGCCGGTGAGATCAGCCGGCCCGGTGCGCCCGCCTGTGCCGGCTTTGGCGCATCGCCTAATGCGGGTCGCCTCGCCGGCCTCTTCAGCGAGCTCAGCCTCTTCGACGAGCCGGCCGCCGACGCACGAGTGGCCGACTCCCTCACCGAGCTCTTCAGCAAGCTCGCCCTCGTCGACACGGCATCCGCTGACGACTTCCCCAGCAACGTGGAGATCATCGACGATCCTCTCCCTCCTGCCGCCAGCAACGCTCTTGTCGGCGCGCTCGACGCCAGTACCATCGTGGAGGTTATGGTCATTGACGACGGCTTGGGCGCTGGCGGATCCGGCCAGGATCCACTGGACGCGACCATACACGCCCTAGCGACGCCTCCTCCCCCTGGCGCCAGCCAGGCGGAGCTAGAGGAGTTCCGCGTCAAGCTTTTCGACATCGCCTCCAAGATGGCGGCGCTGAAGCACCGCACTGAAGCACCGAGCCTAGCCGGGCCGGCACCATCCGGCAACGCGGCGCTGCGATTGCCAGCATGTTGGGGGTCGAACGCCCGGTCTACGAGACCCCAGCGCAGAACATGCGTGCCGCCCAGGCGGCCGCAGGCGAGCTCAAGCACTTGCGGGGCGACGAGCTACGTGAGCAACTGGAGCGCCTCCAGCAACTCATCGACGCTACGAACACGTAGCAGGACACGGGCAACCGCGTGGTGAGAGCGGGCCGGCGGGTCGACACCCACATGCTCCATCGCGAGAACGGCGCGACCTCTTGGTCCCCTAGTGGCGGAGGCCGCGGGCAATCAAGAGATCTAGAGCCGGCTGCTAGCAACAGCCGGCGTGCGCCCCACACAATGGCAGACAGCAACTAAGTGCTCCAGAACCCGGAGCCTCGGCACCAGCCGGAAGAGCGCTTGCCTCCTCGGTGGGAGAGGGCGGCCGATCCCGCGCAGCCGCTTGATCACCCGACGCTCAGCGGCCGGCTTGGCCCCCGCGAAGCAGTCGGCGAAAACGACGCACGCCGCCAGATCGAGAGGCTGGCTCGGTCCCTGTTGTTGGAAGAGGAGCGCACAGTCGGGCCAGCCTGCTTCGGCCCCCGCATCCGCGATGAGCCCTTTCCCAGAGGGTTCACGCTCCCCAGAGACACGCCCAAGTACAACGGTGTCGTGAAGCCGGAAGACTGGCTGATCGACTACTCCACAGCGGTCAGCATCGCCAACGGCAACAAGCGCGTAGCCGTCAAGTACGTCCCGCTCATGCTTCAGGGCACGGCCCGGACATGGCTGAACAGCCTCAAGCCCAAGAGCATCAACAACTGGGCAGATTTCAGTGACGCCTTCGTCCGCAACTTCACCACTATGTACAAGCGGCCCCCCAAGCCGCGCCAGCTCTCCATGTACGTTCAGGGGCCGGCCGAGTCCACTCGCGACTACCTGACGCATTGGGGCGAGCTGCGCAACTCCTGCGAGGGGGTCCATGAGGTACAGGCCATCGAGTACTTCACCACCGGGTGTAGAGAGGGCACTCTGCTCAAGCACAAGCTCTTGTGCGATGAGCTGGCTACCTTGGATGAGCTCCTGGTCATAGCCGACAAGTACGCCACCACCGACTCTTCCATGGGGTCAGAGATCCAGGTCGACGCGGCCGACAGGGTGGTCCAGCCGGGTTCGCAAACTCCAGCGAGTGACACCAGCCGGCGCCATCAAGAAAATGACAACAAGCGCAAGGCCCCGCCGCCGGCTTCCAACAGCCGGCAGGTGGCCGATGTCGAGAATCAGCAACCAGCCGGTAGCCCGGCCCCAAGCGTCAGTTGGGCGGCAAAGTTTCCTAGCAGACTGCCTTCTCCTTTGAGCAAGCCCTCGATGCCCCGTGCAAGTTCCATAGTGGCGTGAAGCCGTCCAACCACACCACCCGGAAGTGCAACTGGCTCGCCCGGATTGCCAAGGGCAAGGCCCTGCCGCCTCCTCCGCCAGCTGGCCAGGTAGCCCCGGCTATTCGGCAACCTGCCCGAGCTGCCGGCATGCTCCAAGATGAGTTCCCCGAAGAGAACGCCACCTACATCGTCTTGACGAGCGAAGCTGACGACAAGCACAGCAGACGGCAGCAGCACCGCAAGGTGAACGCCGTCAGCTCGGAGGTCCCCACCTTCATGCACTGGTCCGAGAGGCCCATCACCTGGAGCCAAGCTGACCACCCGGCTGTGATGCCTTCGCCGGGTGCATACGCCTTGGTGCTGGACTCGACATTCTCAACGGAGAGGCGGACTTGCCGCTTCAGCCGAGTTCTAGTAGATGGCGGTAGCAGCATCAACATCCTGTACCGCGAGACCATGGAGCGGTTGGACATCAAAGTCAAGCAGCTTCAGCCCAGCCGGACTATCTTCCACGGCATAGTTCCCGGCCTTTCCTGCTCTCCAATCGGCAAGATCAAGATTGACGTCCTGTTTGGCGACAAGAACCATTTCCGCCGCCAGACAATCTGGTTTGAGGTGGTCAACCTGGACAGCCCCTACCACGCGCTCTTGGGCCGCCCGGCGCTGGCCAAGTTCAGGATGGTTCCGCACTACGCCTACCTGAAGGCCAAGATGCCGGGTACCAAGGGCATCATCACTATTGCCGGCGACTACCAGAAGTCGCTGGACTGCGCCGCCGCCAGCAGCCAGCTGGCCGAGTCCCTCGTCATCGCTCAAGAAAAGCGTCTCCTTGACCGGATGGTAGCCATGGCCAGCGAGAAGCCAGCCGTGCCGACTGATCCCAAGGAGACGGAAGCAATGGCCTCCTTCCAGCCGGCCAAGGAAACCAAGAAGATCACCCTGGACCCGGCGCACCCGGAGAGGTTTGCTGTCGTAGGGACCAACCTCGACAGCAAATAGGAAGGCGAGCTCGTCGATTTCCTCCGTGAGAATCGAGACATCTTCGCATGGTCCCCCAAAGACATGCCGGGTGTCCCGACGGATTTCGCCGAGCAAAAACTACACGTGAGGCAGGATGCTAAGCCAATCAAGCAACCCCTCCACCGCCTGTCAGAAGAGAAGAGAATGATCATTGGTGAAGAAATCGCCCGGCTTCTGGCAGCCGGCTTCATCATGGAAGTGTTCTACCTGGACTGGCTTGCCAACCCAGTCCTCGTCTTGAAGAAGAATAACAAGTGGCGCATGTGTATCAACTACACGAGCCTCAACAAGGCCTGCCCCAAGGATCCTTTTGCCTTGCCCCAGATAGGTCAAGTGATCGATTCCACCGCCGGATGTGAGTTGCTGTCCTTCCTAGACGCCTACTCCGGCGACAACCAGATCAAGCTAAACCTGGCCGATCGGCTGAAGACCGCCTTCATCACACCATTCGGAGCCTTCTATTACCTGACCATGACGTTCGGCTTGAGAAATGCCGGCGCCATGTTTCAGCGTTGCATGCAGAGGTGCCTCCTCAAGCAGCTCGGTAGAAATGCCCATGTCTATGTGGACGACATTGTGGTGAAGACAGAGAAGCACGGCACCCTCCTAGAGGATCTCAAGGAGACCTTCGAAAATCTGCACCATTTTCAAATCAAGCTCAACCCCGAGAAGTGCGCCTTCGGAGTACCAGCCACCAGCTCCTCAGTTTCCTCATCTCTGAACGCGGCATCGAGTGTAACCCCGTGAAGATCATGGCCATCGAGCAGATGGAGAGGCCCACCAAGCTGCGTGACGTCCAAAAGTTCACCATGTGCTTGGCATCCCTCAGCTGCTTCATCAGTCAGCTGGGCGAGAAGGCACTCCCCCTGTACCAGCTCATGAAGAAAACCACTTGCTTCGAGTGGAAGGACCAGGCGGACGAAGCTTTTCGTCAGCTCAAGAGCATGATGTCCACGCCGCCTATCCTGGCGGCTCCGGCTGCCAAGGAACCGATGCTCCTCTACATCGCCGCCACCAGCCGGGTCATCAGCACGGTGATCGTGGTCGAGCGCTCAGAGGCCGGCAAGGTGCAGCCGGTCCAGAGGCCAGTGTATTATCTGAGCGAGGTCTTGTCTGCCTCCAAGCGGAACTACCCCCACTACCCGAAGATGTGCTACGGCGTGTACTTTGCCGCCAAGAAGCTGAAGCAATATTTCCAGGAGCACTCCATCACGGTTGTCTGCACCGCCCCCCTCGCCAAGATATGGGCAACAGAGCCGCCTCAGGCCGGGTGGCCAAATGTGCCATCGAGCTGGCTCCCCATACCATCCTCTACCAGCCCCGCACCGCCATCAAGTCCCAAGCACTGGCCGACTTCTTAGTTGACTGGGCCGAGTCCCAGTACCTGCCGCCCGTGCCGGATTCTACGCATTGGCGGATGCACTTTGACGGCTCAAAGATGCGCACCGGCTTGGGGGCCGGCATCATCCTCACCTCTCCCAAGGGCGACAAGCTAAAGTACACGCTGCAGATCCACTTCGCCGCCTCCAACAACGTAGCCGAGTATGAGGCGCTCGTCTTTGGGCTCCGACTGGCCAAGGAGATCGGCGTCCGCCGCATCCTCTGCTACGGCGATTCGGACTTGGTGGTCCAACAGTCGTTCGGCGACTGGGACTCCAAGGACGCCAACATGGCAAGCTACCGCTTCCTCGTCCAACAGATGAGCGGGCATTTCGATGGGTGCGAGTTCCTCCATGTGCCAAGAGCCGACAATGACGCAGCAAACGCCCTCGCCCGCGTTGGTTCCACCTGGCAAGCCATACCAACCGGCGTCTCCCTCGAGTCCCTGCGCAAGCCGTCTATCAAACCGTCGCCAGAGTCTAACTCCATCTTCATGCCGGCTGACCTCGGAGCAGTCGGATCCAGCTCGGGGACTCCAGCAGCCGGCCCGGAGACTCCAGCAGGCGGCCCAGGGACTTCAGCAGGCGGCCCGGGGACTGCAGTGGTCGGCTCGGGGGCTTCATCGGCACCACCAGGAGCGGCTGGCCCCTGCTCGGCGCCTCCCACCCCGGCCACCCTTGTGCCAGTTGCCGTCTTCACAGTGGTGGCAGCCCCATCTTGGGCGCAGCCCATCAGCGACTACCTGGTAAGCCGCATGCTACCAGCAGACGAGGTGCTAGCCCGACAGATCCAGCGCCGGGCGGGCGCCTACACCATCGTCAACAGAGAGCTCGCCAGGCGGAGCATGACCGGCGTTTATTAGCGCTGCGTGGAGTCGGAGAAGGGCGTGGAGATCCTCAGGGACATCCACCAAGGCGAATGTGGCCACCATGCCGCCTCCAGGTCCCTCGTAGTCAAGGCCTTCCGCCATGGTTTCTTCTGGCCAACTGCATTGGACGACGCCAAGGAGTTGGTCAAGAAGTGCAAAGGGTGCCAGAAGTTTAGCATGAAGCAACACCAGCCGGCCTCTGCCCTTAAGACCATCCCCATCACCTGGCCATTTGCCGTATGGGGTTTGGACATGGTGGGTCCTTTCAAGACAGCACGCGGCGGCATGACTCATCTGCTGGTCGCCGTGGACAAATTCACCAAGTGGATAGAGGCCAATCCAATCAAGAAGCTGAACGGTGCGACTGCTGTCGCGTTCATCGCCGACATCACCGTCCGATACGTCGTCCCCCACAGCATCATCACCGACAACGGCACCAACTTCGCCAAAGGCGCCTTGCCCGTTTCTATGCGAACCAGGGTATCCGACTGGACCTAGCGTCTGTTGTCCATCCGCAGTCAAACGGCAGGGTGAAGCAAGCAAATGGCCTCATCCTGTCCGGCATCAAGCCCTGCCTGATCGAGCCACTGGAGCGATCGGCCGGCTGCTGGATCGACGAGCTGCCTGCCGTCCTCTGGAGTCTTCGGACCACTCCCAAAAGATCAACCAGCTTTACGCCCTTCTTCCTCGTGTACGGTGCCGAGGCTATCATCCCCACGGATATCGAGTTCGACTCGCCTCGTGTCACTATGTACACAGAGGCGGAAGCAAAGGAGGCGCGAGAAGACGGCGTCGACCTGCTGGAAGAGGCTTGGCTACTGGCATGCAGCTGGTCCGCCATCTACCAGCAGAGCCTGCACCGCTACCACAACAAGAAGGTCAAGCCGCGTACATTCCGCGAACGACACCTTGTGCTCCGCCTAATCCAGCGATCAGCCGGCCGGCACAAGCTCGCTTCACCTTGGGAAGGCCCCTTCATCGTCAGCAAGGCCCTGGGCAACGACTCGTACTACCTCATCAACGCCCAAAAGCCCAGGGCACGCAAGCGAAGCACAGCCAGCGTAGAGACGGAATGGCCATGGAACACGAACCTACTCCGTCCGTTTCACAGTTAAAGCGAGTGTATGTACCACGCCAACTTTTGTATTAAGTAAAGACCTCAGGTCCCCCGAGATGCACTCGGGGGCTACCTTTTTATCCATGAGATAGGCCTATACCATGAATTGAGTCTTTTCGTATATTCTCGCCCCGTCCGGGTTCCGGTCAGCCGACCCAGGGGCTCGCCGTCTTGGCCTGAGTCCGCTCCAGCCAGGGCCGACTAGTAGTGTGCCGACGCCAAAGCCTTCTCTTCGCTCCATGTCACAGCTCGCAGCGCGGATGTTCGACTGGCAAGAGTCAAAGGTCGAAAACGCTGTCCACATGAAAAATGACCAAGGAAAACACTGGCTACGGCCAAGCCGGCCTCTCGCCTCCCTCTTCCTGCTGTTCAGCAGCCGGACAGGCCAGCTTCTCGCTCGACTAAGCTACTCGCTAAGCGGCTGAAGTAACTTGCCTGTTCTGAAACGACCAAGTCCCTGACCCAGCCACAGAGCGCAGCGCGGTTGTCCGGCTGGCAGGGAGGTGGCCAAGGGAATGCAGCGAAGGAAAAAGCCAAAGAGGGCAAAAGCAAACTCAAGCTAGAACCCGGCAACACATGCAAAATGTGGGGATTTAAACTTTGTAAATTACAAAAGGGCCCGGGGCCAGCATTCGTCTAGTTTAAAAATACACCCCCAGTGGGTGGAACTGCGCATAACTAACATTGTTTTCAAGCACGAGACAGAAAAACTCGAACAAAGATCTAGGCGGGCGGCTCCTCAAGCGGCACGGACTGGTCGGCAGCAGGCGTAGCTCCGGCTGGTGGGGCTGCCGGCTGGGGAGTCTCGGTCTGGCGGTCGGTGACAGCTGACGTGGTCTCCGGCTTGTCGCTAGGTGGTGCAGGTTCGGGCCGAGTCTGGCTGGTCGCTCCGCCACCTAGTGCGGCGTAGCTGCCGCCCTCATCCTGGTCGTCCCCGTAGCCTTCGTCGCTAGGGGCAATCTCCTCCACCGAGTCCTTCCCATCTGACGGGTTCAGGCCGAACCAAGACGGGGGCACTTCGGCGCCGTTGTCTTCCTGCTCCAGGAAAAAGACGCTGACATCAGCATATTCGGCACGAGCCGACGCTCGGATGGCGATAGCGTCGCGCTCCGCCGCCAGCTCCGGCAGCGCCTCCTGGCGGAAGGTGGCCAGCTACGCCAGGCGCACGTCGGGGTATCAAGCCTTGACGAACTCCAGCGCCTTCGCGGCCCCAGACCGCGCCGCGGAGCTCTTCCAGGCTTCGAGCCGGTCGGCCGCCACCTCCAACCAGTCGGCCGTCCGACTGGGAGTCCGGGGGATCTGAGAACCCGGCCATAAGCCCTCCAAGACCTGCGACCCGGCCCGCTGAAGCCGGCGGAGTAGGTGTCTCGTTGGCTCGAGGCGCATCCGGACGGCCATGAGCTGTTCGCGCAAGGTCCGAGGCCGGTCCTACGCGATCTCCTTGCCCCGCCGCCTGCACTCCTCACGCTGGGCCTCAATAGCCTTGCAAACGGCGACAGAGTGGCCCGAGAGTAACTCTATTCAAAAAAGACAAAGGTGTCAGAAGTGGGCTTCCAGCAACAGCTGGCAGCCAGCAGTCGGCAACAAAAAGAAAGGGATGCACCTTCGAGCAGATCCTCGATCACGGAGTAGCCGTCCCGAAGGATCTTCTCCTTCTCAGACCAGTCCGAGCGCTGGATCTCGAAGTCGGCCGTGAGGTTTTCCTCGTCCGCCTTCAGCTGCCGGACCCGCTCCGCGTGCCGCTCGGCCAGGTCCGCCAGCTCCTTCTCCAACCCGTCGCGCGCCGAGGCCTCCTGGTCACACTCCTGCCCCGCAACCCAGAGCTGGCCCTCGAGCTCGGCCACGCACTCCCTCAGCTGGGCGGCAGCCGCTGAAACAAACAAGAGACGTCACCGTCTACTCCAACAAAAACAAGAACACGCCGCCTGAGAAGATCCGGCCCGACTGCTCAGCAGTCGGCCCGAATCTCGGGGGCTACACCCAGCGGGTGCGCTGGCGCGCTCCCCACTGGAAGCCGGCTTACGTACCTCAGCTCTGAGTCAGCTCATTGGTCCGGGTGTTGAGCGTCCGGTTCTGCGTGTTGTAGGCGGCTGCCCGCATGTTTTGGTAGTCCTGCACCAAAAACAAGCATTTCAGCAAACAAGAACAAGAATACCTTTGAGTTCCATCCCGCCTGCTCAGCAGTCGGCTCGGAACTCGGGGGCTACACCCTGTGAGTGCGCTGGTGCGCCCCCACGGAAGGTTACAAGATGAAAAAGCAAAAACAAGATGCGACTACCCGGACGGACGACCGCAGCACCAGCAGCTCTCCCCTCGCCTTTAGGAGAGTCGCGTTGTGGGTGAGGAACTGGTCCTCCATGTCCCGCACCGCCAGGTTCAGGGCTGCTGGGCCGGCCCCTGCCACCCAACCTGAAGGAGCAGTGCTCGTAGCTCCGGTGCTGACCCCCCGCGAGCTCGAGGCCGTGGCCTCCAGCCGCCTTGGCTCTGAGGTCGCCCGCGTCGCACGCGGGCGCGTCCATGCAGGAAGGCATGCCACCAAGGCCCGGCCCGCCGCCTGCCCACCGCCGGCTTGCGGCGCCCCCGGCTGGTTGGGCCCGCCACCTCCTCGACCACCAGCATCCGGCGCGTGCCGAACCTCCTCCGCCTCCGGGATGGCGGCGTTGGTGACCACCAGCCCCGGCACCGACTGGCCGGCTCTAGCTGCCCCTAGCAGCGGTCGGTTCTTCGCCGCCTGCACTTCCGGCTGCTCAAGGGTGATGGTCTCCGGGACCTCACCACCAGCCGGATCCACCGTAGCCCTTGTATCGGCCTCCGCCTGCGCCTTTTCCGTGGCCTCCTGCTCCTCGCGTGCCTCCCGCGCGTTCCTCGCCGTCGCCTCTCGAAGAGCGGCAGCCGGATCCACGCGCCTGGCCTCCTCGGAGCCGCCCGCTGCGTCCATCAACGAGGCAGAGGGAGCCCGCGTGATGGCACAGGCCGTCCTGTTCAACAAGAAAGCAAAATATGAAGAAACCCCCAGCGGAGAAGAAAAGATGGAAGTCAGGGCAGCAAGCGCGCATACCCGGACGTATACGGCATGGGCTTGGGCCCCTTCCGGTCGGCGGCCACCTTCAGGGCCTCTTGCCTCCTGGTCACGTCCGCCTGCTTAACCTTCTTCGCCGTGTGGCTGCAAAACCTCCCCGCAAGGAGGCGGCGTTTATTTCCGCCGGCTGGAGTAGCCGACCGCGATGCAGAAGAGCCGGCTCCTGCCACCGCGCCTCCGCCAGGTCGGCGCCGCTCCTCGTCATCCTCGTCATCGTCCGGCCAAGACCGGACGTCACCGACTCCTCCACCTCCCGAGGAGCCGCCTGCTCCGACGCTGCCTCCTCCGATGGCCTCGTCGTCGCCACCTTCCTCCATGGCGGCCGCTCCCAGCTCGGGGTCGCCCATGTCGCTGTCTTCGTGGTCCAGCATCCATGCTCGGTCAGCAGCCGGCCTGCCCTGGCCCGGGAAGTGCTGCATCATGGCCGGCTGGTCAGGACGGAAGAAACGAAAGCATTATAAGTAAAGCAGCCAGACCTGGTACTTACCACTGGGGGCGGGTTGGTCTGACCGTATGGCTCCTTGCCGATGTGCCACTCCTCCTCGCTGAGCTTGCAGTTGGAGAAGTAGTTCACATGGCGGACCACCTCCACCTCCAGCATCTCCTTGGTGGACATCCGGCATGGGTCCCGACGGCCGCTCATCTCGCTGATGAGATGCGGCCGAAGTTGGAGGGGCGACACCCGGCTCATGATGAAGCCGGCCAGTAGGTCGGCCGGCTTGATCCCCTCCTGGTCGGTCATCTCTTGAAGCCGGGCGAGGACGCTGACGATGAGTGCCGGCAGGCGCTTCAGCAGCTGCTGTTGCCAGTTGTCCCGCGGCCCAGCAGGCGGCCCGGGCACGAAGGCCGGCAGGTTGATGTAGTCGTTGACCGGATGGAGATTCCGGACGTAGAAATAAGACTTCTGCTAGAGCTTAGTCGACTCGTGCAGAGGGATGGCCGGGAAGCGGGTGCCGCCTCCTGAGCGCCTCACGGTGACGCATGGCCCGCACTGGGCTGGCTCGTCCTTCGCCGACGTGCCCAGCTTGAGGTAGAAGAACCTACCCCAGAGCTCAAGCATGGGCAGGACGCCGAGGTACCCCTCGCAGAGCGTGACGAAGGCCGCCAAGAGCACCACCGTGTTGGGGGTGAGGTGATGCGGCTGCAGGCGGTGGAAGTCGAGGAAAGCCCGGAAGAAGTTACTAACCGGGAGCCTAAAGCCGCGAAGGAAGTGCATGCGGAAGACAACAAACTCGCCGGGCTCCGGCCGCGGTGAGATCTCCCGCTCGGGCGGAAGGCGCACGCCCACGTTGTCGGCGTGGGGGAGTCTCCGCGTCGTGCGGAGGAAGTCGATGTGATCTTCGTGCACGTTGGAGCCCAGCCAGCCGCTCTTCGCCATGGATGGTAGACGGCAAGGAGAGGCTCGAGGACGAGAGCGAGGCGACGCTGCGGCAGCGCGGGGCAACCGCGGAGGAACAGTGGCCGCGGTGGAGCAGCAACTGCGGCGGAGCGGCAGCAGAGGAGCGGCCACAGCGGCGGCAAGAGGAAGAGGAGGGAGTGTGAGGGGATGCGCGTGCGCTTCACCGCCCCTCCTCCTCCCCCCACTTATAGCCAGCTGGGGGCGAAGCCGAGGCGACGTGGGGGCGTGGGATTAACTGCACCCCACATCCCGCACGCCCCCTTGTATTCCGCGCATTGAAGGCGCATTAATCGCGCCACGGAAGGGCAACTGCCCCCTCCGACCGCAGCGGATCCGCGCGTGGGCCGAGGCCCTGTGGTGGCGGGCCCCAGCCTGCAGCGACATCCCGTCGCGCGCGTGGGCTGGGAGGCCGGCTTGACCCGTTGATGCCGCGTGGCGCCACCCCCGCTCCCGCCTCGTCGATTCGATTCCGCCAGGTGGCCACCGATTGGCTGGCTATTGGCGTCCGGCTCCTTCCAGCCGGACGGGGCGGAAGGCGGAAGATCTCTCGAAGGGGAAAGTACTAAGGCCTTTAGCCGGTCCGCCGCAGAGCCTCGCCAGCTTCAGGGACTACTGTCGGGGGGATAGACCCCGTGTAGTCTCACTCGCACCTAACAACATTTCAAGGCATCGGGGCAAGCCAGGCCCCTCAGGCCGGCAGGTCTCACGACGGGTTCCCAGAGCCGGTTGGTGCCATCCAGCCAGCCTCCAGAAGACGGTGCGCTCTCCAAGGGCGGCATGGGTACGGGCCGGCTTCTAGCTGGCGGTCCGCCCCTTCCCTCGGAGTCCGAGCCCGACCAGGCGACAAGCTGGGGCATGGCCGTAGTGCGCCATGCCTCCTCCGAAGCAAGGCCATATGGCTACAGTGGGCACCGCCCGGCGGCCGCTGACCCGCCCGGCGCGGAGCTGTAGCCACGGCGCGCCTGACACCGCTCCCGTCGGCTTGGGCGGTGCCACAGTGAAGAGCCATCAGCGGGGCCCGCAGGCGGCGGGCCCCGTCTATCGGCCGGTTCCTCGGCAGCTGCAAGGCCCAGCAGAGGCGGGCCCAGCAGCCGGCGGATAACCCGGCCCCCATAGACGCTGACTGCCAGGGCCTACCACCTGGCCATATTACCATTGTACCCCTGGGAGGTTAGCCTATGAAACCCCCCAGGCCACACCCATGCAAAGGGGTCCTCCCATATTCCATCCGAGCCCTATACACACCACAGCCAGGGAGAGGACAGAGCTGGCCTCGCCCTTCTTCTTCCTCTGGCCGAATAGCTCTAGGACCACCATTGTACTCTTTGCTTCATTGTGACCATGCGAAGACCTCGCAGAGCAGGTGTAGGGGTTTCATCTCTTAGGAGAGCCCTGAACCTAGGTATATCTCGTGTCCGTCCGAGCTTGTGCCCACTCCCGCTTCAAGGACCCGACGACGATCTCATGGCCCCAACCACGATAAGCCACCCCCTGGCATCTATCGAGATTTTACCACGACAGAGTTTTTGCCATAGAAAAGTTAGAATACAGTAGATATAATGCAAGAACAAAATTTGAATGGGTTTCCTTCAGTACTTAAAGTAAAGATTGGTTTTCTTATACTAACGGATCTCACGAAGGTTTTGTTGAGTTTTGTGTGATTGAAGTTTTCAAGTTTTGGGTGAGATTACGATGGATGAAGGAATAAGGATTAGCAAAAGGCTAAGCTTGGGGATGCCCGAGGCACCCCAAGATAATATTCAAGAAGTATCAAGCAACTAAGATTGGGGATGCCCCCGAGTGGCATACCCTCTTTCTTCTAACGACCATCGGTATTTTACTTGGAGCTATATTTTTATTCGTCACATATTATGAGTTTTTCTTGGAGCGTCTTGTATGATATGAGTCTTTGCTTGTTTTGCTTTTTATTTCAAGTCTTGAATCCTTGCTGGACACACCTTTTTGAGAGAGCCAAAAATTATACTATGCTTGCTCCTATGCTTCACTTAAATTTTTAGAGCCTTGGAATTGCTCTAGTGCTTCACTTATATCTTTTCGAGCACGGTGTGCTTTGTTATTTTTGAAGAAATGCTCTCATGCTTCACTTAGATTTATTTGAGAGTTAGTAAAATCTTGAAGAAATTCTCTCTTCCTTCACTTAGATTAATTTGAGAGAAAGAAATATTATGCTCATGTTCTCCACTTATATTTGTTTGAGCTTATTAAAAGCAACATATGAAACTAGTCCCAAAGTGATAGATATCCAAGAAGGATATAATAAAAACTTTCATGAAGATCATTGGACAAAATAAACTTGGTTCTTAGTAATAGTTTTGAGATATGACGATATAATATGTGAGCCATGTTGATAAGTAATTGTGCTTTAGTAAGAATATTGGTGTTAAGATTTGTGATTCCCTATGCAAGTATGAAAGTCAATAGTTATGCAATGAAATTATATCTTACTTATGGTGCATTATTCGGTGTTACTTATGCTTAATGCTTGCTTACGAGATTATTCGTTTCTTGGTTGGGCGCTTCTCAATCTTTTTACTAGCCTTCATTTGCACTAAGTATGATCACTACTTGTGCATCCAAAACCCTTTAAACCAGTTTTGCCATATGAGTCCACTATACCTACCTATATACGGTATTTCCGTGCCGTTCTAAGCAAATTTGTATGTGCCATCTCTAATTTTCAAAATAAATTTCTCTTCTGTGTGCTCGTACCGCTCGCGAGGCTGTGAGGGGTGGCCGATATTTTCCATGCTAGATGTGTTATTCTCACGATGAGTGTTTATCCACTTGTCATTGCACGAGAGTACGGTAAAGGTATTAGGGATGCCCAGTCCCAAAATGAAAAATGAATTTACTTTATGTTGTCAAATAATAAATTCCTTGGAAAGTGTTGGTATGGAGGGCACCCGTGGATACGGCTAGCCATGGAAAGTGAAAGAAATGGTGTAAAAAGGAATAAACTTTATTTTCTGTTTGGGAACAGCCTATGATATATCTAGCATGGAAAGTGTGGGGAGCTCTAAGTCATTTTCCTTGGTGGGAAAAGTATGCCTCTCAAAATGTTTTTATCTCTCAATTTAAGCTTTGAGCTCTGGCACCTCTACAAATCCCTACTTCCCTTCACGAAGGGCCTTTCTTTACTTTATGCAATTTTTATTTTGAGTCTCCATCTTCTCTTATAAAGCACCAACTAAGGGGCACTATGATCGTACTTGAGCATTGGGTGTAGCTAATATTCGAGTGTGTTTCATGAATAGATCAATGATTGAGCATGATGGGCTAGGGATAACCTGCTTTAGCGTTGATATTTTGAAAGACATGGTTGCTTGTTGATATGCTTGAGTATTTAAGTTATCATGTCAAAACTAGACTAATGCATTGAACCATATAAAAGTCCAAATGTCCGTGCTATTAAGAAAAGAATATGTGATGAACATGTTAGGCAGCATTCCACATCAAAAATTCTGTTTTTATCATTTACCTACTCGAGTCCGAGCAGGAATTAAGCTTGGGGATGCTGATACGTCTCCAATGTATCTATAATTTTTTATTGTTCCATGCTGTTATATTATCATTCTTGGATGTTTTATAATCATTTTATAATCATTTTATATCATTTTTTGGTACTAACCTACTGACATAGTGCCCAGTGCCAGTTGCTGTTTTCTGCATGTTTTTTACATCGCAGGAAATCAATACCAAACGGAGTCCAAACATAGCGAAACTTTTTGTGGATTTTTTTTGGACCAGAAGACATCCAGTGGGCCGAAGAAGCACCTGGGGGGTGCTCCGAGGGGAGCACAACCCACCAGGGCGAGCCTGGAGGCCCAGGCGCGCCCAGGTGGGTTGTGCCCACCTTGGCCGCCTCCCGCACCGCCTCTTTGCTCTATAAATACCCCAATATTCTAGAAACCCTAGGGGAGTCGATGAAAATCAATTCCAGCCACCGCAAGTTCCAGAACCACAAGATCCAATCTAGACACCATCACGGAGGGGTTCATCATCCTCATTGGTGCCTCTCCGATGATGCGTGAGTAGTTCATTGTAGACCACCAGGTCTGTAGTTAGTAGCTAGATGGCTTTCTCTCTCTCGTTTGATTCTCAATACAATGGTCTCTTGGAGATCCATATGATGTAACTCTTTTTTGCGGTGTGTTTGTTGGGATCCGATGAACTTTGAGTTTATGATCAGATCTATCTTTTTATCCATGAATGTTATTTGAGTCATCTTTGATCTCTTATATGCATGATTGCTTATAGCATCGTATTTCTTCTCAGATATTTGGGTTTTGTTTGGCCAACTCGATCTATTTATCTTGCAATGGGAAGAGGTGCTTTGTGATGGGTTCGATCTTACGGTGCTTGATCCCAGTGACAGAAAGGGAAATGACATGTATGTATCGTTGCCATTAAGGATAACAAGATAGGGTCTATTTCTACATAAATAGATCTTGTCTACATCATGTCATCGTTCTTATTGCATTACTCCGTTTTTCCATGAACTTAATACACTAGATGTATGCTGGATAGCGGTCGATGTGTGGAGTAATAGTAGTAGATGCAGGCAGGAGTCGGTCTACTAATCTTGGACGTGATGCCTATATAATGATCACTGCCTAGATATCATCATGATTATTTGAAGTTCTATCAATTGCCCAACAGTAATTTGTTTCCACCATTTGCTATTTTTCTCGAGAGAAGCCAGTAGTGGAAACTACGGCCCCCGGGTCTCTTCTTTAATATATTTGCCTTCAAAATCTATTTTGCTATTCGCTCTTTTATTTAGTTGCAACTTTTATTTCAGATCTATTAATCCAAAAACACAAAAATACCTTGCTGCAATTTTTACTTATTTATTTTATCTCGCGTTCCCGCGAGATCTATTTATCCAATCTACTACAATTTTATCTATCTCGTTACCCGAAAGGGATTGACAACCCTTTAACACGTCGGGTTGCAAGTATTTGTTCTTTGTGTGCAGGAGCTGTTTACATGGTGTTGTGTGGTTCTCCGACTGGTTCGATAACCTTGGTCTCATCACTGAGGGAAATACCTACCATCACTGTGCTGCATCATCCCTCCCTCTCTGGGAAAAAACCGACGTAGTTCTAGCAGACATCAGTAATACCTAGTGCATCTGATCTAATGAAAATCTTTTGTGACAACACTGGAGCAATTGCCTTGGCGAAGGAATCCAGGTTTCACAAGAGAACCAAACACATCAAGAGACGCTTCAACTCCATTCGTGAACAAGTCAAGGATGGAGACATAGAAATTTGCAAGATACATACAGATCTGAATGTAGCAGACCCGTTGACTAAGCCTCTTCCACGAACAAAACATGATCAGGACCAGGACTCCATGGGTGTTAGATTCATTACAATGCAATCTAGATTATTGACTCTAGTGCAAGTGGGAGACTGAAGGAAACATGCCCTAGAGTCAATAATAAAGTTGTTATTTTATATTTCCTTATTCATGATAAAGGTTTATTATTCATGCTAGAATTGTATTGATCGGAAACCTAAATACATGTGTGAATACATAAACAAACACCGTGTCCCTAGTGAGCCTCTACTTGACTAGCTCGTTGATCAAAGATGGTTATGGTTTCCTAACCATGGACATGAGTTGTCATTGGATAACGGGATCACATCATTAGGAGAATGATGTGATGGACAAGACCCACCCGTTAGCTTAGCATAATGATCGTTCAGTTTTATTGCTATTGCTTTCTTCATGTCAAATACATATTCCTTCGACTATGAGATTATGCAACTCCCAGATACCAGAGGAATGCCTTGTGTGCTATCAAATGTCACAACGTAACTGGGTGATTATAAAGATGCTCTACAGGTATCTCCGAAGGTGTTTGTTTAGTTGGCATAGATCGAGATTAGGATTTGTCACTCCGAGTATCGGAGAGGTATCTCTGGGCCCTCTCGGTAATACACATCATAAGCTTGCAAGCAAATGACTAAGGAGTTAGTCACGAGGTGATGTATTACGGAACAAGTAAAGAGACTTTCCGGTAACTAGATTGAACTAGTTATGAAGATACCGACGATCAAATCTCGGGCAAGTAACATACCGATGGACAAAGGGAATTACGTATGTTGTCATAACGGTTCGACCGATAATGATCTTCGTAGAATATGTAGGAGCCAATATGGGCATCCAGGATCCGCTATTCGTTATTCACCGGAGAAGAGTCTCGGTCATGTCTACATAGTTCTCGAACCCATAGGATCCGCACGCTTAACGTTCGATGACGATATAGTATTATATGAGTTATGTGATTTGGTGACCAAATGTTGTTCAGAGTCCCGGATGAGATCACGGACATGACGAGGATTCTCGAAATGGTCGAGAGGTAAAGATTGATATATAGGACAATAGTATTCAGAGACCGGAAGTGTTTCGAGGGGTACCGGGTACTTATCGGGTCACCGGAAGGGGTTCCGGGCACCCCTGACAAAAGATATGGGCCTTATGGGCCAAGAGGGGAAACGCACCAGCCACAAGGAGCTGGTGCGCCCCCCATATGGTCCAGCCTGAGGAGGAGAAGGAAAGGGGAGAAGGGAAAGGCAAGTGTGGATTAGGATGCCCACTTCCTTCCCTCTCCCCCCTCTTTCCTTCCACCTCCGACAAACATGGCAGGGGGGGGGGGGGGCGGCCAAAGGGCATGAGCCCAAGTAGGATTCGGACATACTTGGGGCACACCTTGGACACTCCCCTCTCCCTCCCACCAATATATACAAGGAGGGGGGCGTCTAGCACACCCCAGGCAATTGCCTAGACGTGTGCGGCGCCGCCTCCACCGTTTACACCCTCAGTCATATTTTCGTAGTGCTTAGGCGAAGCCCTGCGGAGATCACTTCACCATCACCGTCACCACGCCGTCGTGCTGACGGAACTCATCTACTACCTTGACGTCTTGCTGGATCAAGAAGGCAAGGGATGTCACTGAGCTGAACCTGTGCAGAACGCAGAGGTGACGTGCATTCGGTACTTGATCGGTTGAAGCGCGAAGAAGTTCGACTACATCAACCGCGTTGTGAAACGCTTCCGCTTACGGTCTATGAGGGTACGTAGACACACTCTCCCCCTCGTAGGTATGCATCGATGACCCACAAGTATAGGGGATCTATCATAGTCCTTTTGATAAGTAAGAGTGTCGAACCCAACGAGGAGCACAAGGAAATGACAAGCGGTTTTTAGAAAGGTATTCTCTGCAAGCACTGAAATTACCGATAACAGATAGTTGTGTGATAAGATAATTCATAATGGGTAACCAGTAACAAAAGTAACTAAGGTGCAGCAAGGTGGCCAAATCCTTTTTTGTAAGAAAGGACAAGCCTGGACAAACTCTTATATAAAGCAAAGCGCTCCCGAGGACACATGGGAATTACTGTCAAGCTAGTTTTCATCATGCTCATATGATTCGCGTTCGTTACTTTGATAATTTGATATGTATGTGGATCAGTGCTTGGTTGCTGCCCTTACTTGAACAAGCCTCCCACTTATGATTAACCCCTCTCGCAAGCATCCGCAACTACGAAAGAAGAATTAAGATAAATCTAACCATAGCATGAAACATGTGGATCCAAATCAGCCCCTTACGAAGCAACGCATAAACTAGGGTTTAAGCTTCTGTCACTGTAGCAACCCATCATCTACTTATTACTTCACAATGCCTTCCCCTAGGCCCAAATCATGGTGAAGTGTCATGTAGTCGACGTTCACATAACACCACTAGAGGAAAGACAACATACATCTCACCAAAATATCGAACGAATACCAAATTCACATGATTACTTATAACAAGACTTCTCCCATGTCCTCAGGAACAAACGTAACTACTCACAAAGCATATTCATGTTCACAATCAAAGGGGTATTGAATAGCATTAAGGATCTGAACATATGATCTTCCATCGAATAAACCAACTAGCATCAACTACAAGGAGTAATCAACACTACAAGCAACCCACAGGTACCAATCTGAGATTTTGAGACAAAGATCAGATACAAGAGATGATCTAGGCTTTGAGAGGAAATGGTGCTGGTGAAGATGTTGATAGAGATTGACCCCCTCTTGATGAGAGGATCATTGGTGATGACAATGGCTTCGATTTCCCCCTCCCGGAGTGAAGTTTCTCCGGCAGAACAGCTCCGCCGGGGCCCTAGATTGGTTCTGCACAGGTTCTGCCTCGAGACAGTGGCGCTTCGTCCCGAAAACTTCCTTATGATTTTTTTCCAGGTAAAAACGTACCATATAGTAGAAGATGGGCATCGGGGGCCTGCCAAGGGGCCCACTGTAGGGTAACGCAGCAGAAAACAAAATTTTTCCGACCTACGCACCAGCCCAGGACCACTATGGAGACTGCATACAAGGTTTGATCATTTTCGTTACCGACTCGTAGCGCAGCGGAAGTAGAGTCGATGACGATCGGTGGTGCAGATCCCCGCAGCTAGGATTTACAACCTCCCAACCGCGAGGATGTATACCCTCGTCTTCCCTTCGGACAGCCCTCCGGGAGGCGGTCGAACAGTCCCCCGGACGGTGTCGCGGACAGCCCTACGGGAGGACCTTCGAAACTCGAACGGTCACTCGGACAGCCCTTCGGGAGGACTCATAGACCTCAGACCGTCACTTGGACAGCCCTTCAGGAGGCACTCACGAACAGCCCCTCAGGCACTAAGATCGAAACTACGACCTCTCTACAGAGTTGCACACATACGGTGTCATCTATCCGGCAGGGCTTCGCCGTCCAGAACTAGTTCCCACCGGAACCCAGACAGCCTTTCGGCTCTACGAAACTCTTTTCGTGGGAGGGAGAGAGAAGCCAGATTATTGCATGGCACTTGTATGAGAGAAGGGATGAGTGTGGAGGGCTGCCCCTCCACCTCTATTTATAGGAAAGCCAAGGGGTAGGGTAGTTATCCAATAAAACCCAAAGGCATATGAGGGAAGTCCTTCCACAAGGACCTAAAGGAGAAACCAAGGAACAAGAGGGGCTCCAAGGTGGAGCCCCTAGTGTGGCCGGCCACTCCCCCATGAGGGCCCCCCAAAGGGGGTTCTCATCCATCCACATCACCTTCTAGAAGCCTTTAGCAAAAGCCCTAAAAGGTGGCTTCCAAAAATTATCCAAAAAGCACTTTCACTATTCACGACGACATTTTTCAGCGTCCGTTCGAACTGAAAATATTTATGTGGGCTTAGAACAATTCCAGTACCCACTAAAATAATTTTCAACGCGTTCTGGAACAATTCCAGATTAGTGATTTTCATCTACGAAAAGCATCTGAAGCGGTTCCGGTAGCTCCGAAACATTTCCGGTTTTTCTTCCAGAAAATTCCCAGAAGTTTCCAGAATGATTCTGGCACCCTCCAAGAATTATCAGGCATGTGCCGAAACCAATTTGACTTAATGGTATCCTCTGAAACAACTTTTCAGTTTCACCGGAACTCATCCGGTGACCTCTCTCTGCGGAACTTTTCCGCTGTCCGAAACTTTTCGGTGTCCGAAACTTTTTCGGTGATTTTCTCTCAGACTCCCTGTCTAGTATTCAGCAGATAGATGACCCTTAAGCGTGTGACCCTATAGGTTCGGTGAAGTATAGACATGACACGGAACCCCTTCCGATCAATGATCAACATCGGAGCCGTGGACACCCATATTGACCCCTATACCCACACGAATGAATATTCGAGTGAACCTCCAGTTGCCGTGTGCTATTCCTGTTGCTTCGCGATATGTTACAAATACCTGAGGTGAGACATGTTGGCATTCCCGTGGATCAACAACTTGTCCACTATGCTAGTTACCTCGTTACCGGTATTGTTCTCTTTTCTCGTTACCGTGTTCCGGCATCCCAGTGATCAAATCACAAAGTGTCTGGCCAGACGATGATGGATACCGTAACACCGAGAGGGCCCAGAGATATCTCTCCATCGTCGGAGGAGCAAATCCCAATCTTGAGCTATCAAGTTACTTGACATACTTTCCCATGAACCCGTAAGCCGCCGTAATAGCCACCCATTTACGGATGACGTTTAACAAACCCCAAAGTTCATGAAGCAAGCATGAAGAAACTCGATACTCTCATGGTCTGAGGAATCATGCAAACGTTAACCATCTCTGTGTTATTAACCATTAACTTGTGACGAATGAATCTCATAGCATAACACCAATCGGGTCGATTCAACACAAATGTTCTTCTAACATTGTGCCCTCAAAGTTGATGGCATAGACATGCCCATGATTGGGAAAACATAATCATCATGCAACACTTGAGCTAGTCTTAGAGGCATGACTAGGAATACATTTTACCGTTTATTATTCCACACGTGCACATGGGTTTTCCCCAGAGCCTTTATGGATATACGGGCTCAGGAACCACAGCAGTTATAGCATGGAACATAAACCTAATTATGAACACGGAGATAAATAATAACATTTATTATTGCCTCTAGGGCATATCTCCTACAGACTCCCACTTGCACTAGAGTCAATAATCTAGTTAATGCTAATGCACTTTACACCTGTGGCACACCGGTGTAAATATGCTTCGCTTGTGGTATAGCCTGATGTCCAACGGATCTGACGACTTCAGCTCCGTGTGTATCTTTGCATATCCTCGCATCTTCACGCTTTCACAAAATTCATATTTTGTGTGGACTTGGCTTGGTATGTATGCGAATCACAGGTCGAACCTGGATTCCTCAGACTGAGTTATGGAGCAACTACCTGTAGTAGTGTCCCATTGACAAAAGCCATCTTGGAACCATACTAAGTTCATGAATGAACTATATGATTCAACATCTTCTTTGTCGCTTTTAAAAGCGGCAACATACTTTGCCTCTGTTATAGAATTCGCCACAGTAACTTGTTTGGAACAATTTCCAACTGCCGTGCCACCATATTGTGTGTTACACAAAACCCTTAACTTAAATCGAAAATCGCTTGGAGCATGGATGAAGACTGTATCGATGTAACCTTTTACAACAAACTCTTCATGATCTCCGCTTGCGAGAAAACATGTCATCAGTGCTACTATAGTACTCAATGACCCTTTTTCACTGTTGTCCCATGATCAGTACTTTTGATCACTTTGGTATCTATACTCGCAACAACTTTGGGAGTATTGGACATATCTGGTTGTTTTACATACCATGGAATACATGATTAATCCAAACATAAGAGTGTGTGGAATCTCCATCATGTATTTTGCTCATCAGTGTTTTGGGACACCGAGTCTTGCAAAAACTCTTTCCATGTGACTTCGGCAAGAATCACTCCTTGACGTTTTTTAATACTAAAAGGTTTTAGCATTTTGTCAATATGTATCTTTGCTCAGCCACATCAGGTAAATCTATCTCCATAGATCATCATGCTTAATATAAAGGCTATTTAGCCCAAGCACTTCATTGAAAAACTATTTCCAAATGAAGTCCTAATTCGTGTCAAGAAATTTAATTCCAATTACCAATGTGTCAAGCACACAAGGTTTTTAGAAATATTATTATGCTCCCACTTACTTTCTTGAATTATAAGCATCTTCGTTATCCATTGATGAAGTCAAAACTCCTTTGACCATTTCATCAAAACATGAAGATTCCAACTCCACTTTGCTCTCTTCTGTCCATCGCTGGAACTCTGAAGTTTGCACCCTTACTAGCATCCTCTGGATTGACAAAATACCTTGGACTGTAACACATGCAAGTCCTTGGTTTCATTTCCATCAGATGGAAATCCTTTTGTCTTCCATTGTTTTATATCTCATGATATGAAATATGTATTAATTGCTAGTTCAACCCGAACCGACTTTAAGCATCGCTACGGTGAAGCAACCTCATCGTAGTCAACTCCTTGAACTTGTATATTGCAACAAGTCGAGCTTTATGGATAAAACATTTTTATTCGTATCAGTTATAGTTCCATAAATATTCGTCAGACTCTAAGTCTTCCGAAAGGTGTATCAAGGTTTTAATCTTGAATCACTTATACGGAAACTATCTCGGATTGTATTGGCATTTAGCCAATTCCGGAGTCGGGGCCCATCAACGCTTCCTTGTGTATCGTAGGTATACTGTTGTCTAACAACAATATCTCATTTGCGCACCTGAGAGGTTTGCACGAGCCTTGCCCACGTGGTTCAGCTGCAAGTTCGATCGAAGTCCACACATTTTATTGTAGAGACTTTCGTATCAGTCGCAGTAGGAAACTCTGGAATTACTTCCAAGGTCTCTTTCCTTTGACCTGATGACGAAGATACTGTTTATCTCGTCGAGTTGCACTATTCTCCCACTCACCTTTTGAAAGAACCATTTTCTTCAAAAAGCATACCGTTCTTTGTGGCAAACCTATTTGCCTCGGTATAGTGAGGGAGGAATACCCAATTACTTGGGATAACCTACAAAGTAGCACTTGTCTGATTTGGAATAGGTTTGTAACCTTTTACACAAGCCCCATATTCCAAATGTTAAGAAAAGATACAACATGGTTGGGCGTACCATACCATGGCGTCATTTCAACAGACCTGATGGAGCTCTTTTCAGTGTAAAAGCCGCAGTCTCTAAAGCATCACTTTAAAAGGGATAAATGGCAAATTTATTTATGTCATATTTGATCTTACCATGTCATAAATGGTTCGATTACATCTTCACGGACTTTCCACTTGCAGTGGTGTTCCGGGAGGTGCAAGTTATGAAACCCCTTTCACAACTCATCAGACATTCGCTAAACTTGTAACTCAAATATTCCTTTCTGCAATCCAATTGTAGAAACATAATTTTCTCGTTACAATAACTTCTACTTCATTGTCGAAAACCTTTTGACTGAATTCAAAAGATCTAGACTTATGTCTCATCAAGTAAATATCCATATATCTACTTGAGTCATTTCTGAAGATAGATAAATCCACTACTTGCAACAACATTTATTGGACTACATACATCATGATGCATGATCACCAATACGTTCTTTGTTCGTTCCTTATGGCCTGTGAACGGTATTTTAGTCACTTCACTTTTTGGAGAAAAGTTGCAAGTGTCAGATGATTCAAAATCAAATGACTTCAAAATCCATCATAATGGAATTTTCCATGCGGGTTTCTCCAATGTGACCAAATGCAGTGCCACACTTGTGTGGTATTCTTTTAGTCTTGCGACATTTAGCGTCAGTGTTATGGATGTATCATATTACCATCAATATTCATAATTTACGTCCCATCTGGATGGAAGCATGGCCCTTCATGTTATTCATAATACTGAACAACAATTGTTCTTTTATGAACAACCCTTTTGCAACAAACATTTTGCAATGGGCTAGAGTGTATGAAACTCTAAAATGAATTATTAAAGTAAATCCAGAGGTAATATATTAATATCATTATTCATAACATACATCTCATTCTCAATGAAAGTATGGCCCTTATGTTATTCATAACTTCGAACATCAAAAGTTCTCTTATGAACAACCTTCTTGCAAGATACCTTATGCAATGGGCTAGAGTTTGTGAAACTCTAAATGAATTATGAAAATAAATACAGACGGTAATACACCGATGGAAGGTATAGTAACATTTTACTATGTTCCCTGTGTATACCAAAATCTCATTCTTGGCTAGTCTTTCAGGCCATAGTAGTTCTTACATCGAGTTGCAAGAGAATGCAATCGAGCGGGTATATTTGTGATTAACTCACAATACCCAAGAATTAGTGATTAACAATTTAATCATAATTCCCAAGAACTATATCTTTGACCAGCCTTCTATACATCAAAAACTTGTATGACATTCATACTTGAGCTGGATATTCCAGTCTTCTCTCTTTTTGCCTTTATACTTCTAACAGTTTAACTTTTAGTATTTCTCCTACTCTCAGAAGCACCCAACTTAAGAGTGGCATTAGCCCTGGACTTCCTAGGCGTGAAAGTTTCACTAACAGCCTTCGGACACTTCCATTATCTTTAAGTTGTTGTTTTATTCACCTTTCATCATATGACAGGCGTTCTACTGGATCCCTCTCTTATCAGTCTAATGCATAGTAAACTCCTTTACTAATAGTTTGCAAACAAACATTGCTTTGGATATCTCATATCTTTTAGCCTTTGTCTCTCTCTGAAAATGATTTTCAGATTCCATGAATATCACATAACTATCCAAACTTTGGAAGTTCGGGTCTCATGGAAGCAAATGTATTGCACTTGACTGAAACGGAATTCTAGCTTTTGGATCGATGGACGAGAGTCACATGATCCATACCATAAGCGAAAGAATACCGAAAGTATGCGATAGGACAAAGTCCTTCTCGGCACTCTTGAGGACAATCCTCACATTACGTTACCAACCGTAAAGTTTTAACCAGATATTTAATAGCTATTCAATTTTAATAGGGAAGGTGGAAACGCGAGCCATTATTCTACAACTATTATGCAAATCACACTTTAGACACTGTTCAAAATTAATTGCACCGAGAATTAAACAGGTTAATTCAATAGTGCTCTCCCACTCAAATCAATATCTCTCATAATTGATTGTGAGCGATTCAAGATCCATATTACAATTCAACGCCAAGGATGTGTCCATCTCAAGTGACGAAAATTGCAATTGGTAGGCCAACTTGCCAATCACATCTCTATGTGACTCTTGTTCATCTTTCGATGGGCGTGTTCTGAGCTCAGGACGCTCCTCCAGAACGTCAAGACAACCAAGTGATCTTGCTGCGAGGTCTCAACTCACCCGCCTCACACTTCCCTAATCGTTTGCACCCATGTGTCCATGTGATGCCCCGAAAAGTTAGGTGCCGTGACGGTGCTACACTTGGGAGAACACTAACTACTTGATATTTTTGTGAGAGATCACCCTAATAAAAGCGACTACCACGCAATCAAAAAGGGTGCATCATAAGGGATAAACATCTCAGGCAATTCATAATAGCATGATATGGTATAGCCCTTTCTGACGGAGAAGTCTTGTATTTCTTCGTCTTCGGCATTCGCGTCGGTGTTCACCTTCGCGAAGATTGCCACCACCATGTCGATGCACCAGATAATATTGCTATCTTTATAGCTAATAAAATAATGCATTACAACAAGGTTGACACGCAGGTCGTTAAAGTGCAATCATATGGCTCCAGCCATCATGCCGAATCATGACACGCAGGTCATGTTAATAAATTTACATTATATAGTCATCTCATACATAATCAAATTATTATGAGCACTGCTATACCACATCATATGCACATGCAAACCCTCCTACAAAACCAAGTTAGACGCCTCTAATTGGATCATGCAAAAACTTGTTTTACGTGGCTTCTAAGGTTTCGAAACAAACCGAAGCTACCAACGTCCATCATCAAGTATGATAATTCAAGTCGCTAGATTAACTTTCCAGGGTGTATGAAAACCGGGATAATAAAATCTCGAGCCCCATACTAAACTTCGTCAAACGAATGACCCCCGTGCAGATCATATCTGCATTGCCCTTTTGTCTGCGAAATTTCATCTTTCCTTTTAACTACGGTCGAATTCAATGAACTGTTAGCACTTCGTTGATCAATCAGGATCGCGGATTGCCAGAACTTTGAAACTCCACCATACTGTTATCAAGATCAGAAATATGCAAATTCCAGGGAAGCAACAAGAACATCGGGTAACAGATTTCATCTGCTACCCGCACAAATAATTTTCAGTAATAGAACTCATCTACTACCTAATTATATTGTGCAACACCCATACATCTCTATGTATTCTAGATCGCAACCTGCATCTACGCATAGCACGGCTCATGATGCCACTGTAGGGTAACGCAGCAGAAAACAAAAATTTTCCGACCTACGCACCAGCCCAGGACCACTATGGAGACTGCATACAAGGTTTGATCATTTTTGTTACCGACTCGTAGCGCAGCGGAAGTAGAGTCGATGACGATCGGTGGTGCAGATCCCCGCAGCTAGGATTTACAACCTCCCAACCGCGAGGATGTATACCCTCGTCTTCCCTTCGGACAGCCCTCCGGGAGGCGGTCGAACAGTCCCCCGGACGGTGTCGCGGACAGCCCTTTGGGAGGACCTTCGAAACTCGAACGGTCACTCGGACAGCCCTTCGGGAGGACTCACAGACCTCGGACCGTCACTTGGACAGCCCTTCAGGAGGCACTCACGAACAGCCCCTCAGGCACTAAGATCGAAACTACGACCTCTCTACAGAGTTGCACACATACGGTGTCATCTATCCGGCAGGGCTTCGCCGTCCAGAACTAGTTCCCACCGGAACCCAGACAGCCTTTCGGCTCTACGAAACTCTTTTCGTGGGAGGGAGAGAGAAGCCAGATTATTGCATGGAACTTGTATGAGAGAAGGGATGAGTGTGGAGGGCTGCCCCTCCACCTCTATTTATAGGAAAGCCAAGGGGTAGGGTAGTTATCCAATAAAACCCAAAGGCATATGAGGGAAGTCCTTCCACAAGGACCTAAAGGAGAAACCAAGGAACAAGAGGGGCTCCAAGGTGGAGCCCCTATTGTGGCCGGCCACTCCCCCATGAGGGCCCCCCAAAGGGGGTTCTCATCCATCCACATCACCTTGTAGAAGCCTTTAGCAAAAGCCCTAAAAGGTGGCTTACAAAAATTATCCAAAAAGCACTTTCACTATTCACGACGACATTTTTCAGCGTCCGTTCGAACTGAAAATATTTATGTGGGCTTAGAACAATTCCAGTACCCACTAAAATAATTTTCAACGCGTTCTGGAACAATTCCAGATTAGTGATTTTCATCTACGAAAAGCATCTGAAGCGGTTCTGGCAGCTCCGAAACATTTCCGGTTTTTCTTCCAGAAAATTCCCAGAAGTTTCCAGAATGATTCTGGCACCCTCCAAGAATTATCAGGCATGTGCCAAAACCAATTTGACTTAATGGTATCCTCTGAAACAACTTTTCAGTTTCACCGGAACTCATCCGGTGACCTCTCTCTGCGGAACTTTTCCGCTGTCCGAAACTTTTCGGTGTCCGAAACTTTTTCGGTGATTTTCTCTCAGACTCCCTGTCTAGTATTCAGCAGATAGATGACCCTTAAGCGTGTGACCCTATAGGTTCGGTGAAGTATAGACATGACACGGAACCCCTTCCGATCAATGATCAACATCGGAGCCGTGGACACCCATATTGACCCCTATACCCACACGAATGAATATTCGAGTGAACCTCCAGTTGCCGTGTGCTATTCCTGTTGCTTCGCGATATGTTACAAATACCTGAGGTGAGACATGTTGGCATTCCCGTGGATCAACAACTTGTCCACTATGCTAGTTACCTCGTTACCGGTATTGTTCTCTTTTCTCGTTACCGTGTTCCGGCATCCCCATGATCAAATCACAAAGTGTCTGGCTAGACGATGATGGATACCGTAACACCGAGAGGGCCCAGAGATATCTCTCCATCGTCGGAGGAGCAAATCCCAATCTTGAGCTATCAAGTTACTTGACATACTTTCCCATGAACCCGTAAGCCGCCGTAATAGCCACCCATTTACGGATGACGTTTAACAAACCCCAAAGTTCATGAAGCAAGCATGAAGAAACTCGATACTCTCATGGTCTGAGGAATCATGCAAACGTTAACCATCTCTGTGTTATTAACCATTAACTTGTGACGAATGAATCTCATAGCATAACACCAATCGGGTCGATTCAATACAAATGTTCTTCTAACATTGTGCCCTCAAAGTTGATGGCATAGACATGCCCATGATTGGGAAAACATAATCATCATGCAACACTTGAGCTAGTCTTAGAGGCATGACTAGGAATACATTTTACCGTTTATTATTCCACACGTGCACATGGGTTTTCCCCAGAGCCTTTATGGATATACGGGCTCGGGAACCACAGCAGTTATAGCATGGAACATAAACCTAATTATGAACACGGAGATAAATAATAACATTTATTATTGCCTCTAGGGCATATCTCCTACACCCACAAGGCAGGGAGGCGCGCCCTGGGGGGTAGGGCGCGCCCCCCGCCATTGTGGCTGCCTGGTGGGTCTCCTCAGGTGCTTTCTCCGCCCAATATTTTTTATATATTCCAAAATAATTCTCTGTGAAGTTTCAGGACTTTTGGAGTTGTGCAGAATAGTTCTCTCAAATTTGCTCCATTTCTAGCCCAGAATTCCAGCTGCCGTCATTCAACCTCTTCATGTAAACCTTGTAAATAAGAGAAAAAAGGCATAAGTATTGTGCTAGAATGTGTAATAACAGCCCATAATGCAATAAATATCAATATAAAAGCATGATGCAAAATGGACGTATCATGCATCTCCATGGATAGATCAATGCGTGTGCGTAGAATTTTTTTTGTTTTCCATGCAACAATTCCCAACAAGGGTCACACGCTTAAGGGTCATCTATCTGCTGAATTCTAGACTGGGAGTCTGAGAGAAATTCACCGGAAAAGTTTCCGAGACAATGGAAGACATCCGGAGAGAGAACACTGGAATAGTTTTGGTAAAACCGAAAAGTTGTTTCGGAGTATACCATTATGTCAAAATGGTTTTGGCACACGCCTGGAAATTCTTGGAGGGTGCCAGAATTGTTTTGAGAACTTCTAGGATTTTTTCGGAGAGAAAAAACAGAAATGTTCCGGAGCTGCCAGAACCGCTTTGGTTGCTTTTCGCTGAAGAAAATCATTGATCCGAAAATGTTTCGGAATGCATCCAAATTTATTTAGTGGGTACTAGAAATGTTCTAGGCCTACAGGAAAAGTTTCGGATTTAACGGTCGCAGAAAAATGTCTTTGTGAATAGTGAAAGTGTTTTTTGGGTTACTCTATGGAAAGCCACATTTTAGGGCTTTTCCCAAAAGGCTTCTAGAAGGACTTGGGAATCAAGGAACCCCCTTTGGGGGGACCCCATGAGGGTGGGACGGTCAAGGGTGGAGCTCCTCCATGGAGCTCCACTTGTCATCCTTTTATGCCCTTTATGCCCTTTATGTGTGACATAAAGTGTGGGCATTTTGGGTTTTTCATGTGCCCCCCTACCCCTTGGGGTTTCCTATAAATAGAGGTGGAGAGTCACTCTCCACACTCACTCTCTATCACATACACATGCCATGTATGATCTGGCTTTCTCTCTCCCTCCCAGCGAAATAGTTTCGTAGAGCCGAAAGGCTGTCTGGGTTCTGGTGGGAACTAGTTCTGGACAGCGAAGCCCTGCAGAATAGATGACACCGTATGTGTGCAACCCCGTAGAGAGGTTGTAGGTTCAATCTTTTTCCCGTGGGGCTATTCGAGGGTCCTTCCGAAGGGCTGTTGGAGTTACTGTCCGAGTTTCGAGGGTCCTCCTGAAGGGCTGTCCGAGACATCGTCCGAGGGACTGTCCGACCGCCTCCCAGAGAGCTATCCGGGGGATTGTCTGAGGGACAAACGAGGGAGTACATCCTGGTGGTTGGGAGGTTGTAAATCCTAGCTGCGGGGATCTGCTACGATGATCAACATCGACTCTACTTCCGCTGCGCTATGAGTCGGTAACAATCAGGTCAAACCTTGTATGCATCTCCATAGTGATCCTAGGCGTGCTCGCTGTACCCATTTTTTTTGTTTTCTGTTGCATTCCCCAACAGTGGCATCATGAACTGTGCTATGCATAGATGCTGGTTACGATCTAGAATAGATAGAGATGTATGGGTGTTGAACAATATAATTTGTAGTAGATGAGTTCTATTACTGAAAATTATTTGTGCGGGTAGCAGATGAAATCTATTACCCGATGTTCTTGTTGCTTCCCCGAAATTTGTGTATTTCTGATCTTGATAATGGTATGGTGGAATTTCACAGAGTTCTGGCAATCCGCGATCCTGATTGATCAACGAACTGCTCCAGTTCTTTGGGTTCCACCATAGTTAAAAGAAAGATGAAATTTCACAGACTAAAGGGCAATGCATATATGATCTGCACGGGGGTCATGCGTATGACGAAGTTCAGTATGGGGCTCAAGATTTTATTATCTCGTGTTTCATACGCCTCGCAAAGTTAATCTAGCGACTTGAATAATCATGCTTGATGATAAATGTTGGTAGCTGCGGTTTGGTTGAAACCTTAGAAGCCACGTAAAATTCTTTTTTTGCATAAACCGATTAGAGGCATCTAACTTCGTTTTGCAGGATGTGCATGTGATGTGGTATAGCAGTTCTCATATTAATTTGATTATGTATGAGATGAGTATATAATGTATATTACCATGACCTGCGTGTCATGATTCGGCATGATGGCTGGAGCCATATGATTATCACTTTAATGACCTGCGTGCCAACCTTAAGTAATGCACTTATTTTATTAGCTATAGAGATAGCAATATTATCTGGTGCGTCGACAAGGTGGTGGCAAACTTCACGAAGGTGAAACACCGACGCGAATGCCGAAGACGAAGAAAATAAAGACTTCTCCATCAGAAAGGGCTATACTATATCATGTTATTGTGAATTGCATAAGATGTTTATCCCTTATGTTGCACCCTTTTGATTGCGCGGTAGTCAATTTTTATTAGGGTGATCTCTCACAAAAATATCAAGTAGTTAGTGTTCTCCCAAGTGTAGCACCGACATGCCATCTATCCTTTCGGGGTGCGCCATGGATGCATGGGTATGAACGATTGGAGAAATGTGAGGCGGGTGAGGTCAGACCTCGCCGCGAGATCACTTGGTTGTCTTGACATTCATGGCAGGATCGTCCTGAGCTCGAAAAACGCTCATCGAAAGGTGGTCAATAGTCACATAGAGATGTGGTCGGAAAGTTGGCCTACCGATTGAAATCCTTGTCATGAGATGAAGATTCTATGACATTGAATTGATATTCGGATCTTGAATCACTCACAATCAATTATGAGAGATATTGATTTGAGTGGGAGCGCACTTTAGAATTAACTTGTTTAATTCTTGGTGCAATTAGTTATGGACATAGTCCTAGTGTGATTTGTATAATAGTTATAGAATAATGGCTCGCTTTTCCACCTTCCCTATTAAAATTGAATAAGCTGTTATTTATCTGGTTAAACTTTTCGATTGGTAACGTAATGTGAGGATTGTCCTCAAGAGTGCCGAGAAGGACTTTGTCCTATCGCATGCTTTCGGTATTCTCCCGCTAATGCTATGGATGATGTGACTCTCGTCCTTCGAACCAAAAGATAGAATTCCATTACGGTCAAGTGCAATACGTTTGCTTCCATAAGACCCGAACTTCAAAAGTTTAGGATAGTTATGTGATATTCATGGAACTAAAATTTGTTTTCAGATGCAGACAAAGGCTAAAAGATATGAGATATCCAAAGCAATGTTTGTTTGCAAATTATTAGTAAAGTATTTACTATGCTTTTGACTGTTGAGAGAGGGATCCAGGAGAACGCCTATCATGTAAATGAAGGTGAATAAAACAAACAACTGAATGAGAAGGAAATGTCCAAAGGGTGTTAGTGTGACTTACATGCCTAGGAAGTCCATGGCTAATGCCACTCTTGTAGTTGGGTGCTTCTCCTGAGAGTAGGAGAAATAGTGAAAGTTAAACTGTTAGAACTATAAAGGTAAAAAGAAAGAAGACTGGGATATCCAGCTCATGTATGAATGTCATACAAGTTATTGATGAATAGAAGGCTGGTCAAAGTTATAATTCTTGGGAATTATGATTAAAACATATTAATCACTAATTCTTGGGTATTGTGATTAAATGTTGATCACAGAGACACCCATTCGATTGCATTCAGTTGCGACTTGATGCAAGAACTACTACGGCCTAAACGACTCGCCAGTAATGAGGTCAAGATACGCGCTGGGAACATATTAAAAGTTACTATACCTTCCATCAGTGTATTACCGTCTGTATTTATGTTCATAATTCATTTAGAGTTTTATACACTCTAGCCCATTGCATAATGCTTGTTGCAAGAAGGTTGTTCATAAGAGAACTTTTGATGTTTGGTGTTATTGGTAACATAAGGGCCATACTTTCATTATGAATGAGATGTATGTTTTGAATATTGATAATACTATATTACCTCTGTTTTACTTTCATAATTCATTTTAGAGTTTTATACATTCTAGCCCATTGCATAATGTTTATTGCAAGAGGGTTGTTCATAAAACAACAATTGTTGTTCAGTATTATGAATAACATAAAGGGCCATGCTTCCATCGTGGATGGGATGTATGTTATGAATATTGATGGTAATATGATACATCCATAACAATGACGCTAAATGTCGAAAGACTAAAATAATACCACATATGTGTGGCACTGCATTTGGTCACATTGGAGAAACCCGCATGGAGAAATTCCATAATAATGGAATTTGAAGTCATTTGATTATGAATCATCTGACACTTGCAACTTTCATCCGAAAAGTAAAGTGACTAAAATACCGTTCACAGGCCATAAGGAACGACCAACAAACTTATTGGTGATCATACATTTTGATGTGTGTAGTCCGATAAATGTTGTTGCTAGTAGTGGATTTATGTATCTTCTGAAATGACTCAAGTAGATATATGGATATTTGCTTGATTAGACGTAATTCTGGATCTTTTGAAATCATTCAAAAGGTTTTCAAAAATGAAGTAGAAATTATTGTAACAACAAAATTATGTTTCTACAATTGGATTGCAGAAAGGAATGTTTGAGTTACAAGTTTAGCGAATGTCTGATGAGTTGTGAAAAGAATTTCATAACTTACACCTCTCGGAACACCACTTTGAGTGGAATGTCCATGAAGATGTAATCAAACCATTTATGACATGGTGAGATCAAAGATGATATAAATCAATTTGCCATTATCCCTTTTAAAAGTAATGCTTTAGAGACTGCGACTTTTACACTGAAAAGAGCGCCATCAGGTCTGTAGAAATGACACCAAGGTATGGTAGGCCCAACCATGTTATATCTTTTCTTAACATTTGGAATATGGGGCTTGTGTAAAATATTTATAAACCTATTCCAAATCACACAAGTGCTACTTTGTAGGTTATCCCAAGTTATTGGGTATCCCCCCACCACTATACTGAGGCAAAGGGTTTTGCCACAAAGAACGGTATACTTTTAAAGAGAATGGTTCTTGCAAAAAGGTGAGTGGGAGGGCCGTGCAACTCGACGAGATAATAGTGTGTTCGTCATCAGATCAAAGGAAAGGAACCTTGGAAGTGATTCCAGAGTTTCCTACTGCGACTGATACAGAAGCCTCTACATGAGATGTATGGACTTCGGTCGAACTTGCAGCTGAACCACGTAGGCAAAACTTGTACAAACCTCAGGTGCACAAACGAGATATTGTCGTTAGACAATAGTATATCTACGATAATCAAGGAAGCAATGATGGGCCCTGACTCCGGTATTGGCTAAATGCCAATACAATCCGAGATAGTTTCCAAATAAATGATTCAAGATTAAAATCTTGATACACCTTTCGAAAGACTTAGAGTCTAACGAATATTTATGGAACTATAAACTGATACAGATGAAAATGTTTTATCCATAAAGCTCGACTTGTTGCTTATAACAAATTCAAGGAATTAACACAGCGAGATTGTCTTTTCGTAGCGATGCTTAAAGTCGGTTCGGGTTGAACTAGCAATTAATACATATTTCAAACATAAGATATGATACATGGATGCCAAAAGGATTTCCATGAGATGGAAATGCGACCAAAGACTTGTATGTGATATAGTCCAAAGTATTTTGTCGATCTAGAGGATGCTAGTGAGTATGCAAACTTCAGAGTTCTAGCGATGGATAGAAGAGATCAAAATGGCGTTGGAATCTTTGTTTTTGACGAAATGGTCAAAAGAGTTTGATTTCATCAATGGATAATGAAGATGCCTGTGTTTTCAAGAAAGTAAGTGGGAGCATAATAATATTTATAAAAACCTTGTGTGCTTGACACATTATTAATTGGAAATAATTTAATTTCTTGACCCGAATTAGGACTTCATTGAAAAATAATTTTTCGATGAAATGCTTGGGCTAAGTAGCCATGATATTAGGCATATTTATCTATGGAGATAGAATTGCCTAATAGGGCTAAGCCAAAATCCATATTGACAAGATGCTAAAACAGTTTAGCACTAAAAACGTCAAGGAGTGATTCTTGCCGAAGTCACATGGAAAGAGTTTCCGCAAGACTCGGTGTTCGAAAACACTGATGAGCAAAATACATGATGGAGATTCCACACACTCTTGTGTTTGGATTAATAATGTATTCCATGGTATGTAAAACAACTAGATATGTCCGATACTCCCAAGCTGTTGCGATTATAGATACCAAAGTGATCAAAGTACTGATCATAGCACAACGGTGAAAGAATGTCATTGAGTACTAAAGGAGCACTGATGACATGTTTTCTCGCAAGTAGAGATTATGAAGTGCTCGTTGTAAGTTATTACATCGATACAGTCTTCATCAATTCTCCATGCGATTTTTGATTTAAGTTAAGCGTTTTGTGTAATACACGATATGGTGACACGGTTAGTTGGAAATTGTTCCAAGTAGGTTACTATGGCGAATTCTATAACAAAGGCTAAGTATGTTGAATCATATAGTTCATGCATGAACTTAGTATGGTTCCAAGATGGCTTTGGTTAATGGGACACTATTGTAGATACTTGCTCCATAGCTCAGTCTGAGGAATCAAAGTTCGACCAGTGATTCACATATATACAAAGCTAAGTCCACACAAAATATGAATTTTGTGAAAGCATGAAAACGCGAGGATATGCAAAGATACACACGGAGCTGAAGTTGTTAGATCCATTGGACATCAGGCTATACCACATGCGAAGCATATTTTACACCAGTATGCCATAGGTGTAAAGTGCATTAGCATTGACTAGATTGTTGACTCTAGTGCATTAGCATTGACTAGATTGTTGACACCAGTATGCCATAGGAGATATGCCCTAGAGGCAATAATAAATGTTATTATTTATCCCCATGTTCATAATTAAGTTTATGTTCTGTGCTATAACTGCTATGGTTCTCGAGTCTACAATAACCACGAGGCTCGTAGGAAAACTCATATGCACGTGTGGAATAATAAACGATAAAAAGTATTCCTAGTCATGCCTCTAAGACTAGCTGAAGTGTTGCATGATGATTATGTTTTACTGATCATGTTCATGTCTATGCCGGCAATTTTGAGGGCACAATGTTAGAAGAACATTTGTGTTGAATCGACCCGAATTGATGTTATGCTATGAGATACATTCGTCGCAAGTTAATGGTTAATAACACAGAGATAGTTAACATTTGCCTAATTCCTTAGACCATGAGAGTATCGAGTTTCTTCATGCTTGCTTCATGAACTTTGGGGTTTGTTAAACATCATCCGTAACTGGGTGGTTATTATGGTGGCTTACGGGTTGATGGAAAAGTATGTCAAGGGACTTGATAGCTCAAGATTGGCATTTACTCCTCCGACGATGGAGAGATATTCTTTGGGCCCTCTCGGTGTTACGGTATCCATCATCGTCTGACCAGACACAATGTGATTTGATCACGGGGATGCCGGAACACGGAAATGAGAAAACAGAACAAAACCAGTAACGAGGTAATTGGCATTGTGGACAAGTGTTGATCCACGGGGATGCCGATAAATATCACCTCGGGTTTTGTAACGTATCATGAAGTAAAAGGAATAGCACACAGCAACTGGAGGTTCACTCGAATATTTATTCGTGTGGGTATAGGGGTCAATATGGGTGTCCATGGCTCCGATGTTGATCATTGATCGGAAGGTGTTCCAGGTCATGTCTATACTTCACCGAACCTATAGGGTTACATGCTTAAGGGTTCTATATCTGCTGAATTCTAGAAACGGAGTCTGAGAGAAATTCTAGACAGGGAGTCTGAGAGAAATTCACCGGAAAAGTTTTAGAGACAACGGAAGAGTTCTGGAGAGAGAACACTGGAATAGTTTTGGTAAAATCGAAAAGTTGTTTCGGAGTATACCATTAAGTAAAAATGGTTTTGGCACACACCTGGGAATTCTTGGAGGGTGCCAGAATTGTTCTGGGAACTTCTGGGATTTTTCCGGAGAGAAAAACCAGAAATGTTTCGGAGCTGCCGGAACCGCTTTGATTGCTTTTCGCTAAAGAAAATCATTGCTCCGAAAAAGTTTCGGAATGCATCCAAAATTATTTTAGTGGGTACTAGAAATGTGCTAGGCCTACAGGGAAAGTTTCGGATTTAACGGTCGCAGAAAAATGTCTTCGTGAATAGTGAAAGTGCTTTTTGGGTTACTTTATGGAAAGCCACCTTTTAGGGCTTTTCCCAAAAGGCTTCTAGAAGGACTTGGGGATCAAGGAACCCCCTTTGGGGGACCCCATGAGGCTGGGACGGCCAAGGGTGGAGCTCCTCCATGGAGCTCCACTTGTCATCCTTTTATGCCCTTTATGTGTGACATAAAGTGTGGGCATTTTGGGTTTTTCATGTGCCCCCCTACCCCTTGGGTTTTCCTATAAATAGAGGTGGAGAGGAACTCTCCACACTCACTATCTCTCACATACACATGCCATGCATGATCTGGCTTTCGCTCTCCCTCCCGGCGAAATAGTTTTGTAGAGCCGAAAGACTGTCTGGGTTCCGGTGGGAACTAGTTCTGGATGGCGAAGCCCTACCGGATAGATGACACTGTATGTGTGCAACCGGAGGAGGTGGCTATGGAGATGGAGATGGAAATGGCTCTATGCTCCTCATCAGGCGTTGGCCCTTCGACGATATTTGTTGGGTTGGACGCCATAGGGCCGTTGGCACCTCATACGAGCGCTCATATGAGTGCGTGCGCTCGTATGAGACGCCGTCTTGGGCTCTGGTGGCTTCCTGCGCCTCCCATTTTGGCTCCCCTTATCTCTTCGTTGCTCCCTTCCATATATGTGCTTGATTTTGTCCATGTATAGCCCCATTTCCAGTGGAGACAAATTAAAGAGAGGATTTTGGAATCCTTTGCATTCATTAGTCATTAGTAGCAATATCGAAGCAGATATCTCAATTTTTATGAAATAATCCGGTTCAAACTCAGGTGTTATGAGCGTAAAAATAACACTCATCAACTCCCCAAACTTAAACTTGATCGTCCTCGAGCAACATAAATAGAAATCTAAATCGCAAGGAACTCTGCTTGTTTAAACCGAAATAACAAGAAGGTTTTGGTTCACTTAGTATCGGTACGCCTACATAGCACTCCGCTTCTTGATCTAAAAACTTAGTATAGATATAGCGGTGGAATGGTTATTATGCAAGTGTTAGTGAAGCAAAGATAATCAACACAAAGCTCTTGCTCAACTAGGCAAAATAGCTAAGTAGCTTCTATTCCATTTACTCTAGTTAACACTTGCTTGCCAGGAATGCACGGATGTGTCTCAAAGGGACTCGACGAGGTTGCTCATGTTGTTGATGGAGCCCTAGAAAGTGTAGATGTCGGCGTATGTGCTGTAGGGCATTTCTTGTTGTGCTTCTTCTTGGGGCTGCACGTCCTCTTCTTCGTCGGTGATGAGTTCTTCTTCATTAACTTGTTCTGGTTCCGGTCCTTCGCGATCAAACGCCGCATCTACTTCCTGTGGCACATAATGCAAAATTTTGTTCTTTATCGTGAAACGGTTAGGCGTAGGAGTGGGAAGAAAGTGCTCCACTCTAGGAATTTGAATACAATGATGACCACGGCTAAACACTACCATTGTTGCACTTGTAAGAACAATGATATTAACAAGGCTATTACCGACAATGGGGCAGAGATGGTTGATGTCGAGGCCAAGAGAGTTGGCCAACATGGTGATGACTCCGACACACATGATATCTCCATGTGCACAATTTGCTTGGTGTGCAAGGTGGAACAAAAGTACTGCTGCTAAGTTGGGCGAATAACCGACATCGAGGTTTGCTGCTTTACCGAGAATTAGCATATTCTCTTCATTGAACTTTGAAACTTCTCCTCGTGCTTGCAACGAGTTAGTGATAACATAATAGAAATATCAAATAGCAGGACACACAATGCAACTTGCCCTTTTCTTGTAGCCTTTGTAAGTCATTTGGTTGAACGAATGCCTTGGATGCGGTTTGAGGTACTCGTAGACATAGCGAACGTCATCGTTGTTGTTCGTGAAGCCAAAGACGTTGCACCACTCCTCAAGAGTGATGTTGAAATTTTGATCCATTAGACGGAAAGTGATCCACTCTTCCTCTTATTTTGAGTATTACCCAACATTGTGTAAACCGGCGGTATGTCGCTTGTCCCTGATACACAAAGTGTCGCAATCCAGCATTAGCACATAATAAATTGAAATCATTACCAATGCCTAGCTTGGCTATTGTGGAGAGACACACCCACTTGGCGGTCTTCATCTTCCTCTTGTGCAGCACTTTGTATTTCTTCTTTGCCTCACAGCCGGTGAAGACGATCCCTTGCGTGAAAACTTGTTAACTTTGTGCGGCCTCCGCGGATGAACTCGTGGCTTCACCACAAGTGACATGTGCGGACATCCTCGTGTTCATCTATACAAAATAATTTTGTAGTCGAATTGAATTATACAATAGTGATCCTACAGCAAGTACAACATCAAACTCCTTTAAGAACATCAACGAATCCAAGCCAAATTCAAAATTTGGATCAAAAGTATGCATAACCTAGTCATGGCAATGCTAGGCACATAGAACATGGATTTGCGAAAAATAAGTTGGGTATCGGAGGAGAAACATACCGTATATCGATCACGTGGAAGGGTTTGAACTGGAATTGAATGAGTAGAGAGATGCGGCAAAGTGGTGATAGAGTTTGGAGAGGTTTGGGAGGAAGAAAAAGCAGAAAGAAAAGAGATGGAGGAGAAAACCCTCCTGCCTTGGCCGATTTGTGGCCGCCAGGGTTTCACACGAGCGCTCATATGAGAGCTTGCGCTCGTATGGGACTTCGTCTTGCGCTCTGGTGCCCAAATTGTATCTGTGCATACCTTATACGAGAGCTCGTACGAGCATGACCGCTCGTACGAAGCGCCATCTTGCATTCTATTCCCTTTGTGGTCGTTTTGCACATGTCATGCGAGCGGCACTCGAACAAGACGCCGTCCTGGGCTCTGGAGTACTTCACTATTTGCGTCAAAGAGCCATACGAGCGCATACGAGCGCTTGTGCTCGTATAACATGCCGTCTTGGGCTTTGTTGCCTCCGGCTGATTTTCATTGGCTCCTCCCACACTTCATAAGACTGCGCATACGACTGCAAGCAGTCGTATGACACACTATCTTTTCTTCTATTTCTTCTGAAACTTTGGTTTCTTCAAAAATTCATGCGGGGTTAGTTCAAACACAGTTCATAGACACATTTCCAGGCTTTTAGACATCAGTATGATACATAGCAATTTTGCACATAACTTTGGCCTCATATAGCACATCTTTTTCTCAAATTTTCCTCCATAATATAAAACTTCAACACTCTCTTTATTGAAATAGACAAAACAAAAAACAAAACTTACTCTTCTACTTTATTTGTGTGGGTTGCCTCCCACGAAGCGCTTGTTTTCGGTCGGATAGCTCGACCGTAGTGATGGTCACTTGGGCATAAATACACCAAGCCTGTAGCTTCAGTCGTTGATGACGATGCCATCTCCAATGTATGTCATAATTTTCTTTTTTCTTGGGAAATGTCTCACAAAAGGATACTTTGCAGGAAGGTCAAATCTTACATTTCCCTCAAACACATTGATTGTAGCTTTTATGGTCCTAAGAAATGGCCTACCTAGAATAATAGGAGCAATGGGGTCTTCAGGCATATCAACAATAACAAGATCAATCATAACAGGGCAATCATTAATTTGAATGATCACACAATGCTTAGTCCCTACCACTAGCGTAAAGGTAGAATTGGCCATATTCAATTTAATTTCAGTAGTAACAAAAGGACCAGGATTGAGACTATCATAAACAGACTTAGGGATAGTGGAAACACTAGCACCTAGATCACACAAAGCATTGAACTTATTTAAACCAGTCTCAATCTCAATAGTAGGCTCAAAGATATCCTCTTGTTTAGTAGGTAGCTTACCATACAGCTTTTTCCTTTCATCATCCAACTCACATACCTTAGTTGCAAAATGATCAACAAAGCGGTTATATGCTTCATCATTTGAAACTTCAGGTAGTGGGTGTTTTAATGACAACATCTTGACGAAGTCTACAACTGTATAATTATATTCTGGCACATGACTCTTATCGAGTTCCTCTGCATTTTCTTCGCTACTTCTCATCATCTTGACATCTTCAACCGGCTTAGGTTCCAGTAAACCTACAAACTTGGCTAGAATCAAAGTTTCACTCTCTGTAATTTTAGAAACATGTGCCTCCATGCTCTTAGTTCTTCAATCTAAGGCCTGCACATGACTAGTGAGTCCAGTGCTACTTCTTGAGCTTGCGTTGGTTTTTCCCTTGAAGAGGAAAGGGTGATGCAGTAAAGTAGAGATAAGTATTTCCCTCAGTTTGAGAACCAATGTACCAATCCAGTAGGAGACAACACACAAATCATCGAATACCTGCACAAACAATCAAACAACTTGCGCCCAACACGATAAAGGGGTTCTCAATCCCTTCACGGTTATTTGCAAAAGTGAGATCTGATAGAGATAGATAAACGATAAAGTAAATATTTTTGGTATTTTTGTTTTATAGATCGGAAAGTATAAGATTGCAAAATAGTAGATCGGAAACTTGTATGATGAAAAGTAGAAGATTATATGATGGAAAATAGACCCGGGGCCATAGGTTTCACTAGAGGCTTCTCTCAAGATAGAAAATAATATGGTGGGTGAACAAGTTACTGCCGAGCAATTGATAGAAAAGCGCGAAGTTATGACGATATCTGAGGCAATGATCATGAATATAGGCATCACGTCCGTGTCAAGTAGACCGAAATGATTCTGCATCTACTAATATTACTCCACACATCGACCGCTATCCAGCATGCATCTAGAGTATTAAGTTCATAAAGAACGGAGTAATGCATTAAGTAAGATGACATGATGTAGAGGAATTAACTCAAGCAATATGATGAAAACTCCATCTTTTTATCCTCGATGGCAACAATACAATACGTGCCTTGCTGCCCCTACTGTCACTGGGAAAGGACACCGCAAGATTGAACCCAACGCTAAGCACTTCTCCCATTGCAAGAAAAACCAATCTAGTTGGCCAAACCAAACCGATAGTTCAAAGAGAATTACAAAGATATCAAATCATGCATATAAGAATTCAGTGAAGATTCAAATAATATTCATAGATAAGCTGATCATAAATCCATAATTCATCGGATCTCGGCAAACACACCACCAAAAGGTATTACATCGAATAGACCTCCAAGAACATCGAGGAGAACATGGTATTGAGAATCAAAGAGAGAGAAGAAGCCATCTAGCTACTAGCTATGGACCCATAGGTCTGTGGTAAACTACTCATGCTTCATCGGAAGGGCAATGGTGTTGATGTAGAAGCCCTCCGTGATCGAATTGCCCTCCGGCAGGGTGTCGGAAAAGGTCCCTAGATGGGATCTGACGGGTACAGAAGGTTGCGGCGGTGGAAAACTCTTTTCGTTGATGCCTCTATTGCTTTGGGGATATATGAGTATATATAGGCGAAAGAATTAGGTCAGGAGGTGCACGAGGGGCCCACAAGGGTGGGGGGCGCGCCCTACCCCCCTGGGCGCACCCTCCGTCCTTGTGGCCGCCTTGTGGCTCCTCCGAGTTCATCTCCAAGTCTTCTGGTTTCCTTCTGGTCCAAGAAAAATCATCGCGAAAGTTTTATTCCGTTTGGACTCCGTTTGGTATTCCTTTTCTGCGAAACTCAAAAACAAGGAAAAAGCAGAAACTGGCACTAGGCTCTAGGTTAATAGGTTAGTCCCAAAAATAATATAAAATAGCATATTAATGCATATAAAACATCCAAAACAGATAATATAATAGCATGGAACAATAAAAAATAATAGATACGTTGGAGACGTATCAAGCATCCCCAAGCTTAATTCCTGCTCATCCTTGAGTAGGTAAATGATGAAAATAGAATTTTTTATGTGGAATGCTACCTAACATATTTATCCATGTATTTTTCTTTATTGTGGCATGAATGTTCAGATCCGTAAGATTCAAAACAAAAGTTTAATATTGACATAAAAACAATAATACTTCAAGCATACTAACAAGGCAATTATGTCTTCTCAAAATAACATGGCCAAAGAAAGCTTATCCCTACAAAATCATATAGTCTGGCTATGCTCCATCTTCATCGCATAAAATATTCAAATCATGCACAACCCCGATGACAAGCCAAGCAATTGTTTCATACTTTTGATGTTCTCAAACTTTTTCAACTTTCACGCAATACATGAGCGTGAGCCATGGACATAGCACTATAGGTGGAATAGAAGGTGGTTGTGGAGAAGACAAAAAGAGGGAGATAGTATCACATCAACTAGGCGTATCAATGGGCTATGGAGATGCCCATCAACAGATATCAATGTGAGTGAGTAGGGATTGCCATGCAGCGGATGCACTAGAGCTATAAGTTTATGAAAGCTCAAAAAGTAACTAAGTGAGTGTGCATCCAACTCGCTTGCTCACGAAGACCTAGGGCAATTTGAGGAAGCCCATCATTGGATTATACAAGCCAAGTTCTATAATGAAAAATTCCCACTAGTATATGAAAGTGACAACATAGGAGACTCTCAATCATGAAGATCACAGTGCTACTTTGAAGCACAAGTGTGGTAAAAGGATAGTAACATTGCCCCTTCTCTCGTTTCTCTCTCTTTTTTTTTATTTGGGCCTTCTCTCATTTTTTTGGCCTCTTTTTTTTATTTTTCTTCCGGAGTCTCATCCCGACTTGTGGGGGAATTATTGTCTCCATCATTCTTTCCTCACATGGGACAATGCTTTAACAATGAAGATCATCACACTTTTATTTACTTACAACTCAAGAATTACAACTCGATTCTTAGAACAAAATATGACTCTATATGAATGCCTCCGGCGGTGTACCGGGATGTGCAATGAATCAAGTGTGACATGTATGAAAGAATTGTGAATGGTGGCTTTGCCACAAATACGATGTCAACTACATGATCATGCAAAGCAATATGACAATGATGATGCGTGTCATAGTAAACGGAACGGTGGAAAGTTGCATGGCAATATATCTCGGAATGGCTATGGAAATGCCATAATAGGTAGGTATGGTGGCTGTTTTGAGAAAGGTATATGGTGGGTGTATGGTACCGGCGAAAGTTGCGCGGTACAAGAGAGGCTAGCAATGGTGGAAGGGTGAGAGTGCGTATAATCCATGGACTCAACATTAGTCATAAAGAACTCACATACTTATTACAAAAATCTATTAGTTATCGAAACAAAGTACTATGCGCATGCTCCTAGGGGGTTATATTGGTAGGAAAAGACCATCCCTCGTCCCCGTGTAACACCCCCAGTGGTTAACTACAGTAACCACCCCTTTTGATTATGCCAAGTCAGCATGATTAACAGTGCATGATCATCATTTGCACCATAATGCATTTCAACTTCTAACTCAAAATTCAAATTAAAACTAAAGTGGAAAATAGAAGTTATTCAAATCATAAACTAAAATGTCAGATAAATAACAAACGTTCCAGAGGCACTTCTAAAATTGAAACCAACATTATTGAAAATGGATAAGTGGCTTGAACGTCCTCAAACAGTGGCTGAAAATAATATTTAATGACCTTTTAATTTATTTAAAACAAATAAGAAATGATGTTTTGTCCAAACTAATTTTAGGTGTTAGGGAATTAAGCACTGGTATTTATGGACCAGGTGAGTTCACAATGGTTTTACAAAATTCAATTTGAGCCCTAACTATTTACAAAACAGGGGTATGGATAAATAAAAAGAAAAAGAAAAGAAAAAGGAAAAGCCCCCCCCCCCCCCGACCAACTGGGCCGTGGCCCAGCTGGCCACCAGGCCACCAACCAGGCCGGCCCTTCCCCCCTGGCCGGCCCACCCCATCCCCTTATCCCCTCACTCCCCGTAACCCTAGCCCCACCGACACCCCACTCCCCCCCCCCCCGAACGAATCCCTCTCCTCTCTCCTCTCCCTCGTTCTCTCGACCAGATCGGGGGAACTGGCCCCGACGCCGCCGGTCCCGCCCCCGCCGTGCCTCCGTCCTCCTCCGCGAGTCACGTCGCCGGCGCCGTCCCTCCCGCCTCCTGCACTCTCCCTCCTGCACCGCGCCGTCTTCCCCGAGCCCCCCGCGCGCTCCTCCTTGCCTTCGCCGTCGCACGCCGCCGTCCCCGTCTCTCCATCGCCGGCCATCACCGAGCCTCGCCGGCGCACATCTACAACGGGGTGAGCCCTGGCGCTGCCTCCCTCGTCTCCTCCCCCCCGCCCCCGTGCACACCTCGCGCGCTCGCCCCGCGCCTCCTCTCCCGCCACCCATCTCCCGCCACACCCTCCCCCCACCCGCGCACCTCCGCTCCGCCCCTCCTCCTCCCTCTCCACCGGAGCCCCCTGCCCCTGCCCTCACAAGCGCGCGTGCGCTCGCACCTCCCCCGCGCCGTGTGCCACTGCACGTCGCTGCGCCCTGCGCCCCCCCTCCCCGAGTGCCTCCCCGCGGCCACGGCCTCGCCTTGCTTATGCGCCCGCACCCCCCGCCGCCCCCCCCCACGCCGCCTCGCCTCCCGTCTCCTCTCCTCCGACCGCTCCGTTGCCAGCCCCCGCCCTTTCCCTCCCCCGCACCCGACGCCCAACCCCCTCGGTTGGCCCTGAGCCACAGACAGCCGGGGCCCACGTCCCTAAAAGTGTGAAATGAAAATGTAATAAAAAAAAAAAATTAAATAAATAATAAAAATAAAATAATTAAACTAATTAATTAAATAATTAGTTAATTAATCCTGATTGGTTAATTTAATTAAGTCTTAGTGTTAATTAACAGTAATTTAATTAGTTAATCACTAATTAACCTAACAGCCTATGACAGGTGGGACCCACTGGCTGACGTCATGCTGACGTCAGCAAAACACTATTCTGGATAATGTTGCAATTAATAATAAAAATAAATTCAGAAAATTAATAAAACTTTAGAAAATCATATTAATAATCCTACTCAGATCGAAAAACCTTGTACATGAAAGTTGCTCAGAACGACGAGACGAATCTGAATACGCGGTCCGTTCGTCCGCCACACGTCTCTAACTATCCGAACATGCAACCGTTCCCCCCTCGGTCATCTGTCTAACAAATGTCCAGAACCGGGAAAACATTCCCGGATGGATTCCTCCTTCCTCGGTGACGTGCAACCATACGTTAGGACACACCCGCACTGCATATTGTCATGCCGTACTTTGCGTTGCTCATGTTTGCTCTATATTTATACTGTTTCCTCCCCCTCTTCTCCTCGATAGATCCCGACGCAGCTCCGGAGACCGAAACAGCATTGACAACCTTGCCCTTGCCGCCGAGCAACCAGGCAAGCCCCTCCCTTGAGCATGCCGATATCGCCCATTCTAAATTTCTCTGCTTGCATTAGAATTACTAATGCTGCAGCTGCTTTACCTATTCTGATGCATAGCCTGTTCATTGTAACCTACTGTTGATAATTACCTACATATCCTAAACTGTTTAGTCTAGGCTGGGTAGAGACCTATCAGTGACCCCACTTATCCCGACTGCCGGCTGGATCGTCAGAAGACCCGATCAATGGGATTGAAGACCAGGACCGCAACCCGCACATCACCCCCCTTAGTTGTAACGCACTCGCAGCGTTACTATCGAGTGCCGAGGGTGAAACCACTTGTAGCACTTCTGATGTTAACTCTGTAGAAGTAGCTATTCGGTCGTGGTCATCGAGGTGATTCCTCCTTCACCCGCTTCCGATAACGACGCTGTCCTACAACACCTCAAGTGTGGCCCAGTGAGGGTGATTCCTCCTAGTTCACCTTGATGGATACATCGAGTGGGAATTCATGAGGGTGATACCTCGGATTCCCTGATGTTATGGACACACGATACTTGGGCCTTACTTGTTACTTGGAAAGGCGGGTCGACCCTGAGGGGTACCCGCGTGTGATGTGAAGGCGGGTTGCCAGTGTGTGCCCGAGTGGTGAATACGAGGCGCGGCCGGGCATTCTTAACCCTTGCCGCAAGTCCTCGAGACGGGGCGACGGGGGTCACATCTTTCGTAGTCCTCTGCTCGTTACCGCAAGCCCCTAGTCCTAGCGATTTGGATATTTGATCCGAGCAGGCTCGGTCTGATAGCACTAACCATCACGTGGGCATAGTATGGGCGTTCTACATCGTAGCATCAGCCGAAAGCTCTGTCAGACGTCTAGTTCAGCCTTCGGCCGGGACGGCCCGGCCCCCCTGGTGCCTGGCTTCCCCCCTGCACGCAACGACTCGGAGTGCCAGGGCGATGGCCCAAGACCTCTGAGCGCTTAGGATGTAGACCGACGGGGACCTCTCTGCTGAGCTGTAGGTAGGTTCGATGTGTCGTTTGGCCGAGGCCGGGCATGACCCAGGAAAATGTTTCGGCCGAAGTTAATCGAGCGTGTTGGGTAAGTTGGTGCACCCTGCAGGGAAGAACACTCTATCGATAGCCGGTCCTACGGTAAAGGACACTCGAGTTGTATCCTGATTGATACAATTTAGAACTGGATACCTGTGATGAGACCTGTATATATGGCTCTGGGATTGCTTCTCGCAGGGAGTTCGAGAAGGGATCTCAGGACGAGGTTTGATGACTTTAGCTCTGGGATTGCTTTCTCGCGGAGTCGAGAAAGGATCTCTGGGTGAGGTTGATATTATTACTGCTACATTATATGGTATTGTTCTACTCTCTTCTACTGCTGCAGATCGCTGAAGATGCTAGTCTTCGATAGGACTAGGCCTTCTCTCTATTCTGGCATTCTGCAGCCCAGTCCACATATACAGCCTCCCTTTGAAAATGTTGCATATGTAGTGTAGATCCTTGCTTGCTGAGTACTTTTGAGTACTCACGGTTGCTTTGTTTCCTTTTTCTCCCCATATCAGTTTGACGTGACCAGAGGACGGAGCCCCCTGAGACAGATGCCCCGACGATCGTTACTACTACTACCCAGAGGATGGATACTACTAACGAGTTGACTGACGACCAGGAGTAGATCGGAGGGTCCCAGGCAGGAGGCCTTCGCCTTTCGATCGTAGTGTTTTATTTTGCCCCGCCTTCCTAAAGGCCTTTCTGTTTCTATTTCATATCTGACTCAGATATCTGATGCTTCCGCTGACGCTTGTTCGCAAGCTTAATATTCGAGCCCTCGAGGCCCCTGGCTTGTAAATAAAGCTTGTATGACTTTATTATGTTTTAGAGTTGTGTTGTGAATCTTCCCGTGAGTCCTTAGGCTTGATCGTGTGCATTTGCGTTTATGATTAGTGCACGATCGGGCCGGGGGCGTCACAAGTTGGTATCAGAGCCGACTGCCTGTAGGAATCCCCTTTCCAACTCCTTGGCCGAAGTTGAGTCTAGTAACCGAAAACTGTTTTACTAACTTGGCTGTGTGGCTTACGGGCCCACGTCGCCAATTGGGTGGTATTAGGATCTTTTACTCCTCGACCTTTACTCTGGGACTCTGACCTCTCTTCTATTCGGGTTAAATGATTTTACTAACTCCAACTATTAGGCTCTCGTGATCACATCCACCCGAGTTCTGAAAATATCCCCCCTTGCTTCAAGATTGTGGGCCAGGTTCTGCTTACAGGATCCTCTTATCGAGGGCACCCTGTGTTGTCACTTGCAGATTCCTCGCTCCGTCAGTTTTCTCTCCGACGTTGATGTAGCCTTTGCTATGTCTCGTTGTGTGCTTCCTTACCAGCATGCCTGCGCGCCGCCTAGTTGTCTAGCCTTCTCTTTTCAGCTGTCGTAATGCCGGTTTGTAACCGAGGCTACGTGTGAATTTAAATGTCTGGTGTGATTAAGATGTAGTATCTATCGCACTTCCTCTTCGTGCGTGTTACTTCATGAATAATTCCATACACCTGCAGTTTTACTTGCTAAACTGCCCGTTGATTTGGCAGGATGGCTGACGATCCTCCACCTCCACCTTATATTGCCGCAATGATGCAGCAGTTTGAGCTTAACGTCATTTATGACCGGGTATTGGCTCAGCTTCCAAACCAGAATGCTCAGCAACAGACTGCTCCAATAACTCTGCCAGAATTTGTGCGCCTCAATCCGTCTGTTTTCCGCAACTCCACCAATCCTATGGATGCTGATGATTGGCTTCGTGACATCCTGTTTGAAATGAGTCAGCTATGTTCCCTGACAGTTACGTCACCTTCGCGACATTCCACCTAAAGGGCCCAGCTGCTCAATGGTGGGAAAGCCACAAGGGTATGTTGCCTGCTGAAACCGTAACCACTTGGCAGGAATTTCAGTCGACTTTTCGTGCACGGTACATTCCTCAAGGCCTGATGGACCAGAAGAAGCAGGTTTCGCAAACTTACCCAGGGCACAATGACTGTGGATGAATATCAGAGGAAATTTCTCGAATTGTCCCGCTATGCTGAAGATGACGTCTGCACTGACGCCCGCAAGCAGGATAATCCGTGAAGGACTCCGTTCTGACATAAAACTCGCACTTGCAGTCCATATTGCACAAACTACGCAACCTTGTCAACAAATCTTTCCAAGTTGAAACAGCTCTGACTGAATGCCAGAGTCGCTCAAGCGCACTCATGGAGCGGCTCATCATCGGGTCAGCCTGTTCAGAACGACGAGTCTGGATCCCACACAATGTTCATCACCGACCTGCTCCAACACCAAGGCGTCATATGTTGCACCTCGTCTGCCTTCACCCGCCGAGACAGCTATCGGTTCATGATGGACCGCCTAATGTACGGCTTCTCCTCAGGATGCCCCATGTCCTCCTGATGGTCGTACAAGGGCCATCGAACCCATCGTTGTAGGAACGTAAGGCCGGATGTCTGCTATGGACCGAGGCCAGGTCACTCACGTCAAAATGGGAGAAGCTCGTGAGTTTACAAAAATCGTGATGGGAACTCTGTCAGTTAATTCAGTTGCAGCTTCTGTTCTCTTTGATTCCGGGGCATCACATTCCTTTGTGTCTCAACAATTTGCTCAGCGGCATAGCTACCTCTAGAGTTATTGCCCACACCATTAGAGATTCACTCCCTGTTCCAGGTGGCAAACCAAGTGGTAAGTCACAACAATCAAATCGAGATTGAAGGGTTGATATTCTCTGCTTCCCTTATTGCTCTTGAACCTCCGACATAGACATCATTCTCGGTATGGACTGGTTGACAGCCCATAATGCTTTGATTGATTGCGCTGCTAAGACAGTCCAGCTCACTCATCCTTCCGGACAGACCCTCAGATACTCGGCTCGAACAGTTCAGGCCGCCGAAGCTCAGATTTATCTTCTGAATGCATTGAATGCTTCACCTCTTGAAGGCATCGAGAACGTTCCAGTTGTTCGTGATTTTCAAGATGTATTTCCAGAAAACTCCCAGGAATACCCCTGCAAGAGCTGTTGAGTTTGTCATCGACTTGAACCAGGCACTACTCCATTGCGAAGCGTCCTTATAAGATGCCTCCGCATCATCTTCTGAGCTTAAGGAAGAAATCGACACGTCACTTAAAAAGGTTTCATCCGCCCCAGTTCCTCTGCTTGGGGAGCACCTTCACTCTTCGTTAAGAAAGAAGGATGGAACTAACCGATTGGTCAGGATTATCGACCAATCAACCAAGCAACAATTCAGAACAAGTATCCGCTTCCTCGGATCAATGATTTGTATGATCAACTTGTTGGTTCCTCAGTATTCTCTAAGCTTGATTTGAGATTGGGTTATCATCAGATCCGTGTTCGTGAAGAGGATATTCCGAAGACTGCTTTTGTTACTCGCTATGCTCTTATGAGTACACTGTCATGTCATTTGGCTTAACCAATGCTCCAGCCACATTTTCCCGTCTGTGAATTACATCTTCATGGATTACCTCGACAAGTTCGTCGTGGTATATCTAGATGATTTCTGGTTTATTCAAAGAATAAGGAGAACATGCTGAACACCTCCTTCTTGTACTGGAAAGCTCCGAGACACCAACTGTATGCCATATTCTAAATGTGAATTCTGGTTGTCTGAAGTGACATATCTCGGCCTGTGATTTCGCAAGATGGCATCGCCGTTAACCCAGAACGAGTTCAGGCTATTCTTGACTGGACTCCTCCGAAGAAGTGTCAAGCAAGTCAGAGTTTTCCTGGCCTTGCAAGCTATTGCCGTCGCTTTGTCGAGAATTTTCAAAGATTGCTAAGCCTTTAACTGATCTACTTCACAGGCGTTAAGTTTGAATGGACAGAAAAATGTCAGGAAAGCTTTCAAACACTCAAGGACAAGCTAACGTCTGCCCAGTACTTGCTCCTCCAGATTCCCGTAAGACTTCGTGATTTATTGTGACGCATCCCGAAGGATTAGGCTGTGTCCTAATGCAAGAGCGTAAAGTGATTGCTTATGGCTCTCGTAAGTTGCGCCCACATGAAGAGAATTATCCGTACATGATCTAGAACTAGCTGCTGTCTGGATCTTGCACTGCAGTTTTGGCGACATTACCCTCCTCGGTAATCGTTGCGAGATCTACACGGATCATAAAAGTCTGAATACTTGTTCACTCAGCCATCTCTGAATCTCCGTCAGCAAAGATGGATGGAGACCATTGCGGACTATGATTTGGGTATTTCTTATACCCCTGGCAAGGCTAATGTATGGCTGATGCGTTGAGCCGCAAATCCTATTGCTGCGAACTTGAGGTTCAGCTACAGCAACCCCTTCTGTATGAAGAGCTTCGAAAGCTAAATCTCGAGATAGTTCCCCAAGGATACCTAAAAACCTTGGTTGTTGAACCAGACCTTGAGAAGCTGTTAAGAATGCGCAAGCTAAGATGCTGAAATTGATTTGATGAAGAAAGACCTTCACCTTGTTAAGTACAGGGATTTTCTCGCTGTCTGAAGATGGAACCTTGTATTTCAGAGACCGCATTGTCGTACCTCGCTTCGAGCTTATGACTGACAAAGTCATGAAGGAGGCCACATGATACCCCGCTGTCTATTCATCCGGGTAGCACCAAGATGTACTGTGATCTTCGTCAAAGTACTGGTGGTCTAGAATGAAGCAGGACATTGCTCGTTATGGTTGCTGAATGTGATGTGTTCGACGCGTTTAAGCAAACATCAGAAGCCTGCTGGAATTCTGCAACCACTCCTATTCCTTTATGGAAATGGATAAGGTTCAGATGGATTTCGTTACAGGACTTCCCAGGTCACAGAAGGGCACGATGCTATTCTTGTCGTCGTCGACCAACTCTCCAAAGTTTGCACACTTTCTGCCTGTCAAGGAGACGATCACTGCTAGTCAGTTAGCAGAGTTAATATCTCCAGAATTGTTTCCACTCCACGGTTTCCGAAAGAGATCAGTTCAGACCGTGGCAGCATATTCACTGGTCATTTCTGGGAAAGTTTCCAAAAGGCTATGGGAACTCATATTACCTGGAGTTCAGCTTATCATCCTCAATCCCAAGGCCAAGTTGAACGAGTTAATCAAGTGCTTGAAGAACATGCTACGAGCTTGTGTTGTTTTCTTTCGGCAAGAAGTGGGAAGAATCTCTTCCATATGCCGAGTTCTCCTATAACAACAGCTATCAAGCCAGCTTGAAAATGGCCCCTTGAAGTTCTCTATGGACGTAAGTGTCGAACCCCTCTGAATTGGTCAGAAACTGGGGAACGACCGCTCGTGGGTCCAGATATTATTCAACACGCCGAAGAACAAGTCCGAATTGTCCGGGAAAATCTCAAGGCGGCTCAGGACCGCCAGAAGAGCAACTATGATCGCAACGATGGGGTTTGACTTATCAACTGTGTGATCAAGCTTATCTTCGTGTCACTCCTATGAAAGGCACTCACCGTTTTGGAATCAAGGGCAAGCTAGCCTCCGCGCTACATTGGTCCTTTCCGCATTGTTGCCAGACGTGGTCAGGTGGCATATAAATTGGAGTTGCCGCCGCAATTCTCTCATACTCACGATGTCTTCCATGTGTCGCAACTTCGAAAATGCTTCAATGAATCTCCACACCGAACTGTGGATCACGAGATGCTCGAATTGCATGATGATCTTTCATATAAGGAACATCCATCCCCGCATTCTCGATGAAGCTGAACGTCGAACCCGTCAGAAGGTTACCAAGTTCCTCAAAGTGCAGTGGTCAACCATACTGAAGATGAAGCCACTTGGGAACGCGAGGACATCTTCGCAAGGAATACCCCGAACTTTTTCCTTCTACTTCTTAATTCTCGGGACGAGAATTCTTGTTAGTAGAGGAGATTTGTAACACCCCCAGTGGTTAAACAAGTAACCACCCTTTGATTATGCCAAGTCAGCATGATTAACAGTGCATGATCATCATTTGCACCCATAATGCATTTCAACTTCTAACTCAAAATTCAAATTAAAACTAAAGTGGAAAATAGAAGTTATTCAAATCATAAACTAAAATGTCAGATAAATAAACAACGTTCCAGAGGCACTTCTAAAATTGAAACCAACATTATTGAAAATGGTAAGTGGCTTGAACGTCCTCAAACAGTGGCTGAAAATAATATTTAATGACCTTTTAATTTATTTAAAACAAATAAGAAATGATGTTTTGTCCAAACTAATTTTAGGTGTTAGGGAATAAGCACGGGTATTTATGGACCAGGTACACATGTTTTACAAAATTCAATTTAGCCCTAACTATTTACCAAAGGGGTATGGATAAATAAAAAGAGAAAAGAAAAGAAAAAGGAAAAGCCCCCCCCCCCCGGACCAACTGGGCCGTGGCCCAGCTGGCCACCGGCACCAACCAGGCCGCCCCATTCCCCCCTGGCCGGCCCACCCCATCCCCTTATCCCCTCACTCCCCGTAACCCTAGCCCACCCGACACCCCACTCCCCCCCCCCGAACGAATCCTCTCCTCTCTCGTTCCTCTTCTCTCGATCCAGATCGGGGGAACTGGCCCCGACGCCGCCGGTCGCCGCCCCGCCGTGCCTCCGTCCTCCTCGCGGAGTCACGTCGCCGTGCCCGTCCCTCCCGGCCTCCTGCATCTCCCTCCTACCGCGCCGTCTTCCCCGAGCCCCCCGCGGCTCCTCCTTGGCCTTCGCCGTCGCACGCCGCCGTCCCCGTCTCTCCATCGCGCCGGCCATCACCGAGCCTCCCGGCGCACATCTACAACGGGTGAGCCCTGGCGCTGCCTCCTCGTCTCCCTCCCCCCGCCCCCTTGCACACCTCGCCGCTCGCGCTCCTGCCGTCGTTCCCGCACCGCGCTGGCGCACGCACCTCGCACCACCGGCCGCGCACGCCTCCCCTCCCCTCCGCTGCTCGCCCCCCCTCCCCACTCCCCTTCCCTCACAAGCGCGCGTGCCTCGCACCTCCCCCGCGCCGTGTGCCACTGCACGTCGCTGCGCCCTGCCGCCTCCCTCCCCGAGTGCCTCGCCGCGGCCACGTCCTCGCCTTGCTTATGCGCCCGCACCGGCCCCCCCCCCCCCCCCCACGCGCGCCGTCGCCTTCCCTCGTCCTCTCCCTCCGACCCGCGCCGGCCATCGCGCCCCGCCCGTTTGCCTCGCCCGCACCCGGACGCCCGGGAACCCGCCTCGGTTGGCCCTGAGCCACAGACAAGCCGGGCCCACGTCCCTAAAAGTGTGAAAATGAAAATGTAATAAAAAAAAATAATAAAATAAATAAAAATAAAAATAATTAACTATTAATTAAATATTAGTTTAATTATCCTGATTAGGTTAATTTAATTAAGTATTAGTGTTATTAAACGTAGTTAAAATTAGTTAATCACTAATTAATCCTAACAGCCTATGACAGGTGGGACCCACTGGTCCTGACGTCATGCTGACGTCAGCAAAACACTATTCTGGATAATGTTGCAATTAAATATAAAAATAAATTCAGAAAATTATAAAACTTTAGAAAATCATATTAATAAATCCGTAACTCAGATCGAAAAACCTTGTACATGAAAGTTGCTCATACAGACGACGAGACGAATCTGAATACTGACGGTCCGTTCGTCCGCCACACGTCTCTAACTATCCGAACATGCAACCGTTCCCCTCCGGTCATCTGTCTAACAAATGTCGAACCGGGAAAACATTCCCGGATGTATTCCTCCTTCCTCGTGCCGTGCAACCATACGTTAGGACCCACCCGACACTGCATATTGTCATGCCGTCTTTGCGTTGCCATGTTTGGCTCTATATTTATAACTGTTTCCTCCCCCCCCTCTCTCTCTTGATAGATCCCGATGCAGCTCCGGACCGAAGACAGCATTGACAAACCTTCCCTTGCCGCCGACAACCAGGCAAGCCCCTCCCTTGAGCATGCCGATATCGCCCATTCTAATTTCTCATCTTGCATTGAATTACTGCTGCCTGCTGCTTTACTATCTGATGCATAGCCTGTTCATTGTAACCTACTGTTTGATAATTACCTCCATATCCTAAACTGTTTAGTCTAGGCTGGGTAGAGACCTATCATGACCCCACTTATCCCGACTGCCGCGCTGGATCGTCAGAAGACCCGATCAATGGATTGAAGACCAGGACCCGACACCGCACATCACCCCCCTTAGTTGTAACGACACTGCAGCGTTACTATCGAGTGCCGAGGGTGAACCCTTGTAGCACTTCTGATGTTAACTCTGTAGATAGCTATTCGGTCGTGGTCATCGAGGGTGATTCCTCCTTCACCGCTTCCGATACGACGCGGTCCTACCGCACCTCAAGTGTGGACCCAGTGAGGGTGATTCCTCCTAGTTCACCTTGATGGATACATCGAGTGGGAATTCAATGAGGGTGATACCTCGGATTCCCTGATGTTATGACACACGGATACTTGGGCCTTACATTTTACTTGGAAGCGGGTCGACCCTGAGGGGTACCCGCGTGTGATGTGAAGGCGGTTGCCAGTGTGGTGCCCGAGTGGTGAATCCGAGGCGCGGCCGGGCATTCTTAACCCTTGCCGCAAGTCCTCGAGACGGGCGACGGGGTCACATCTTTCGTGAGTCTCTGCTCGTTACCGCAAGCCCCTAGTCCTAGCGATTTGGATATTTGATCCGAGCAGGCCTCTGGTCTGATAGCACTAACCATCACGTGGCATAGTATGCGTTCTACATCGTAGCATCAGCCGAAAGCTCTGTTCGGACGTCTAGTTCAGCCTTGCGGCCGGGACGGCCCGGCGCCCCCCTGGTGCCTGGCTTCCCCCTGCACGCACGACTCGGAGTGGCACAGGGCGATGGCCAAGACCTTCTGAGCGCTTAGGATGTAACCGACGGGGACCTCTCTGCTGAGCTGTAGGTAGGGTTGCGATGTGTGCGTTTTGCCGAGGCCGGGCATGACCAGGAAATGTGTCCGCCGAAGTTAATCGAGCGTGTTGGGTGTAAGTTGGTGCACCCTGCAGGGAAGAACACTTCTATCGATAGCCGGTCCTACGGTAAAGGACACTCGAGTTGTATCCTGATTGATACAATTAGAACTGGATACCTGTGATGAGACCTTATTATTGGCTCGGATTGCTTCCGCAGGGAGTCGAGAAAGGGATCTCAGGACGCGGTTTGATGACTTTATGGCTCTGGATTGCTTTCTCCGCAGGGAGTCGAGAAAGGATCTCGGGTGAGGTTGATATTATTACTGCTACATTATATGGTATTGTTCTACTCTCTTCTACTGCTGCAAGATCGCTGAAGATGCTAGTCTTCGATAGGACTAGGCCTTCTCTCTATTCTGGCATTTCTGCAGCCAAGTCCACTATACAAGCCTCCCTTTGGAAAATGTGGCTATGTAGTGTAGATCTGCTGCTGAGTACTTTTGAGTACTCACGTTGCTTTGTTTTCTTCTTTTTCTCCCCATATCAGTTTTGACGACAGAGGACGGAGACCCCACTGAGAACAGATGCCCCGACGATCGTTACTACTACTAGCCCAGAGGATGAATACTACGTACGAGTTGACTGACGACCAGAGTAGGATCGGGTCCCGGCAGGAGGCCCTTCGCCTTTCGATCGTAGTGTGTTTATTTTGCCCCGCCTTCCAACTAAAGGCCTTTCTTTTTATTTCATATTGTACTCATATCTCTGTCTTCCGCTTACCTCTTGTTCCAAGCTTATGTATTCGAGCCCTCGAGGCCCGCTGTGTAATATTAAACTTGTATGAACTTTAATTTTTGTTTTAGAAGTGTGTTGTGATATATTCCCGTGAGCCTTAGGCTTGATCGTGTGCTATTTGCGTGTATGATTAGTGCACGATCGGTGCCGGTGGGTCACCACCCCGACCGCCACTCAGTAAGGAGAAATCATCAAAAAAACTCATGCCGTCACTCATTCACATAACGTCACCATACGTGCATGCTCGGGAAATCACAAACCTATAACATGTATTTCTCAAATCCACAATTACTCAATTAGCATGACTCTATATCACCATTTTATATCTCAAAACAATCATAAGGACATCAAACTTCTCATAGTATTCATGACTTAATATGGAAAGTTTTTATTATATCCCTTTGATTTGCCTTATCATATTAGGGACTAAAATATAACCAAAGCAAATTACCATGCTGTTTAAAGAATCTCAAAATAATATAAGTGAACATGGAGTTTCAAAAATTTCTATTAAAATAAATCCACCCCGCCGTGCTCTAAAAAGATATAATGAAGCTCTAGAGCAAAATTGCCTACTCAAAGATATAAGTGAAGTCACAAAAGATCTATCTAATAAATCACGATTCATGCATGTCCCTCTCAAAAGGTGTGGTACAGCAAGGAGATTGTGTCAAACTAAAAAGCAAAAGACTCAAATTATACAAGACACGATCCAAAGCAAAACAATATGCATGTGGTGAATAAAAATAACCTCATGTAAAGTTACCGATAGACGAAGATCGAAACGAGGGATCCTTCCGGGGCATTCCCACAAGCTTTAGGCTCTTGGTTTTCCGAATATACCTTGGGTGTGCGTGGGCATCCCCAAGCTTAGGCTCTCTGCCACTCCTTATCCATAGTCATCAAATCCTCCCCAAAACTTGAAAACTTCACAACACAAAACTAAACAGAAATATCATAACCGTTAGTTATAAGAAAATAAATCACACTTGGTATGTGGTGAAACTCATTTCTTATGTATATCTTGGGTGTAATCTGTTTGTAATTCCAACTTGCCATGTTCAAACCCACGATACACCATAGATTCATCAAATAAGCAAAAACACATAGAAAAGAGAATCTGGTCAAAAACAGAACAGGTGTGAAGATCCGAAGTTCTAATATTTCGTAACTCCAAAAATTCTGAAAATTTTGGAAACACAGAGGAAATTGTATATTTCAATATCGTAAAAAATTCAGCGTGTTTTAAACGCTCCAGTGAATTATTAAAATTCTAAAAACGGGAGGGAAAAGTTTCTGTTTTCAGCAAGATCAAAAGCAACTACCCGTAAGCCATCCAAGGTCCTTACTTGGCACAAACACTGATGAAAACATACAAACCACATCGAACCAGAGCCCTAGATGAATTATTTATATTGCAAAAACAGAAACCAAAAACGCAAAAACAAAATAAAATTTTGTTGCCTCCCCAACAAGGCGCCTATGTGTAACGCCCTTGCTAGGCATGATAATTTGATGATGCTCACATGAAAGCAAAATTTGAAAGCACAGAGAGCATCATAAAGCTATGTTAAAACACATCTAAGTTAACATACTTCCTATGCTAGGCCCCCCCCCCAAATTCTTCTAGGCAAACAAATAATCAAGACAATCAAAAACGAGGCATATCAAAGAAGAAGAAAGAGCAAACAATAGCATCACAACATAACGGATGTAATTTAGTAACTGGAAGATTTCGCCACAACCATATTTTCCTCTCTCATATAATTAATGTAGGCATCATAATCAAATTCACAATATAACTATCACACTAAGATATTTCTCCACATGTCCACAATGCATAAAAAGTTGACAACTCTTCCAAAAATAGTGGGATTATCATCAAATAAAGTCATGAACCTCTCAAAAACCCTTTTATCAAAAAATTTCGTAAGATTGATATACTCAAACAAAGGTAGGGGATCATTTATCCTAGAGCTGACCTCGCTCAAACCCACTTTCAATATATTATTGCAACAATTCATCATGAGGCTTAATAAAATTCAAGATCAAAAGAAAAATCCCCCAATCATGATCCATTGCAACAAGTATGGAGCTCTAGCAAACAAGATCCCAAGCTTAGTGGTTTTGCATATCATACGCACAAACTAACATTAGCAAAGATTTATTGTAGAACTATTGCAATCATGCTTTTATTGAGAGGAGCTATCGTGAAATCACTTCATAAATTTCTTCATTACATTTTCAATTCCGAATTTCAAGCAAAACTTCATAAATAATCTAGTGCACAAACCCTACAATTGGTTCATCAAAATGATCTCTGAAAAAGATTAGCGATGGATGAGAATGCAAAACCATTAGCAAGAGTAAGATGTCAACAAAGAGAAGCACATGGTAACACAAGCAAACAAAAATCGAAAACCGAAAGAAGGGCGAAATAAAGGCAAATCTTTTTGAAAATCGTTTTTGAACGCGGGGAGAGAGGAAAACAAGAGGTCAAATGCGAATAATGTATACACAGGAGTGGGAAGTTTTATGATGGGTACTTGGTATGTCTGACGTTGCGTAGATCTCCTCGGGCAACGGGCGCCAGAAATTCTTCTGCTACTTTCTTGAGCTTGCGTTGGTTTTCCCTTGAAGAGGAAAGGATGATGCAGTCAGGTAGAGATAAGTATTTCCCCTTAGTTTGACAACCAAGCGTATCCTCCATTAGGAGACAACGCACAAATCACCGAATACCTGCACAAATAATCAAACAACTGCACCCAACGCGATAAAGGTGTTCTCAATCCCTTCACGGTTTTTTGCAAAAGTGAGATCTGATAGAGATAGATAACGATAAAGTAAATATTTTTGGTATTTTGTTTTATAGATCAAAAACAAGATTGCAATATAGAGATCGGAAACTTGTATTGAAAAAGTAGAAGGATTATATGATGGAAAATAGACCCGGGGCCATAGGTTTTCACTAGAGGCTTCTCTCAAGATAGAAAAATAATCGGTGGGTGAACAATACTGCCGAGCAATTGATAGAAAAGCGCAAAGTTATGACGATATCTAAGGCAATGATCATGAATATAGGCATCACGTCCGTGTCAAGTAGACCGAAACGATCTGCATCTACTAACTATTACCTCCACACTCGACCGCTATCCAGCATGCATCTAGATATTAGTTCATAAAGAACGGAGTAATGCATTAAGTAAGATGACATGATGTAGAGGAATTAACTCAACCAATATGATGAAAACCCCATCTTTTATCCTCTATGGAAAACATACAATACGTGCTATGCTGCCCTACTGTCACTAGGAAAGGACCCGCAAGATGAAGCAAAGCTAAGAAACTTCTCCCATTGCAAAAAACCACCAATTCTAGTTGGCCAAACCAAACCGATAGTTCGAAGAGAATTACAAAGATATCAAATCATGCTGCTCTGGATTGCTTCTCGCAGGGATTCGAGAAGGGATCTATCTCAAGGACGAGGTTTTGATGACTTTTTGCCTGGGATTGCTTTCCGCTGGAGTTCGAGAAAGGGATCTCCTGGGTGAGGTTGATATTATTACTGGCTACATTATATGGTATTGTTCTACTCTCTTCTACGCGCAGAATCGCTGAAATTCTGTCTTCGTAGGACTAGGCCTTCTCTCTAATTCTGGCATGTCCTGCAGCCAGTTCCACATATACAACGCCTCCCTTTGAAAATGTTGCATATGTAGTGTAGATCCTTGCTTGCTGATACTTTTGAGTACTCTCACGGTTGCCTTTGGTTTCCTTTTTCTCCCCATATCGTTTGACGTGACCCAGAGGACGGAGCCCCCTGAGACAGATGCCCCGAACGATCCGTTCCTACTACTACCCAGAGGAGGATCTACAACGAGTTGACTGACGCCAGGATTGTAGAGCGTGAGGGTCCAGGAGGAGGCCTTCGCCTTTCGAATCGTAGTGTTTATTTTGCCCCGCCTCCTAAAGGGCCTTTCTGTTGTCTAATTTCATATCTGGAACTCAGATAATCTGATGCTGTTTCCGCTACGCTTGTTTCCAAGCTTAGATATTCGAAGCCCTCGAGCCCTGGCTGTAAGATAAAGCTTGTATGACTTTATTGATGTTTAGAGTTGGTGTTGTGAAATACTTCCCGTGAGTCCTTAGGCTTGATCGTGTGCATTTGCGTTTATGATTAGTGCACTATCGGGCCGGGGGCGTCACATTGGTATCCAGAGCCGACTGCCTGTAGGAACCCCTTTCCAACTCCTTGCCGAAGGTTGAGTCTAGTACCGAAATGTTTTAAACTACTTGGCTGGTGGCTTACGGGCCCACGTCGCCAATTGGGTGGATTAGGATCTTGTTACTCCGTCGACCTTTTACTTACTCTGGGAGCTCTTGAACCTCGGGTCTTCTATTCTGGGGGTTAATGATTTTACTAACTCCAGGGGAAACGGGGGTCCAACATTGTGCCTCGGTCTTGTCACATCCCTGCCTGAGTTCCCTGAAAAGTATCCCCCCTTCGCTTCAAATTGTGGGCCAGGTTCTGCTTACAGGATCCTCTTATCGAGGCAACCCTGTGTTGTCACTTGCAGATTCCCTCGCTCCTCTTTTCTCTTCTCTCCGACGTTGATTGTGCCTTTGCATGTCTCGTTGTGATGCTTCCTTACCACCGCTGCCTGCGCGCCCGCCTAGTTGTCTAGTCCTTCTCTTTTCAGCTGTCTATGCCGGTTTTTTGTAACCGAGGCTACGTTGTGGAATTTAAATGTTCTGGTGTGATAAGATGTAGTATCTATCGCACTTCCTGCTTTCGTGCGGTTACTTCATATAATTCCATACACCTGCAGTTTTTACTTGCTAACTGCCCGGTTGATTTGGCAGGATGGCTACGATCCTCCACCTCCAACCTTATTTGCCGCCAATGATGCAGCAGTTGGAAGCTTAAAAACGTCATTTTTTTATGACCGTGGTATTGGCCAGCTTCCAAACCAGAATGCTCCAGCAATCAGACTGCTCCAATAACTTCCTGCCAGAATTTGGTGCGCCTCAATCCGTCTGTTTTTCCGCAACTTCCACCATCCCTATGGATGCTGATGAGTTGCTTTTCGTACATCCGTTTGAAATGAGTCAGCTCTGTTTTCCCTGACAGTTTACGTCCCTTCGCGACATTCCACCTAAAGGGCCCAGCTGCTCATGGTGGGAAAGCCACAAGGGTATGTTTGCCTGCTGAACCGTAACCACTTGGGCAGGAATTTCATCCGACTTTTCGTGCACGGTACCTTCCTCAAGGCCTATGACCAGAAGAAGCCGGTTTCGCAACTTCTACCCATGCACAATGACTGTGGATGAATATCGAGAAATTTCTTCCTCGATTGTCCCGCGTAATGCTATGCTGAAAGATGACGTCTGCCTGACGCCGCAAGCAGGATAAGTCCGTGAAGACTCCGTTCTGACATAAAACCTCGCGCACTTTGCAGTCCCATTATTGCACAAACTACGCAACTCTTGTAACAAATCTTTCCAAGTGAAACACTCTGACTGAATGCCAGAGTCGCTCAAGCGCACTCATGGAGCGGGCTCAATCATCGGGTCACCTGTTCAAACGACGAGTCTGGTCCCACACAATGTTTCATCACCGACCTGCTCCAACACAAGGCGGCATATGTTGCACTCGTCTGCCTCATCCATCACCGCCGAGACAGCTATCGGTTTCATGATGGACCGCCTAATGTGACGGCTTCTCCTCAGGAATGCCCCATGTCCTCCGATGGTCGTGACTAAGGGGCCTCAAAAAGAAACCCCCCATCTGTTGTAGGAAGCGAGGCCCGGAATTCTCTATGGACCGTAGGCCAGGTCCACTCACGTCAAAATGGGAGAAGCTCGTGAGTTTACAAAAATGTGATGGGAACTCTGTCAGTTCAATTAATTCAGTTGCATCTTCTGTTCTCTTTTGATTTCCGGGGCATCACATTCCTTTGTGTCTCAACATTTCTCACGGCATTAGCTCTACCTTCTAGAAGTTATTGGCCCCAGCCATTAGAAGATCTCACTCCCTGTTCCAGGTGGCAAACCAAGCTGGTAAGTCACAACAATCAAATCGAGATTGAAGGGTTGATATTCTCTGCTTCCCTTATTGCTCCCTTTGAACCGTCCCGAACATAGCATCATTCTCGGTATGGACTGGTTTGACAGCCCATAATGCTTTGATTGATTGCGCTCTAAGACAGTCCCTCACTCATCCTTCCGACATAGACCCTCAGATACGTCTCGGCTCGAACAGTTTCAGGCCGCCGAAGCTCAGATTATCTCTGAATGCATGAATGCTTCATCAACTCTTGAAGGCATCGGAACGTTCCGTTGTTCGTGATTTTCAAGATGTATTTCCAGAATAACTCCCAGAATAACCCCTGCAGAGCTGTTGAGTTTGTCATCGACTTGAACCAGGCACTACTCCGATTGCGAAGCGTCCTATAAGATGCCTCCGCACATCTTTCTTGAGCTAAGGAAGAAATCGACACGTCAACTTAAAAAAGGTTTCCTCCGCCCCAGTTCCTCTGCTTGGGGAGCACCTTCACTCTTCGTTTAAGAAAGAGGATGGAACTACCTCGATTGGGTCAGGATTATCGACCAATCAACCAGCAACAATTCAGAACAAGTATCCGCTTCCTCGGAATCATGATTTGTATGATCAACTTGTTGGTTCCTCAGTATTCCTCTAAGCTTGATTTGAGATTGGGTTATCATCAGAATCCGCTGGTTTCGTGAAGAGGATATCCGAAGATCTGCTTTTGTACTACTCGCTATTGCTCTTATGAGTACACTGTCAGTGTCATTTGGCTTAACCAATGCTCCAGCACATTTTCCCGTCTGCTGAATTACATCTTCATGGATTACCCTCGACAAGTTCGGTCGTGTATATCTAGATGATCTTCTGGTTTATTCAAAGAATAGGAGAACATCTGAACACCTCCTTCTTGTACTGGAAATGCTCCGAGACCACCAACTGTATGCCCATATTCTAAATGTGGAATTCTGGTTGTCTGAAGTGACATATCTGGCCTGTGATTTCCGCAAGATGCATCGCCGTTTAAAACCCAGAACGAGTTCAGGCTATTCTTACTGGACTCCTCCGAAGAAGAATGTCAAGAGCCTCAAGTTCAGACGTTTTCCCTGGCCTTGGCAAGCCTATTGCCGCGCTTTGGGGGTCGAGAATTTTCCAAAGATTGCTAACCTTTAACTGATTACTACTTCACATGGCGTTAAGTTTGAATGGACAGAAAATGTCAGGAAAGCTTCAAACACTCCAAGGACAGCTAACTCTGCCCATCACTTGCTCCTTCCAGATTCCCGTAAGACTTCGTGATTTATTGTGACGCACTCCCTTGAAGGAATTAGGCTGTGTCCTCAATGCAGAGCGTAAGTGTTGCTTATGGCTCCGTAAGTTGCGCCCACATGAAGAGAATTATCCGTTACATGATCTAGAACTAGCTGCTGTCTGTGATCTCTGCACTGCGTTTTGGCGACATTACCCTCCCTCCGGTATCGTTCGAGATCTCACGGATCATAAAAGCGTCTGAATTACTTGTTCACTCAGCCATCTCTGATCTCCGTCACCAAAGATGGATGGTAGACCATTGGCGGACTATAAATTTTGGGTATTTCTTATACCCCTGGCAAGCTAATGTACTGGCTGAGCGTTGAGACCGCAAATCCTATTGCTGCGACTTGAGGTTCATCTATCAGCACCCCTTCTGTAATGAAGAGCTTTCGAAAGCTAAATCTCGAGATTAGTTCCCCAAGATACCTAAAAACCTTGGTGTTGAACCAGACCTTGAGAAGCTGTTAAGAGCGAGAGGGGAATAAGGTAGGTTGGGTTATTAGGAAATGGAATGGTGAAGGGATGAGAGACATGAGGGGGGTGAAATAGGGAGAAGGATGCGCAAGCTAAGATGCTGAAATTGATTTGATGAAGAAAGACCTTCACCTTGTTAAGTACCAAACAGGGATTTTCATCGCTGTCTGAAGATGGACCTTGTATTTCAGAGACCGCATTGTGTACCCTCGCTTCGAGCTTATGGACTGACAAAGTCATGACGGAGGCCACATGATACCCCGCTGCTATTCATCGGGTAGCACCAAGAGTACTGTGATCTTCGTCAAAGTTACTGGTGGTCTAGAATGAACAGGACATTGCTCGTTATGGTTGCTGAATTGTGATGTGTTCGACGCCCCCCGTTACAGCATAACATCAGAAGCCTGCTGGAAATTCTGCAACCACTCCTATTCCTTTATGGACATGGATAAGGTTCAGATGGATTTCGTTACAAACAAGGACTTCCCAGGTCACAGAAGGGCACGTGCTATTCTTGTCGTCGTCGCCAACTCATCCAATTTGCCACTTTCTGCCTGCCAAGGAGACGATCACTGCTAGTCAGTTAGCCAGAGTTGGAATATCTCCAGAATTGTTTCCCTCCACGGTCTTCCGAAAGAGATCCAGTTCAACCGTGGCAGCATATTCCCACCTGTCATTTCTGGGAAAGTTTTCCAAATAGGCTATGGGAACTCCATATTACCCACCACCTGGAGTTCATCTTATCATCCTCCATCCCAGGCCAAGTTGAACGAGTTAAATCAAGTGCTGAAGAAGACATGCTACGAGCTTGTGTTGTTTTCCTTTCGGCAGAAGTGGGAAGGAATCTCTTCCATATGCCGAGTCTCTATAACACAGCTATCAAGCCAGCTTGAAAATGGCCCCTTTGAAGTTCTCTATGGACGTAAGTGTCGAACACCCTCTGAATTGGGTCAGAAACTGGGGAACGACCGCTCGTGGGTCCAGATATTATTCAATCACGCCGAAGAACAAGTCCGAATTTCCGGGAAAATCCTCAAGGCGGCTCGGACCGCCATAAGAGCACTATATCGCCAACGAGGGGGGTTTGACTTATCAACCTTGACCTGGGATCAAGCTTATCTTTCTTCGTGTCCACTCCTATGAAAGGCACTCACAACCGTTTTTGGAATAAGGCAAGCCTATCCTCCGCGCTACGGTACTTGGTCCTTTCCGCAATTGTTGCCAGAACGTGGTCAGGTGGCATATAAATTGGAGTTGCCGCCGCAATTCTCTCATCTCACGATGTCTTCCATTGTGTCGCACTTCGAAAATGCTTCAATGAATCTCCACATCCCGAAACTGTGGATCACGAGATGCTCGAACTTGGCATGATGATCTTCATAAAGGAAACATCCTATCCTCCGCATTCTCGATGAAGCTACGCGAACCCGTCAGAAAGGTTACCAAGTTCCTCAAAGTGCAAGTGTCAACCATACTGAGATGAAGCCACTGGGAACGCGGGAGCATCTTCGCAAGGAATACCCCGAACTTTTTCCTTCTACTTTTAATTCTCGGGACGAGAATTCTTGTTAGTAGAGGAGTTTGTAACACCCCCAGTGGTTAAACAAGTACCAACCCTTTGATTATGCCAAGTCACGCATGATTAACAGTGCATGATCATCATTTGGCAACATATGCATTTCAACTTCCTAAACTCAAAATTCAAATTAAAACTAAGGGAAATAGAAGTTTCAAATATAACTAAAATGTCAGATAAATAAACAACGTTCCAGAGGCACTTCTAAAATTGAAACCAACATTATTGAAAAGGCTAGTGCTTGAACGTCTCAACAGTGGCTGAAATAATATTTTAATAATGACCTTTTTCATTTAATTTAAAACAAATAAGAAATGAATGTTTTGTCAAACATTTTAGGTGTTAGGGAATCAAGCACGGGTAATTGTTTGGAACCAGGTAAATGTTTACAAAATCAATTTAAGCCCTAACTATTTACCAAAGGGTAAAATGGATAAATAAAAAGAGAAAGAAAAGAAAAAGGAAAAGCCCCACCCCCGCCCGGACAACGGGCCGTGGCCCAGCTGGCCACCGGCAACCAACCAGGCCGCCCCTTCTCCCCCCCTGGCCGGCCCCACCCCATCCCCATTATCCCTTCTCACTCCCGTAACCTACCCACACCGACACCCCACTCCCCCCACCCGAACAATCCTCTCCTCTCTCGTTTCCTCTTCTCTCGATCCAGATCTGGGGGAACCTGGCCCCGACGCCGCCGGTTCGCCGCCGCCGCCGCTCCATCCTCCTCGCGGACACGTCGCCGTGCCCGTCCCTCCCGGCCTCCTGCATCTCCCTCCTTACCGCGCCGGCTTCCCCGAGCCCCCCGTCGGCTCCTCCTTGTCCTTCGCCGTCGCACGCCGTCCGTCCCCCGTCCTTCTCTTCATCGCGCCGCCATCACCGAGCCTCTCCGGCGCACATCTCAACGTGGTTGAGCCCTGGCGCTGCCTCCTCGTCTCCCTCCCCCCGCCCCCTTCACACCTCGTCTCGCTCGCGCTCCTGGCCGTCGTCCCGCACCGCCGCTGGCGCACGCACCTCGCACACCGTGCCGCGCACTAGCCTCCCCTCGCCCTCCGCTGCTCGCCCACCCCTCTCCCTTACTCCCCTTTCCCTCCCACAAGCGCGCGTTCTCTCGCTACCTCCCCCGCGCCGTGTTGTCCACTGGCACGTCCGCTGCGCCCGCCGGCCCTCCCTCCCCGAGTGCCTCGCCGCGGCCACGTCCTCGCCTTTGCTTATGGGCGCCCTGCACCGGCCCCCCCCCCCCCCCCCACGCGCGCCGTGTCCTTCCCTCGGCCTCTCCCTCCGCCCGCGCCGGCCATCGCGCCCCGCCCGTTTGCCTCGCCCGCACCCGGACGCCCGGGAACCCGCCTCGTTTGGGCCCTGACCCAGACAAAGCCGGGCCCACGTCCCTAAAAGTGTGAAAATGAAAATGTAATAAAAAAAATTATAATTAAAAATAAATAAAAATAAAAATAATTAACTACTTAATTAAATATTAGTTTTAATTATCCTGATTAGGTTAATTTAGTAGTCGTTAGTTTTATTAAACGTACGTTAAAATTAGTTTAATCAACTAATTAATCTAACAAGCCTATGACAGTGGGACCCACTGTCCTGAACGTCATGCTGACGTCAGCAAAACACTATTCTTGATAATGTTGCAATTAAATATAAAAATAAATTCGAAAATTATAAAACTTTAGAAAATCATATTAATAAATCCGTAACTCAGATCGAAAAACCTTGTACAGAAAGTTGCTCATACAGACGACGAGACGAATCTGAATACTGCACTCGGCTCCCCGTATTCGTCCGCCACAGCGTCTCTAACTATCGAACATGCAACCGTTCCCCTCCGGTCCATCTGTCTAACAAATGTCGAACCGGGAAAACATCCCGATGTATTCCTCCTCCTCGTTGCCGTGCAACCATACGTTATGGACCCACCCGACACTGCATATTGTCAGCCGTCCTTTGCGTTGCGCATGTTTGGCCTCTATATTTTATAAACTGTTTCCTCCCCGCCCCCTCTCTCTCTGATAGATCCCGATGCAAGCTCCTGGACCGAAACAGCATTGACAAACCTTTTTCCCTTGCCGCCGATCAACCCAGGCAAAGCCCCTCCCTTGAGCATGAGCCGATAGCATCGCCCTTCTAATTTCTCAATTCTTGTCATTCGAATTACTGCTGCCTGCTGCTTTACTATGCTGATGCATAGGCCTTTCATTGTAACCTACTTTTGATAATTACCTCCTATCTAAACTGTCTTAGTCTAGGCTGGTATAGACCCTATCATTGACCCCACTTAATCCCGACCTGCCCTCCGGCGCTGATCGTCAGAAGACCCGATCAATGGATTGAAGACCAGGACCCGACCACCGCACATCACGCCCCCTTAGTTGTTAACGACACTTCTGTCAAGCGTACTAATCGAGTGCCGAGGGTGAACCCTGTGTAGGCACTTCTGAGTTAACTCTGTAGATTAGCTATTTCGGTCGTGGTCATCGGGGTGATTCCTCCTTCACCGCTTCCGATAACGACGCGGTCCTACCGTCACCTCAATGTGGACCCAGTGAGGTGATTTCCTCCTAGTTCACACCTTGATGGATACATCGAGTGGGATTCATGAGGGTGTACCCGGATTCCCGATGTTATGTACACACGGATACTTGGGCCTTACATGTTTACTTGGAAATGCGGGTCGACCCTGAGGGGTACCACCCCCCCGCGTGTGTGTGAGGCTGGTTGCCAGTGTGGTGCCCGAGTGGTGAATCCAGGCGGCGGCCGGGCATTCTTAACACCTTGCCGCAAGTCCTCGAGACGGGCGACGGGGTCACATCTTTCGTGAGCTCTGCTCGTTACCGCAGCCCCTAGTCCTAGCGATTTGGATATTTGATCCGAGCAGGCCTCTGGTCCTGATAGCACTAACCATCACGTGGCATAGTATTGCCGTTCCTACATCGGCACTCAGCCGAAAGCTCTGTTCGGACGTCTAGTTCAGCCTTGCGGCCGGGACGGCCCGGCGCACCCCCTGGTGCCATTGCTTCCCCCTGCACGCACCGACTCGGAGGGCACAGGGCGATGGCCAAGACCTTCTGACGCTTAGGATGTATACCGACGGGGACCTCTCTGCTGAGCTGTAGTAGGGGGTTGCGATGTTTCGTTTTGCCGAGTCCGGGCATGAACCTAGGAAAGTGTGTCCCCGCCGAATTTAATCGAGCGTGTTTGTAAGTTGGGTGCACCCCTTGCATGGGAAGACACGTGTCGATATCGATAGCCCGGTCCTAACGGTAAGGACACTCGAGTTGTATCCTGATTGATACAATTAGAACTGGATACCTGTTATGAGACCTTTTATTGGCTCGGATTGCCTTCCGCAGGGAGTCTAGAAAGGGATCTCAGGACGCGGTTTGATGACTTTATGGCTCTGGATTGCTTTTCTCTCGGCAGGGAGTCGAGAAAGGCTCTCTGGGTGATTTGGATATTATTACTGCTACATTATATGTATTGTTCCTACTCTCTTCTACTGTCTGCAAGATCGGGGCTTGAAAGAAAAAAAAACATGCTAGTCTTCGAAGGACTATGCCCTTCTCTCTTATTCTGGCATTTCTGCAGCCCAGTCCACATATCCAAGCCTCCCTTTGAAAATGTTTGGCTATGTAGTGGTAGATCCTTGCTTGCTGAGTACTTTTGAGTACCACGTTGCTTGTTTTTTCTTTTTCTCCCCATATCAGTTTTGACTGACAGAAGGACGAGCCCCGGAACAGATGCCCCGACATCGTTACTACTACTTAGCCCAGAGGATGATACTACTACGAGTTGATGACGACCAGATAGGATCGTATGTCCCCGGCAGGAGGCCCTTCGCCTTTCGATCGTAGTGTTTTATTTTGCCCCGCTTCCAACTAAAGGCTTTCTTTTCTATTTTCATATCTGTACTCAGATCTCTGATCTTCCGCTTACCTCTTGTTCTCAAGCTTATGTATTCGAGCCCTCGAGGCCCCTGGTGTAATATTAAACTTGTATGAACTTTAATTTTATGTTTAGAAGTGTGTGTGATATCTTCCCGTGAGTCCTTAGGCTTGGAATCGTGTGCATTTGCGTGTATGAATTAGTGCACGATCGTGCCGGTGGGTCACACCCCGACCGCCACTCTAAGAGAAAATCAATAAAAACTCATGCCTCGACTTTCATCATAACGTCACCATACTGCATCTCCGGGAAATCACAACCTTACACATGTATTTCTCAAATCCCAATTACTCACTAGCATGACTCTATATCACCCATCTTTATATTCGTCAAACATCATAAGGCATCAACTTCTCATAGTATTCAGACTTTAATATGAAAGTTTTTATTATATCCCTCTTGATGCCTATCATATTAGGACTAAATATATAACCAAAGCAAATTCCATGCTGTTTAAGAATCTCAAAATAATATAAGTGAAGCATGGAGTTTCAAAAATTCTATAAAATAAATCCACCCCCGCCGTGCTCTAAAAAGATATAATTGAAGCTCTAGAGCAAAATTGCCTACTCAAAGATATAGAGTGAATCACAAAATATCTAATAAATCACGATTCATGCATGTCCCTCTCAAAAGGTGTGGTACAGCAAGGATGATTGTGTCAAACTAAAAAGCAAAGACTCAAATTGACAAACAAGCGTATCCAAGCAAAACAACATATGCATGTGGTGAAATAAAAATAACCTCATGTAAAGTTACCGATAGACGAAAGACGAAACGAGGGGATCCTTCCGGGGCATCCCACAAGCTTAGGCTCTTGGTTTTTCCTTGAATATTACCATTGGGGTGCTTGGGCATCCCCAAGCTTAGGCCCGTGCCACTCCTTATCCATAGTCCATCAAATCCTCCCCAAACACTTGAAAACTTCACAACACAAAACTCAACAGAAATATCATAACTCCGTTAGTATAAGAAAATAAATCAACACTTGTACTCCTCCTTGGCCTTCGTCGTCGCACGCCGCCGTCCCCGTCTCTCCATCGCCGGCCATCACCGAGCCTCGCCGGCGCACATCTACAACGGGGGTGAGCCCTGGCGCTGCCTCCCTCGTCTCCTCCCCCCGCCCCCGTGCACACCTCGCGCGCTCGCGCGCCTGGCCGTCGTCCCGCCACCGCGATGGCGCACGCACCTCGCACCACCGGGCCGCGCACGCCTCCCCTCGCCTCCGCTGCTCGCCCCCTCGCACGGACGCCCCTGCCCTCACAAGCGCGCGTGCGCTCGCACCTCCCCCGGCGCCGTGTACCACTGCACGTCGCTGCGCCCTGCCGCCCCCTCCCCGAGTGCCTCGGCCGCGGCCACGGCCTCGCCTTGCTTATGCGCGCCCGCACGGCCCCCCCCCCCACGCGCGCCGTCGCCGTCCCGTCGTCCTCTCCTCCGACCGCGCCGTGCCAGCGCCCCGCCCGTTTGCCTCGCCCGCACCCGGACGCCCGGGAACCCGCCTCGGTTGGCCCTGAGCCACAGACAGCCGGGGCCCACGTCCCTAAAAGTGTGAAAATGAAAATGTAATAAAAAAAAAATTAAAATAAATAAAAATAAAAATAATTAAACTAATTAATTAAATAATTAGTTAATTAATCCTGATTAGGTTAATTTAATTAAGTACTTAGTGTTAATTAAACAGTAATTTAATTAGTTAATCACTAATTAACCTAACAGCCTATGACAGGTGGGACCCACTGGTCCTGACGTCATGCTGACGTCAGCAAAACACTATTCTGGATAATGTTGCAATTAAATAATAAAAATAAATTCAGAAAATTAATAAAACTTTAGAAAATCATATTAAATAATCCGTAACTCAGATCGAAAAACCTTGTACATGAAAGTTGCTCAGAACGACGAGACGAATCTGAATACGCGGTCCGTTCGTCCGCCACACGTCTCTAACTATCCGAACATGCAACCGTTCCCCTCCGGTCATCTGTCTAACAAATGTCCAGAACCGGGAAAACATTCCCGGATGGATTCCTCCTTCCTCGGTGACGTGCAACCATACGTTAGGACACACCCGGCACTGCATATTGTCATGCCGTACTTTGCGTTGCTCATGTTTGCTCTATATTTATACTGTTTCCTCCCCCTCTTCTCTCTCGATAGATCCCGACGCAGCTCCGGAGACCGAAGACAGCATTGACAACCTTGCCCTTGCCGCCGAGCAACCAGGCAAGCCCCTCCCTTGAGCATGCCGATATCGCCCATTCTAAATTTCTCATGCTTGCATTAGAATTACTGCTGCAGCTGCTTTACCTATTCTGATGCATAGCCTGTTCATTGTAACCTACTGTTGATAATTACCTACATATCCTAAACTGTTTAGTCTAGGCTGGGTAGAGACCTATCAGTGACCCCACTTATCCCGACTGCCGCGCTGGATCGTCAGAAGACCCGATCAATGGGATTGAAGACCAGGACCCGACACCGCACATCACCCCCCTTAGTTGTAACGACACTGCAGCGTTACTATCGAGTGCCGAGGGTGAAACCACTTGTAGCACTTCTGATGTTAACTCTGTAGAGTAGCTATTCGGTCGTGGTCATCGAGGGTGATTCCTCCTTCACCGCTTCCGATAACGACGCTGTCCTACAACACCTCAAGTGTGGACCCAGTGAGGGTGATTCCTCCTAGTTCACCTTGATGGATACATCGAGTGGGAATTCAATGAGGGTGATACCTCGGATTCCCTGATGTTATGGACACACGGATACTTGGGCCTTACATTGTTACTTGGAAAGGCGGGTCGACCCTGAGGGGTACCCGCGTGTGATGTGAAGGCGGGTTGCCAGTGTGGTGCCCGAGTGGTGAATACGAGGCGCGGCCGGGCATTCTTAACCCTTGCCGCAAGTCCTCGAGACGGGGCGACGGGGTCACATCTTTCGTGAGTCTCTGCTCGTTACCGCAAGCCCCTAGTCCTAGCGATTTGGATATTTGATCCGAGCAGGCCTCTGGTCTGATAGCACTAACCATCACGTGGGCATAGTATGGGCGTTCTACATCGTAGCATCAGCCGAAAGCTCTGTCAGACGTCTAGTTCAGCCTTGCGGCCGGGACGGACCGGCGCCCCCCTGGTGCCTGGCTTCCCCCTGCACGCAACGACTCGGAGTGCACAGGGCGATGGCCCAAGACCTCTGAGCGCTTAGGATGTAGACCGACGGGGACCTCTCTGCTGAGCTGTAGGTAGGGTTGCGATGTGTCGTTTGGCCGAGGCCGGGCATGACCCAGGAAAATGTGTCCGGCCGAAGTTAATCGAGCGTGTTGGGTAAGTTGGTGCACCCCTGCAGGGAAGAACACTTCTATCGATAGCCGGTCCTACGGTAAAGGACACTCGGAGTTGTATCCTGATTGATACAATTTAGAACTGGATACCTGTGATGAGACCTGTATATATGGCTCTGGGATTGCTTCTCGCAGGGAGTCGAGAAGGGATCTCAGGACGAGGTTTGATGACTTTATGGCTCTGGGATTGCTTTCTCGCAGGGAGTCGAGAAAGGATCTCTGGGTGAGGTTGATATTATTACTGCTACATTATATGGTATTGTTCTACTCTCTTCTACTGCTGCAAGATCGCTGAAGATGCTAGTCTTCGATAGGACTAGGCCTTCTCTCTATTCTGGCATTTCTGCAGCCCAGTCCACATATACAGCCTCCCTTTGAAAATGTTGCATATGTAGTGTAGATCCTTGCTTGCTGAGTACTTTTGAGTACTCACGGTTGCTTTGTTTTCCTTTTTCTCCCCATATCAGTTTGACGTGACCAGAGGACGGAGCCCCCTGAGACAGATGCCCCGACGATCGTTACTACTACTACCCAGAGGATGGATACTACTACGAGTTGACTGACGACCAGGAGTAGGATCGGAGGGTCCCAGGCAGGAGGCCTTCGCCTTTCGATCGTAGTGTTTTATTTTGCCCCGCCTTCCTAAAGGCCTTTCTGTTTCTATTTCATATCTGTACTCAGATATCTGATGCTTCCGCTGACGCTTGTTCGCAAGCTTATATATTCGAGCCCTCGAGGCCCCTGGCTTGTAATATAAAGCTTGTATGACTTTATTTATGTTTTAGAGTTGTGTTGTGATATCTTCCCGTGAGTCCTTAGGCTTGATCGTGTGCATTTGCGTGTATGATTAGTGCACGATCGGGCCGGGGGCGTCACAAGTTGGTATCAGAGCCGACTGCCTGTAGGAATCCCCTTTCCAACTCCTTGGCCGAAGTTGAGTCTAGTAACCGAAAACTGTTTTACTAACTTGGCTGTGTGGCTTACGGGCCCACGTCGCCAATTGGGTGGTATTAGGATCTTTTACTCCTCGACCTTTACTCTGGGACTCTGACCTCTCTTCTATTCGGGTTAAATGATTTTACTAACTCCAACATTAGGCTCTCGTGATCACATCCACCCGGAGTTCTGAAAATATCCCCCCTTGCTTCAAGATTGTGGGCCAGGTTCTGCTTACAGGATCCTCTTATCGAGGGCACCCTGTGTTGTCACTTGCAGATTCCTCGCTCCGTCAGTTTTCTCCGACGTTGATGTAGCCTTTGCTATGTCTCGTTGTGTGCTTCCTTACCGCATGCCTGCGCGCCGCCTAGTTGTCTAGCCTTCTCTTTTCAGCTGTCGTAATGCCGGTTTGTAACCGAGGCTACGTGTGAATTTAAATGTCTGGTGTGATTAAGATGTAGTATCTATCGCACTTCCTTCTGTCGTGCGTGTTACTTCATGAATAATTCCATACACCTGCAGTTTTACTTGCTAAACTGCCCCTGTTGATTTGGCAGGATGGCTGACGATCCTCCACCTCCACCTTATATTGCCGCAATGATGCAGCAGTTTGAGCTTAACCGTCAGTTTATGACCGGGGTATTGGCTCAGCTTCCAAACCAGAATGCTCAGCAACAGACTGCTCCAATAACTCTGCCAGAATTTGTGCGCCTCAATCCGTCTGTTTTCCGCAACTCCACCAATCCTATGGATGCTGATGATTGGCTTCGTGACATCCTGTTTGAAATGGAGTCAGCTAATGTTGCCCCTGACAGTTACGTCACCTTCGCGACATTCCACCTAAAGGGCCCAGCTGCTCAATGGTGGGAAAGCCACAAGGGTATGTTGCCTGCTGAAACCGTAACCACTTGGCAGGAATTTCAGTCGACTTTTCGTGCACGGTACATTCCTCAAGGCCTGATGGACCAGAAGAAGCAGGAGTTTCGCAAACTTACCCAGGGCACAATGACTGTGGATGAATATCAGAGGAAATTTCTCGAATTGTCCCGCTATGCTGAAGATGACGTCTGCACTGACGCCCGCAAGCAGGATAAATTCCGTGAAGGACTCCGTTCTGACATAAAACTCGCACTTGCAGTCCATGATTGCACAAACTACGCAACGCTTGTCAACAAATCTTTCCAAGTTGAAACAGCTCTGACTGAATGCCAGGAGTCGCTCAAGCGCACTCATGGAGCTGGCTCATCATCGGGTCAGCCTGTTCAGAAACGACGAGTCTGGATCCCACACAATGTTCATCACCGACCTGCTCCAACACCAAGGCCGTCATATGTTGCACCTCGTCTGCCTTCACCGCCGAGACAGCTATCGGTTCATGATGGACCGCCTAATGTTACGGCTTCTCCTCAGGATGCCCCATGTCCTCCTGATGGTCGTACGAAGGGCCATCGAACCCATCGTTGTAGGAATCGTAAGGCCAGGATGTCTGCTATGGACCGAGGCCAGGTCACTCACGTCAAAATGGGAGAAGCTCGTGAGTTTACAAAAATCGTGATGGGAACTCTGTCAGTTAATTCAGTTGCAGCTTCTGTTCTCTTTGATTCCGGGGCATCACATTCCTTTGTGTCTCAACAATTTGCTCAGCGGCATGAGCTACCTCTAGAGTTATTGCCCACACCATTAGAGATTATCACTCCCTGTTCCAGGTGGCAAACCAAGATGGTAAGTCACAACAATCAAATCGAGATTGAAGGGTTGATATTCTCTGCTTCCCTTATTGCTCTTGGACCTTCCGACATAGACATCATTCTCGGTATGGACTGGTTGACAGCCCATAATGCTTTGATTGATTGCGCTGCTAAGACAGTCCAGCTCACTCATCCTTCCGGACAGACACTCAGATACTCGGCTCGAACAGTTCAGGACGCCGAAGCTCAGATTTATCTTCTGAATGCATTGAATGCTTCACCTCTTGAAGGCATCGAGAACGTTCCAGTTGTTCGTGATTTTCAAGATGTATTTCCAGAAGAACTCCCAGGAATACCCCCTGCAAGAGCTGTTGAGTTTGTCATCGACTTGAAACCAGGCACTACTCCTATTGCGAAGCGTCCTTATAAGATGCCTCCGCATCATCTTCTTGAGCTTAAGGAAGAAATCGACACGTCACTTAAGAAAGGTTTCATCCGCCCCAGTTCCTCTGCTTGGGGAGCACCTTCACTCTTCGTTAAGAAGAAGGATGGAACTAACCGATTGGTTCAGGATTATCGACCAATCAACCAAGCAACAATTCAGAACAAGTATCCGCTTCCTCGGATCAATGATTTGTATGATCAACTTGTTGGTTCCTCAGTATTCTCTAAGCTTGATTTGAGATTGGGTTATCATCAGATCCGTGTTCGTGAAGAGGATATTCCGAAGACTGCATTTGTTACTCGCTATGGCTCTTATGAGTACACTGTCATGTCATTCGGCTTAACAAATGCTCCAGCTACATTCTCCCGTCTGATGAATTACATCTTCATGGATTACCTCGACAAGTTCGTCGTGGTATATCTAGATGATATTCTGGTTTATTCAAAGAATAAGGAAGAACATGCTGAACACCTCCGTCTTGTACTGGAAAGGCTCCGAGAACACCAACTGTATGCCAAATATTCTAAATGTGAATTCTGGTTGTCTGAAGTGACATATCTCGGCCATGTGATTTCGCAAGATGGCATCGCCGTTAACCCAGAACGAGTTCAGGCTATTCTTGACTGGACTCCTCCGAAGAATGTCAAGCAAGTCAGAAGTTTTCTCGGCCTTGCAAGCTATTGCCGTCGCTTTGTCGAGAATTTCTCAAAGATTGCTAAGCCTTTAACTGATCTACTTCACAAGGGCGTTAAGTTTGAATGGACAGAAAAATGTCAGGAAAGCTTTCAAACACTCAAGGACAAGCTAACGTCTGCCCCAGTACTTGCTCCTCCAGATTCCCGTAAAGACTTCGTGATTTATTGTGACGCATCCCGTGAAGGATTAGGCTGTGTCCTAATGCAAGAGCGTAAAGTGATTGCTTATGGCTCTCGTAAGTTGCGCCCACATGAAGAGAATTATCCGGTACATGATCTAGAACTAGCTGCTGTGATCTATGCACTGCAGTTGTGGCGACATTACCTCCTCGGTAATCGTTGCGAGATCTACACGGATCATAAAAGTCTGAAGTACTTGTTCACTCAGCCATCTCTGAATCTCCGTCAGCAAAGATGGATGGAGACCATTGCGGACTATGATTTGGGTATTTCTTATACCCCTGGCAAGGCTAATGTAATGGCTGATGCGTTGAGCCGCAAATCCTATTGCTGCGAACTTGAGGTTCAGCTACAGCAACCCCTTCTGTATGAAGAGCTTCGAAAGCTAAATCTCGAGATAGTTCCCCAAGGATACCTAAAAACCTTGGTTGTTGAACCAGACCTTGAGAAAGCTGTTAAGAATGCGCAAGCTAAAGATGCTGAAATTGATTTGATGAAGAAAGACCTTCACCTTGTTAAGTACAGGGATTTCTCGCTGTCTGAAGATGGAACCTTGTATTTCAGAGACCGCATTGTCGTACCTCGCTTCGAGCTTATGACTGACAAAGTCATGAAGGAGGCACATGATACCCCGCTGTCTATTCATCCGGGTAGCACCAAGATGTATCGTGATCTTCGTCAAAGGTACTGGTGGTCTAGAATGAAGCAGGACATTGCTCGTTATGTTGCTGAATGTGATGTGTGTCGACGCGTTAAAGCAGAACATCAGAAGCCTGCTGGAATTCTGCAACCACTTCCTATTCCTTTATGGAAATGGGATAAGGTTCAGATGGATTTCGTTACAGGACTTCCCAGGTCACAGAAGGGTCACGATGCTATTCTTGTCGTCGTCGACCAACTCTCCAAAGTTGCACACTTTCTGCCTGTCAAGGAGACGATCACTGCTAGTCAGTTAGCAGAGTTATATATCTCCAGAATTGTTTCACTCCACGGTATTCCGAAAGAGATCAGTTCAGACCGTGGCAGCATATTCACTGGTCATTTCTGGGAAAGTTTCCAAAAGGCTATGGGAACTCATATTACCTGGAGTTCAGTTATCATCCTCAATCCCAAGGCCAAGTTGAACGAGTTAATCAAGTGCTTGAAGACATGCTCGAGTTGTTTTGTTGTTCTTTCGGCAAGAAGTGGGAAGAATTCTTCCATATGCCGAGTTCTCTATAACAACAGCTATCAAGCCAGCTTGAAAATGGCCCCTTGAAGTTCTCTATGGACGTAAGTGTCGAACCCTCTGAATTGGTCAGGAAACTGGGGAAACGACCGCTCGTGGGTCAGATATTTCAACAGCCGAAAGAACAAGTCCGAATTGTCCGGGAAAATCTCAAGGCGGCTCAGGACCGCCAGAAGAGCAACTATGATCGCAAACGATGGGGTTGACTTATCAACCTGGTGATCAAGCTTATCTTCGTCACTCCTATGAAAGGCACTCACCGTTTGGAATCAAGGGAAGCTAGCTCCGCGCTACATTGGTCCTTTCCGCATTGTTGCCAGACGTGGTCAGGTGGCATATAAATTGGAGTTGCCGCCGCAATTCTCTCATATCACGATGTCTTCCATGTGGCGCAACTTCGAAAATGTTCAAAGAATCTCCCACACGAACTGTGGATCACAGAGATGCTCGAATTGCATGATGATCTTTCATATAAGGAACATCCGATCCGCATTCTCGATGAAGCTGAACGTCGAACCCGTCAGAAGGTTACCAAGTTCCTCAAAGTGCAGTGGTCAAACATACTGAAGATGAAGCCACTTGGGAACGCGAGGATCATCTTCGCAAGGAATACCCCGAACTTTTTCCTTCTACTTCTTAATTCTCGGGACGAGAATTCTTGTTAGTAGAGGAGATTTGTAACACCCCCAGTGGTTAACTACAGTAACCACCCCTTTGATTATGCCAAGTCAGCATGATTAACAGTGCATGATCATCATTTGCACCATAATGCATTTCAACTTCTAACTCAAAATCAAATTAAAACTAAAGTGGAAAATAGAAGTTATTCAAATCATAAACTAAATGTCAGATAAATAACAAACGTTCCAGAGGCACTTCTAAAATTGAAACCAACATATTGAAAATGGATAAGTGGCTTGAACGTCCTCAAACAGTGGTGAAAATAATATTTAAGACCTTTTAATTTATTTAAAACAAATAAGAAAATGATGTTTTGTCCAAACTAATTTAGGTGTTAGGGAATCAAGCACTGGTATTTATGGACCAGGTAACTGTTTACAAAATTCAATTTGAGCCTAACTATTTACAAAAAAGGGGTATGGATAATAAAAAAGAAAAGAAAAGAAAAAGAAAAGCCCCCCCCCCCGGACCAACTGGGCCGTGGCCCAGCTGGCCACAGGCCACCAACCAGGCCGGCCCATTCCCCCCTGGCCGGCCCACCCCATCCCTTATCCCCTCCACTCCCCGTAACCCTAGCCCACCGACACCCCACTCCCCCCCCCCGAACGAATCCCTCTCCTCTCCCGTTCCTCTCGATCCAGATCGGGGAACTGGCCCCGACGCCGCCGGTCGCCGCCGCCGTGCGCTCCATCCTCCTCCGCGGAGTCACGTCGCGGTGCCGTGCCCTCCCGGCCTCCTGCATCTCCCTCCTGCACCGCGCCGTCTTCCCCGAGCCCCGCGCGCTCTCCTTGGCCTTCGCCGTCGCACGCCGCCGTCCCCGTCTCTCCATCGCGGCCATCACCGAGCCTCGCCGGCGCACATCTACAACGGGGGGGGGAGCCTGGCGCTGCCTCCTCGTCTCCTCCCCCCGCCCCGTGCACACTGCGGCTCGCGCGCTGGCCGTCGTCCCGCCACCGCGCTGGCGCACGCACCTCGCACCACCGGGCCGCGCACGCCTCCCTCGCCTCCGCTGCTCGCCCCCTCGCACGGACGCCCCTGCCCTCACAAGCGCGCGTGCCGCTCGCACCTCCCCGGCGCCGTGTGCCACTGCACGTCGTGCGCCCTGCCGCCTCCTCCCCGAGTGCCTCGCCGCGGCCACGGCTCGCCTTGCTTATGCGCGCCCGCACGGCCCCCCCCCACGCGCGCCGTCGCCGTCCCGTCGTCCTCTCCTCCGACCGCGCCGTGCCAGCGCCCCGCCCGTTTGCCTCGCCCGCACCCGGACGCCCGGGAACCCGCCTCGGTTGGCCCTGAGCCACAGACAGCCGGGGCCCACGTCCCTAAAAGTGTGAAAATGAAAATGTAATAAAAAAATAATAATTAAAATAAATAAAAATAAAAATAATTAAACTAATTAATTAAATAATTAGTTAATTAATCCTGATTAGGTTAATTTAATTAAGTAGTTAGTGTTAATTAAACAGTAATTTAATTAGTTAATCACTAATTAATCTAACAGCCTATGACAGGTGGGACCCACTGGTCCTGACGTCATGCTGACGTCAGCAAAACACTATTCTGGATAATGTTGCAATTAAATAATAAAAATAAATTCAGAAAATTAATAAAACTTTAGAAAATCATATTAAATAATCCGTAACTCAGATCGAAAAACCTTGTACATGAAAGTTGCTCAGAACGACGAGACGAATCTGAATACGCGGTCCGTTCGTCCGCCACACGTCTCTAACTATCCGAACATGCAACCGTTCCCCTCCGGTCATCTGTCTAACAAATGTACGGAACCGGGAAAACATTCCCGGATGGATTCCTCCTTCCTCGGTGACGTGCAACCATACGTTAGGACACACCCGACACTGCATATTGTCATGCCGTACTTTGCGTTGCTCATGTTTGCTCTATATTTATACTGTTTCCTCCCCCTCTTCTCTCTTGATAGATCCCGATGCAGCTCCGGAGACCGAAGACAGCATTGACAACCTTGCCCTTGCCGCCGAGCAACCAGGCAAGCCCCTCCCTTGAGCATGCCGATATCGCCCATTCTAAATTTCTCATGCTTGCATTAGAATTACTGCTGCTGCTGCTTTACCTATTCTGATGCATAGCCTGTTCATTGTAACCTACTGTTGATAATTACCTACATATCCTAAACTGTTTAGTCTAGGCTGGGTAGAGACCTATCAGTGACCCCACTTATCCCGACTGCCGCGCTGGATCGTCAGAAGACCCGATCAATGGGATTGAAGACCAGGACCCGACACCGCACATCACCCCCCTTAGTTGTAACGACACTGCAGCGTTACTATCGAGTGCCGAGGGTGAAACCTCTTGTAGCACTTCTGATGTTAACTCTGTAGAGTAGCTATTCGGTCGTGGTCATCGAGGGTGATTCCTCCTTCACCGCTTCCGATAACGACGCTGTCCTACAGCACCTCAAGTGTGGACCCAGTGAGGGTGATTCCTCCTAGTTCACCTTGATGGATACATCGAGTGGGAATTCAATGAGGGTGATACCTCGGATTCCCTGATGTTATGGACACACGGATACTTGGGCCTTACATTGTTACTTGGAAAGGCGGGTCGACCCTGAGGGGTACCCGCGTGTGATGTGAAGGCGGGTTGCCAGTGTGGTGCCCGAGTGGTGAATACGAGGCGCGGCCGGGCATTCTTAACCCTTGCCGCAAGTCCTCGAGACGGGGCGACGGGGTCACATCTTTCGTGAGTCTCTGCTCGTTACCGCAAGCCCCTAGTCCTAGCGATTTGGATATTTGATCCGAGCAGGCCTCTGGTCTGATAGCACTAACCATCACGTGGGCATAGTATGGGCGTTCTACATCGTAGCATCAGCCGAAAGCTCTGTTAGACGTCTAGTTCAGCCTTGCGGCCGGGACGGACCGGCGCCCCCCTGGTGCCTGGCTTCCCCCTGCACGCAACGACTCGGAGTGCACAGGGCGATGGCCCAAGACCTCTGAGCGCTTAGGATGTAGACCGACGGGGACCTCTCTGCTGAGCTGTAGGTAGGGTTGCGATGTGTCGTTTGGCCGAGGCCGGGCATGACCTAGGAAAGTGTGTCCGGCCGAAGTTAATCGAGCGTGTTGGGTAAGTTGGTGCACCCCTGCAGGGAAGAACACTTCTATCGATAGCCGGTCCTACGGTAAAGGACACTCGGAGTTGTATCCTGATTGATACAATTTAGAACTGGATACCTGTGATGAGACCTGTATATATGGCTCTGGGATTGCTTCTCGCAGGGAGTCGAGAAGGGATCTCAGGACGAGGTTTGATGACTTTATGGCTCTGGGATTGCTTTCTCGCAGGGAGTCGAGAAAGGATCTCTGGGTGAGGTTGATATTATTACTGCTACATTATATGGTATTGTTCTACTCTCTTCTACTGCTGCAAGATCGCTGAAGATGCTAGTCTTCGATAGGACTAGGCCTTCTCTCTATTCTGGCATTTCTGCAGCCCAGTCCACATATACAGCCTCCCTTTGAAAATGTTGCATATGTAGTGTAGATCCTTGCTTGCTGAGTACTTTTGAGTACTCACGGTTGCTTTGTTTTCCTTTTTCTCCCCATATCAGTTTGACGTGACCAGAGGACGGAGCCCCCTGAGACAGATGCCCCGACGATCGTTACTACTACTACCCAGAGGATGGATACTACTACGAGTTGACTGACGACCAGGAGTAGGATCGGAGGGTCCCAGGCAGGAGGCCTTCGCCTTTCGATCGTAGTGTTTTATTTTGCCCCGCCTTCCTAAAGGCCTTTCTGTTTCTATTTCATATCTGTACTCAGATATCTGATGCTTCCGCTGACGCTTGTTCGCAAGCTTATGTATTCGAGCCCTCGAGGCCCCTGGCTTGTAATATAAAGCTTGTATGACTTTATTTATGTTTTAGAGTTGTGTTGTGATATCTTCCCGTGAGTCCTTAGGCTTGATCGTGTGCATTTGCGTGTATGATTAGTGCACGATCGGGCCGGGGGCGTCACACCCCGACCGCCACTCATAAGGAAGAAAATCAATAAAAAAATCATGCTCCGACTTCATCACATAACGGTTCACCATACGTGCATGCTACGGGAATCACAAACCTTAACACATGTATTTCTCAAATCCACAATTACTCACTAGCATGACTCTAATATCACCATCTTTATATCTCAAAACAATCATAAGGAATCAAACTTCTCATAGTATTCAATGCACTTTATATGAAAGTTTTTATTATATCCCTCTTGGATGCCTATCATATTAGGACTAAATATATAACCAAAGCAAATTACCATGCTGTTTAAAGAATCTCAAAATAATATAAGTGAAGCATGAGAGTTCAAAAATTTCTATAAAATAAATCCACCGCCGTGCTCTAAAAAGATATAAGTGAAGCTCTAGAGCAAAATTGCCTAGCTCAAAAGATATAAGTGAAGCACAAAGAGTATTCTAATAAATCACGATTCATGCATGTCCCTCTCAAAAGGTGTGTACAGCAAGGATGATTGTGTCAAACTAAAAAGCAAAGACTCAAATTATACAAGACGATCCAAGCAAAACACATATCATGTGGTGAATAAAAATATAGCCTCATGTAAAGTTACCGATAGACGAAGACGAAAGAGGGGATGCCTTCCGGGGCATCCCCAAGCTTAGGCTCTTGGTTTTCCTTGAATATTACCTTGGGGTGCCTTGGGCATCCCCAAGCTTAGGCTCTTGCCACTCCTTATTCCATAGTCCATCAAATCCTTCCCCAAAACTTGAAAACTTCACAACACAAAACTCAACAGAAAATATCATAAGCTCCGTTAGTATAAGAAAATAAATCACCACTTTGGTACTGTTGTGAACTCATTCTTTATTTATATTGGTGTAATATCTGTTGTATTCCAACTTGTCCATGGTTCATACCCCCCGATACTACCCATAGATTCATCAAAATAAGCAAACAACACATAGAAAAGAGAATCTGTCAAAAACAGAACAGTGTGAAGATCCGAATTGTTCTAATATTTCTGTAACTCCAAAAATTCTGAAAATTTTGGAAAACAGAGGAAATTTGTATATCAATATCGTATAAAAATTCAGCGTTTTTAAACGCTCCAGTGAATTATTAAAATTCTAAAACGGGAGGGAAAAGTTTCTGTTTTTCAGCAAGATCAAATCAACTATCACCGTAAGCCATCCCAAAGGTCTTACTTGGCACAAACACTGATTAAAACATAAAACCACATCTAACCAGAGGCTAGATGAATTATTTATTGCAAAACAGAACCAAAAAAGCAAAAACAAAAATAAAATTTTGTTGCCTCCCAACAAGCGCTATTGTTTAACGCCCTTAGCTAGGCATTGATAATTTTGATGATGCTCACATGAAAGACAAGAATTGAAGCACAAAGAGAGCATCATAAAGCATGTGAAAACACATCTAAGTCTAACATACTTCCTATGCATAGGCATCTTCTAGGCAAACAAATTATCAAGACAAGCAAAAACTAGCATATGCAAAGAAGAAGAAAGCAACAATAGCAATCACAACATAACGAGATGTAATTTAGTAACATGAAGATTTCCACAACCATATTTTCCTCTCTCATAATAATTACATGTAGGATCATAATCAAATTCAACAATATAACTATCACATAAGATATTCTCAACATGATCCACATGCATAAAAAGTTGACACTCTTCCAAAATAGTGGGATTATCATCAAATAAAGTCATGACCTCTCCAAACCCACTTTTATCAAAAATTTCGTAAGATTGATCATACTCCAAAGTAGTGGGATCATTATATCCTAGAGCTGACACTCTTCCAAACCCACTTTCAATATTATTGCAAACATATTCATCATGAGGCTTAAATAAAATTTCAAGATCAAAAGAAAAATCACCCCAATCATGATCATTGCAACAAGTAGTGGACCTAGCAAAACAAGCATCCCCAAGCTTAGGGTTTTGCATATCATTAGCACAACTAACATTAATAGAATTTATTGTAGAACTATTGCAATCATGCTTTTTATTGAAGGAGCTATCGTGAATCACTTCATAAATTTCTTCATTACAATTTTCAGATTCACGAATTTCAAGCAAAACTTCATAAAGATAATCTAGTGCACAAAACTCACTAGCAATTGGTTCATCAAAATTGGATCTCTTAAAAAGATTAGCAAGTGGATGAGAATGCATAAACATTTAGCAAGATAAGATGCAAGCAAAGAGAAGGCACATGGTAACACAAGCAAACAAAAAATCGAACGAAAGAAGGGCGAATAAAAAGGCAAATCTTTTTGAAAATCGTTTTAGACGCGGGGGAGAGGAAAACAAGAGGCAAATGGCGAATAATGTAATACAAGAGATGGGAGTTTTATGATGGGTACTTGGTATGTCTTGACTTGGCGTAGATCTCCTCGGCAACGGCGCCAGAAATTCTTCCTGCTACTTCTTGAGCTTGCGTTGGTTTTTCCCTTGAAGAGGAAAGGGTGATGCAGCAAGGTAGAGATAAGTATTTCCCTTAGTTTGACAACCAAGGTATCACTCCATTAGGAGACAACGCACAAATCACCGAATACCTGCACAAATAATCAAACAACTTGCACCCAACGCGATAAAGGTGTTCTCAATCCCTTCACGGTTTTTTGCAAAAGTGAGATCTGATAGAGATAGATAAACGATAAAGTAAATATTTTTGGTATTTTTGTTTTATAGATCAGAAAGAAAAAGATTGCAATATAGTAGATCGGAAACTTGTATGATGAAAAGTAGAAGATTATATGATGGAAAATAGACCCGGGGGCCATAGGTTTCACTAGAGGCTTCTCTCAAGATAGAAAATAATACGGTGGGTGAACAAATTACTGCCGAGCAATTGATAGAAAAGCGCAAAGTTATGACGATATCTAAGGCAATGATCATGAATATAGGCATCACGTCCGTGTCAAGTAGACCGAAACGATTCTGCATCTACTACTATTACTCCACACATCGACCGCTATCCAGCATGCATCTAGAGTATTAAGTTCATAAAGAACGGAGTAATGCATTAAGTAAGATGACATGATGTAGAGGAATTAACTCAACCAATATGATGAAAACCCCATCTTTTTATCCTCTATGGAAACAATACAATACGTGCTATGCTGCCCCTACTGTCACTAGGAAAGGACACCGCAAGATTGAAGCCAAAGCTAAGAACTTCTCCCATTGCAACAAAAACCAATCTAGTTGGCCAAACCAAACCGATAGTTCGAAGAGAATTACAAAGATATCAAATCATGCATATAAGAATTCAGAGAAGATTCAAATAATATTCATAGATAAGCTAATCATAAATCCACAATTCATCGGATCTCGTCAAACACACCGCAAAAAAGTATTAGATCGAATAGATCTCCAAGAACATCGAGGAGAACATGGTATTGAGAATCAAAGAGAGAGAAGAAGCCATCTAGCTACTAGCTATGGACCAGTAGGTCTGTGGTAAACTACTCATGCTTCATCGGAAGGGCAATGGTGTTGATCTAGAAGCCCTCCGTGATCGAATCCTCCTCCGGCAGGTTGCCGGAAAAGGTCCCTAGATTGGATCTGACGAGTACAGAAGGTTGCGGCGGTGGAAAAGTCTTTTCTTGGATGCCTCTGTTGGTTTGGGGATATATGAGTATATATAGGCAAAAGAATTAGGTCAGGAGGTGCACAAGGGGCCCACAAGGGTGGGGGGCGCGCCCTCCGTCCTTGTGGCCGCCTCGTGGCTCCTCCGAGTTCATCTCCAAGTCTCTTGGTTTCCTTCTTGTCCAAGAAAAATCATCGCGAAAGTTTTATTCCGTTTGGACTCCGTTTGATATTCCTTTTCTGCGAAACTCAAAAACAAGGAAAAAACAGAAACTGGCACTAGGCTCTAGGTTAATAGGTTTGTCCAAAAATAATATAAAATAGCATATTAATGCATATAAAGCATCCAAAACAGATAATATAATAGCATGGAACAATCAAAAATTGTAGATACGTTGGAGACGTCTCATCCAGCAATCTTACCGGTCAATTGACCAAGTAAGTTATCATGATTCTTCAGAATATTTTTAAATCTTTCATTTTGCTCACTTTGGCTAGCAATAAAAAATTTGAGAATTTACTCCAATGTGTTTCTTTTACCGCTGCTCGTTCCATTAAATTTTTAGGTGCTCCACCATTATTAGGATAAGGCAATCTAGGAGCAAACCCTTTATTTTTCTAGTTGGGATTAAAACTATTGCGAGCAATGAAATTAACATCATTAACTTCTTCTTCGGTAATAGCATTAACATTTACCTCTTCTTTACCTTTCATCATAGAGATGAGTTCATCAAGTTTAGCGGTCAACTCCGTATCCTTTTCTTCAATAGCATTGACCGTCTTGGTGATAGACTTCTTGACATTCCATTGGGAATGGTTTTCTTGCATATAATCTAGCAACTTTTTAGGTTCAGCGATGGGCCTTCCCATAATAATTCCTCCTGCAACAGTGTCAAGCATAGTTTTTGACATGGGAGTTAAAGCATTATAAAACACTAGTCATCGACCCGTGCATTCGCACGGGCTGTATATACTATTATTATTTTGATAATTTGGATAAAATATATTACCTCACTTTAATGGATGAACACTACATTTGGAAAGATAACACAATAGATCATAGCTTTCATTGTTGACATATGGAACCATAAGTTGTCTGAATCAGTACTTCACGTCCTTGTACCATATGAACTGGCTAGATTTTTTCTTTGTATACTTTTTTCGAATAATCTTGTATGAAATGTATAACAATTTTTAAAATATTGGACCAACTCAGGTTGTTTTATGTATACTATACATGTCGGTAAGAAACCTATACATACTATAAAGTTGTATTGTCTATTATAAAGAAAGAACAATCTCACATATATAGAAAAATTAAAACACTATTCGTTTCTTCTTGGGATGATTATTTCTGGATTACTGTTTTATTAGAACAACCAAATTGTCTAGTTGGATTAATTAATAAATTAATATGGTCAACTGCAAATCATAGAAGGTTCATGACAAAATGGTTAATATAATTTATAAAATTCTGTAGATTAGTTATGTAGCAGTAACTTATAATTATGCTGATTTTTCCCTTAATCGCTTCTGTTGGGCCTATAGTTACGTCTGCCTTCAACCTATTTCTCTAGATCATTGCACCGATTTATGTTTGCATGATAAAATTATATTATTACCCGTTGGTTTTATCTAGCTACGCTAAACATGTATCCCCATTGACTTCCAAATATATACATATAGTTACCATTGCTCAGTAGTCGATACATCTTTATGTTGTACAAACAGGTCAAGTGGTTAAAAAGCGATGTACAACATCAGTGCTGAGCAAAGGGCTAGTGCAAAAAGGAAGGAAAGAAGAAAACCATTCAACATGGATCAAATGGGATGGCGGCACCGGCTAGATTCCACATGGCAATCTTAACTCATACATTGAACAAACACCGAAAGAGACAGCTGAACATCCTGAAATGTCTGCTTGTTTCTTTCCTTCAAGAGCTCCCATGAGATGAGGACCAGAAGATACACAGTAGTGAAATGCCAGCATCGACACAGCCAATATTCAATCGAATAAATCTCTGTCCATGATCGTTCTACAGCCCATACCTGTCTTGACAAAGGGCATTCAGTGAGAAGATGGAATGCCGTATCCAGATAGCCGCAACACCATTATTGTACGCGGTCAGAATATGTTCCAATAATGGTGGATGAGGATCCATAAACTTTTAGCAAGTGGATGAGGTTCCATAAACTTTTAGCAAGAGAAGATGCAAGCAAAAAGAAGGCACATGGTAACACAAGCAAACAAAAGATCGAACGAAAGAAGGGCAAATAAAAAGGCAAATCTTTTCGAAAATCTTTTTAGAAGTGGGGGAGAGGAAAACGATAGGCAAATGGCGAATAATATAATGCAAGAGATGAGAGTTTTATGATGCGTACTTGGTATGTCTTGACTTGGCGTAGATCTCCTCGGCAACGGCGCCAGAAATTCTTCCTGCTACTTCTTGAGCTTGCGTTGGTTTTTCCCTTGAAGAGGAAAGGGTGATGCAGCAAAGTAGAGATAAATATTTCCCTTAGTTTGAGAACCAAGGTATCAATCCATTAGGAGACAACGCACAAATCACCGAATACCTGCACAAACAATCAAACAACTTGCACCCAACGAGATAAAGGGGTTCTCAATACCTTCACGGTTATTTGCAAAAGTGAGATCTGATAGAGATAGATAAACGATAAAGTAAATATTTTTGGTATTTTTGTTTTATAGATCGGAAAGTAAAAGATTGCAAAATAGTAGATCGGAAACTTGTATGATGAAAAGTAGAAGATTATATGATGGAAAATAGACCCGGGGGCCATAGGTTTCACTAGAGGTTTCTCTCAAGATAGAAAATAATACGGTGGGTGAACTAATTACTGCCGAGTAATTGGTAGAAAAGTGCAAAGTTATGACGATATCTAAGGCAATGATCATGAATATAGGCATCACGTCCGTGTCAAGTAGACCGAAACGATTCTGCATCTACTACTATTACTCCACACATCGACTGCTATCCAGCATGCATCTAGAGTATTAAGTTCATAAAGAACGGAGTAATGCATTAAGTAAGATGACATGATGTAGAGGAATTAACTCAAGCAATATGATGAAAACCCCATCTTTTTATCCTCGATGGCAACAATACAATACGTGCCTTGCTGCCCCTACTGTCACTAGGAAAGGACACCGCAAGATTGAACCCAAAGGTAAGCACTTCTCCCATTGCAACAAAAACCAATCTAGTTGGCCAAACCAAACCGATAGTTCGAAAAGAATTACAAAGATATCAAATCATGCATATAAGAATTCAGAGAAGATTCAAATAATATTCATAGATAAGCTAATCATAAATCCACAATTCATCGGATCTCGGCAAACACACCGCAAAAAAGTATTACATCGAATAGATCTCCAAGAACATCGAGGAGAACATGGTATTGAGAATCAAAGAGAGAGAAGAAGCCATCTAGCTACTAGCTATGGACCCGTAGGTCTGTGGTAAACTACTCACGCTTCATTGGAAGGGCAATGGTGTTGATGTAGAAGCCCTCCGTGATCGAATCCCCCTCCAGCAGGTTGCCGGAAAAGGTCCCTAGATGGGATCTGACATGTACAGAAGGTTGCGGCGGTGGAAAAGTCTTTTCGTGGATGCCTCTGTTGGTATGGGGATATATGAGTATATATAGGCGAAAGAATTAGGTCAGGAGGAGCACGAGGGGCCCACAAGGGTGGGGGGCACGCCCTACCCCCTGGGCGCGCAATCCGTCCTTGTGGCCGCCTCGTGGCTCCTCCGAGTTCATCTCCAAGTCTCTTGGTTTCCTTCTTGTCCAAGAAAAATCATCGCGAAAGTTTTATTCCGTTAGGACTCCGTTTGATATTCCTTTTCTGCGAAACTCAAAAACAAGGAAAAAACAGAAACTGGCACTAGGCTCTAGGTTAATAGGTTTGTCCCAAAAATAAGATAAAATAGCATATTAATGCATATAAAGCATCCAAAACAGATAATATAATAGCATGGAACAATCAAAAATTGTAGATACGTTGGAGACGTATCATCCAGCAATCTTACCGGTCAATTGACCAAGTAAGTTATCATGATTCTTCAGAATATTTTTAAATGTTTCATTTTGCTCACTTTGGCTAGCAATAAAAAATTTGAGAATTTACTCCAATGTGTTTCTTTTACCGCTGCTCATTCCATTAAATTTTTAGGTGTTCCACCATTATTAGGATAAGGCAATCTAGGAGCAAACCCTTTATATTTCCAGTTGGGATTAAAACTATTGCGAGCAATGAAATTAACATCATTAACTTCTTCTTCGGTAATAGCATTAACATAAACCTCTTCTTTACCTTTCATCATAGAGATGAGTTCATCAAGTTTAGCGGTCAACTCCGTATCGTTTTCTTCAATAGCATTGACCGTCTTGGTGATAGACTTCTTGACATTCCATTGGGCATGGTTTTCTTGCACATCATCTAGCAACTTTTTAGGTTCAGCGATGGGCCTTCCCATAATAATTCCTCCTGCAGCAGTGTCAAGCATAGTTTTTGACATGGGAGTTAAAGCATTATAAAACACTAGTCGTCGACCGATGCATTCGCACGGGCTGTATATACTATTATTAGTTTGATAATTTGGATAAAATATATTACCTCACAGTAATGGATGAACACTACATTTGGAAAGATAACACAATAGATCATAGCTTTCATTGTTGACATATGGAACCATAAGTTGTCTGAATCAGTACTTCACGTCCTTGTACCATATGAACTGGCTAGATTTTTCCTTTGTATACTTTTTTTAGAATAATCTTGTATGAAATGTATAACAATTTTTAAAATATTGGACCAACTCAGGTTGTTTTATGTATACTATACATGTCGGTAAGAAACCTATACATACTATAAAGTTGTATTGTCTATTATAAAGAAAGAACAATCTCACATATATAGAAAAATTAAAACACTATTCGTTTCTTCTTGGGATGATTATTTCTGGATTACTGTTTTATTAGAACAACCAAATTGTCTAGTTGGATTAATTAATAAATTAATATGGTCAACTGCAAATCATAGAATGTTCATGACAAAATGGTTAATATAATTTATAAAATTATGTAGATTAGTTATGTAGCAGTAACTTATAATTAAGCTGATTTTCCCTTAATCGCTTCTGTTGGGAATACAGTTACGTCTGCCTTCAACCTATTTCTCTAGATCATTGCACCGATTTATGTTTGCATGACAAAATTACATTATTACCCGTTGGTTTTATCTAGCTACGCTGAACATGTATCCCGATTGACTTCCAAATATATACATATAGTTACCATTGCTCAGTAGTCGGTACATCTTTATGTTGTACAAACAGGTCAAGTGGTTAAAAAGCGATGTACAACATCAGTGCTGAGCAAAGGGCTAGTGCAAAAAGGAAGGAAAGAAGAAAACCATTCAACAAGGATCAAATGGGATGGCGGCACCGGCTAGATTCCACATGGCAATCTTAACTCATACATTGAACAAACACCGAAAGAGACAGCTGAACATCCTGAAACGTCTGCTTGTTTCTTTCCTTCTAGAGCTCCCATGAGATGAGGACCAGAAGATACACAGTAGTGAAATGCCAGCATCGGCACAGCCAATATTCAATCGAATAAATCTCTCTCCATGATCATTCTACAGCCCATACCTGTCTTGACAAAAGGCATTCAGTGAGAAGATGGAATGCCGTCTCCAGATAGCCGCAACAGAATGAGAAAAATCAGTCATTTGTCCTGGTGGAGTCAGAATATGTTCCAATAATGGTGTTGTCAAGATAGAAAAATGGCGTTTCTCAGGCTTCGAGCATTCCTCGATAAAATTAGATTGTAGTTGTAGCACCAGCAAACTGTGTTGCCAAGCATGAATATATTCCCCATCAGGGCAGAAATTCAAGCAAATAGAGTCTGCTTGCTTATGAAAGAGAGACCCTGTCAATCGGAGGCAAGAATTTTTTATTCTTAGATCATCACACGTACTGTACAAATCTCAAGCTTGGACAAAACTACATTCAGTGAGTGGCGCGTATCTAGTAGTATAGATTTCTTTTCTTAGGTCATCACACAAACTGTAAAATTCTGAACCCCCGGGGAAAAAGAGCTTTTAGTATATAAACATTTAAACATACAAGACTGCTAATCTCACGTGGTATATCCCCCAAGTTGGATGTTAATCGAAGCTTCAAATGAACATATCTGATAAGCTGCAAAACAACGGAAATGATGTGATAAAAATCTGTTAATCTAAAATATCTAAATCTAGTGTATTACAATATAGTCCCGGATGAACACTGGAAAATTAAGGAAACAACACTCATGGGTGCATCATTTTTATTTGGTGAAGGCATGGCTAGTTGTCCTAAAATCAAATCCATCGAAATCTAGAGTCCCTGCAATGATTGAAACTCTTACACCTACATTGTTCGGAATTATTATCTAAAATATTGTACATTTTGCTAGGAGATCTAAAACATTATTAATTGAAAATGACTGTTATTTCAATAGACAATGGGGAATACACAAAGACTAAATCTAATGGAGACATGCAGCAAAGTCAAATTATAAACGGCATGTCATTGTTATACAAAGCGCCATCCATCACATAGAGCCATACAAATTTCCAGGAGGTAGCGAAGTAGCAAATTAAAAGGAACAACACCTAGCATATATGGGCGGAATAACATACATCTGATTCCCACAAATTCCTCCTCTATATTTTCATCTGATATATTCCTTTTTATGGCGTGGACTCCTCCCAATCTGTAAAGCTTTTTTCACATACAGATGGAGGCAGCCAGTGGTCACCATGATCAACCATGGTCAGAGTACACTGGTTGAAATGAACAAATTGCTCTAGTACACTAAATAACACAAAACATTACACATCTGTTTGGGAAGCTGCGACTACTTATGTGAGACACAGATGGCAAGTTTATCATCAGGGCCGACTAAAGGGACCCTCTGTAAAGCTGCACTGGATGGATCTGATCTTGGTATTGCAGAAGCAAACTTGGGTCGCTGCCGTCGGCGAGACGCACAATCCACATATAGTCTGACAGATCATGCAGAGGAATACTTACGACGTGTAAAGCTGGTATGTATGGCTGCTAGCAGCGGGATTGTAACTCGCGCTGTTTAGATCTATTTCTTTTTCCATGCAAAAAAAAAAAGAACTATTTCTTTTTCCTTGCCTGTTTGAGGGAATCACGCCAAACAGGTGGGGTTCTATTTTTCACCTGGCAAATCGGATCGGTAGGCTTGTTTTTCTCCAATTAACGTTTAAATTAGTTTTTTTATATTGGTGGGCACGTTGGTTGAGCTGATGGAATAGATAGCATATAGAGATTTAACGTAGTAGTAGTTGAGAGAGAGTTTGAGACGGTGTTGGCTTGCTATTTTGCCAACCGGATTTTTTACCGAGGGCCTCCTCAGCCGTTGCTTGTTATTTCTATTCTTTTTATCTGTTATATAAACGCGGAGTCCTGTTTCTGGACGAACAGTTTGACTTTTTTTTAGCCGAACAGTTTGACATTGGTTGAACAGTACAACATGGAGATGGATTATTTTTTATTTCTTGACTGAGCTGAGCGTTTTTTCACGCGAGAATTACATGGGTTAATCTACACCGTTATAACTCGGCCCCACCGGATTAACGGCTCCTAATTACTTATTAACGTGAGAATTTTTTGGGAGTGCCTAATTAGTATAGGTATAGATAGATAGATACGAAGAATTAACCCTTCTTCCATTCCATGATTAGGACAATTTCTTATAGCCTCCTTCATGTGATCCCACGCAAGCGTTAGTGGCTTACGATCTTCCAGCTTATAACTTGTTATCTGTGAACACATTTGCATAATCTTTGCAGGTGGGCAAAACTTAGACAAAAAATTACTGCAGCACTCAGTCCATGAAGTTATGCTACCTCTAGGCAAATGTAGAAGCCATTCTTAAGCTTTTCCTCTCAAAGAGAAAGGAAACAGACGCAACTTCAAAGCGCTAGGATCATAATCCTTTATGTGTGTCATGTTACACAATTTAGAGAAATTATGCAAATGCATGCCGGCATCTTCAGAAGCAGAGCCTCCAAATTGGTCCTGTTGAGCCATAGAGACTAAGTATGGTTTGATCTCATATTCTGGGGCAGCAACATCAGGTTGTGCAATTGGTTCACGCATGAAACTATTGCTAGGAGCAGCAAAGCTTCCAAGATTAAGAGCCATAATAACTGTTTTGGGTTTTCAACTGACAAAACTTGCAATAAAAACAAAACTTGAACAAGAACACCTACTGAAAACAAAAACTAAAATAAAGACACTAACAAAAACTCTAACACAATGACTAGCATAGAAATCCTCCCTGGCAATGGCGCCATAAAAAGGTTTGATGAGTCCCTTTACTGATCCGGTAATGGAGCAGAAAGGATTCTCGCCTTTTTCCCCAGAGGTGACCCTGAGTTACCGAACCCACGAGAAGAAGTGTACCATGAAGACAAGGGTTTCTATTAGGCTTTGCAAGAGTATTAAATTCCAGTTTTTGGACCGGATCAAAATCAAGTTGCACAGTTAACACTTACAAATAAAAATAGGCATGGGTATGAGGACTTATTCTTACACCCATATATTTGCGAACGGGATCATTATGATATTCGTTTGTGCCCTGGAAGACACCCGTCAAGATGTGCTTACAACGTATCGAAGTGGGGTGTGTGTCCAAATTACATCTTGACCGGAGCGCGTCCTACATCAAGAGTCAGTTGTCCAACCAAAGGCCCTATCCGTTGCACGGGGTTGCTTCGATAATTAAGATAAAATCAGACCAAAGCATTGGGCATTTAATGACTACACCTCTTGTATCCCCAGAGATACGATTCATGCCACCGTAGTAAACCTTTCTATCATTGGTGTTCAGAATGGCGTTTCACGGTCTCTCTGTCCTTAGACTCTCCGTGGCTTGATCTCCATGATCCTGGGTACTTGTAGGGACGAAGATTGCGAACAAGACAAGAGACAACTATTGCGCAATTTTATTTCACACATACTAGACATTAGATCAAAGTTCATCCTTCGATCCCTCCAACAAATACATAGTGTTGTAGGGCTATGCCTCAACCCAGGACCTTACTGAATTACTCAAACATAGCGATAAGATCGCAAGAAGAAACCATTGAAGAACACATCAAGAGGAATGATTGATTGATAATATGTCTTACAATAGTTGTTGATAACCCATAGGTATAGGGGATCGCAACAGTTTTCGAGGGTAGAGTATTCAACCCAAATTTATTGATTTGACTCAAGGGGAGCAAAATAATACTTGCGAGTATTAGTAGTTGAGTTGTGAATTCAACCACACCTGGAGAACTAAATATCTGCGGCAGAGTGATCAGTAGCATAGTAGTATGATAGTTTGATAGTAGTAACCAAGTAGCAATAGTAACAGTAACGGTAACAGTAGCAGTTTGTAGTGACTGTAACAGCAGCAGCAACAACGGCAGTAACTTAGTGAGAACCAATATGAGAAAACCGTAGGCATTGGATCAGCAATGGATAATTATGTTGGATGACATTCATCATGTAACAATCATAACCTAGAGCGACGGAGAACTAGCTCCAATTCATCAATGTAAAGTAGGCATGTATTACATATATAGTCATACGTCCGATAAGAACTTGCATGACATCTTTTGTCCTACGCTCCCGTGGCAGCGGGGTCCATAAGGAAACTAATGGATATTAAGGCCTCCTTTTAATAAAGAACCGGAACAAAGCATTAACATATGGTGAATACATGAACTCCTCGAATTACCATCATCCCTGGAGAGTATCCCAAACATTGTCACTATGGGGTCTACGGATCAGAACGATAACAAGTGCAAACAACTTGGAGGTAAGATCAAGAACTCATATATATTCATGGAAACATAAACAGTTCAGATCTGAAATCATGGCACTCGGGCCCTAGTGACAAGCATTAAGTATAGCAAAGCCATAGCAACATCAATCTCAGAACATAGTGGATACTAGGGATCAAGGCCTAACAAAACTGGCTCGATTACATGATAAATCTCATCCAACCCATCACCGACCAGCGAGCCTACGAAGAGATTACTCACACACAATGGTAAACATCATGAAATTGGTGATGGAGGATGGTTGATGATGACGACGGTGTCAAATCCCCCTCTCTGGAGCCCCGAACGGACTCCAGATCAGCCCTCCCGATGAAGAACAGGAGGTGGCGGCGGGTCTGTATCGTAAAACACGATGAAACTTCTTCTCTTTTTTTTCTCGGGGAAAGTGAATTTATAGCATTGGAATTAGGGTCAGAGGAGCTTTGTCGGCCCCACAAGCTACCAGGGCGTGCCTTAGGGGGGGGGGGCGCCCTGGTGGCCTGTGGCCCACCAGTGGGTCCCCTCCCCTGGATCTTTGCTCCAGTATTTTTTATATATTCAAGAAGAAATCTCCAAATTTTTTTGTCCAATTCCAAGAACTTTTATTTCTGCACAAAAACAACACCATGGCAATTCTGCTGAAAACAGCGTCAGTCCGGGTTAGTTTCATTCAAATCATGCAAATTAGAGTCCAAAACAGGAGCAAAAGTGTTTGGAAAAGTAGATACGACGGAGACATATCAGTTGCCGACGGCGATACATGATTACAAGGTGTGGCTAACTAGGATGAATGCAGCGGTGATGGTGGTGGAGATGGCTATGGAGATGGAGATGGAAATGGCGGTGGCTAGGGTTTCTGGGTGCTGTGGATGATGAAGATGGAGGTTTCGCGAATATTGTGCTGCTCATCTGGCATTGGCCCTTTGACGATATTTGTAGGGTTGGATGGCATGGGGCCACTGGCACCTCATATGAGCGCTCATATGAGTGCGTGCGCTCGTATGAGACGCTGTCTTGGGCTCTGGTGGCTTCTTGCGCCTCCCATTTTGGCTCCTCTGATCTCCGCTTTGCTCCCTTCCATATATGTGCTTGATTTTCTCCATGTATAGCCCCATTTCCCATGGAAACAAACTAAAGAGATTATTTTGGAATCCTTTGCATTCATTAGTCATTAGTAGCAATATCAGAGCGTATATCTCAGTTTTTATGAAATAAACTGGTTTAAACTCAGCTGTGATGAGCGTAAAAATAACACTCATCAACTCCCCCATGCTTAAACTTGATCATCCTCGAGCAACATAAATAGAATTCCAAACCGTAAGGAACTCAGTTTGTTTAAACTGAAATAACGAGATGGTTTTGGTTCACTTATGACCGGTACGCCTAGATAGCCCTCCACTTCTTGACCTGAAAACTTAGTATAGCTCTAGCAGTGGAATGGTTATTATGCAAGTGTTAGTGAAGCAAAGATAATCAACACAAAGCTCTTGCTCAAATAGATAAAATAAGAAAGTAGCTTCTATTCCATTTACTCTAGTTAACACTTGCTTGCCGGGAACGCACATAAGAGATTTCCTTTCTTAAGCAATGAAAACATAAATTAGGGAGTGCAAGGTATGTAAAGACAACAAGATTCTAGAGTAACTCGCTAACACACCCACGAGTGTCTCGTCATCAAGGCTCTCAAGCACTTTACTTTAATCATTGCTTGCTGAAACTTTTGTTGTCTGGTAACAAGATTATGCCAAAAATATGATCATGCGTAGGGTTTCACAGTGGTTTAATTTTGAGTACTATGGACCAATATGTTGTCTCTTCCGAGCTCTTCCGGTCAGTACTCAGTTATTACCACATACATACACACTCAAGAGAAAGCTGAATAATATTCGATGTAGTGTTGCCACTACGTATGGTAACAAACTCATAGCCGAAATCCAAGCCAAAATTCTGGTGGATCATTCATTGGCCAGTGGAGTTCTCAGCATAACATGAAGAAAGGTGACGAAGCCACATTTACACACGTGAACGCGTATAGAGTGACAAGGGCATGGCACCAACGAGAAGTTGAAGCACCATGTAAAAATGCAACATAGATTTTGGCATAATCTCATTCACCTTTCACCTAACTTTGTCAGGATAGTTTATCCACAAGGGCTATTGAGTCTATTAAAATTAACACTATGGGGTTGAGTATCTCTAACATCATCTTCTGTACAATTTTTCTCAACACCCAAGTCTTTCTAGAGACTTTCTCTTATGCATGGTTATTCTTTGTTAACATCACTTTCTTTAAAAACTAGTCCCATGGCAAGTCTTGGTTATCTAGATTAAACAGAACAAAGGTAACTAAATTATTTTAGCTACTACAACAAAACCTTTGTTTTAACCTTCAAGACTTAATCCCACTTGAATAAATCACATATACTACTACAACTATTCTAAGTAATTCAAGTGCAAAAGACGGGAGTCATAGGACATAACTTCACGATCATGAATTAGCACACTTCTCTTCCTTAAGATTGCATTCCTTGTTGTCTGGCGTAGATCAACTCCTCTGAAATATAAAGAAGAATGCAAACAAAATCCAGGGGCAAAAAGAAAGAGCAAAGAAAAACTATTTTTTTTGGGTCTTTGAAAGCTAACCTTGCAAACGAAAATTACAACGGGCGAGAAGAAAAACGAAAAACAAAATACAAAAACAAAGCAAATAAAAAGAAAAGTGTTGGAAAAAACCAGCATGAGTGTTTGAAGCCCAGCAAGCTGAAGTACAACCTCATTACACTTACTAAAATAACACCGCCATATCTTGATTTAGATTGGGTAGTGACCTCCCCCAAGCTTAAGCTTTTGCAGGCCCAAACCGGTGAGATCATTGTGGCGGTGGTTGGTACGGAGCCCATCCTTGGCTCCACTCGGAGAAGGTATTGTTCATGTACACCGACGTGTCTCAAAGGGAGTCGGCGAGGTTGCTCATGTTATTGATGGAGCCCTGGAGAGTGTAGATGTGGGCGTACGTGGTGCAGGGCATTTCTTGTTGTGCTTCTTCTTCAGGTTGCACATCCTCTTTCTCATCGGTTGTGAGTTCTTCTTCAACAACTTGTTCCGGTTCCGGCCCTCCGCGATCAAACGCTGCATCTCCTTCCTGTGGCACATAATGCAAAATTTTGTTCTCTTTCGAGAAATGGTTAGGCATAGGAGTGGGTAGCAAGTGCTCCACACCAGGAATTCGAATACAATGATGGCCATGGCTAACCACTACCATTGTTTCCCTTGTAAGAACATTGATATTAACAAGGGTGTTACCGACAATGGTGCGGAGATGGCTGAAGTCGAGACCAAGAGAGTTGGCCAACATGGTGATGACTCCGACACACATGATATCTTCTTGTGCACAATTTGCTTGGTGTGTAAGGTGCAATAAAAGTATTGCCCCTAAGTTGGGCGAATAACCAACATTGAGGTTTGCTGCTTTACTGAGAATAAGCATATTCTCTTCATTCACCTTTCAAACTTCTCCTCGTGCCTGCATCGAGTTAGTGATAACATAATAGAAATATCGAATAGCAGGACACTCAATGCAACTTGCTCTTTGCTTGTAGCCTTTGTAACTCATTTGGTTGAACGAACGCCTTGGATCTGGTTTGAGATACTCGTAGATGTAGCGAACATTGTCATTGTTGTTGGTGAAGCTAAAGAGGTTGCACACTCCTCAAGAGTGATGTTGAAATCTTGATCCATGAGACGGAAAGTATTCCACTATTCCCCTTCTTTTGGGAAGTGCCCAACATTGTGCGCGAGAGTACTAAGGAACTCCAGCATCAACCGGTGATATGTCGAATGTCCCTGATACACAAAGTGTTGCAATCCAGCATTAGCACATAATAAATTGAAATCGTTATTGATGCCCAGCTTGGTTATTGTGGATGGACACGCCCACTTAGTGGTATTCATCCTCCTCTCATGAAACCCTTTGTATTTCTTCTTAGCCTCACGGTCGATGAAGATGATCAACTACGTCAGAACTTGTTGCCTTTGTACGACCTCCACGGATGAACTCGTGGCTTCACCACGAGCGACACGTGTGGACCTCCTTGTGTTCATCTCTACAAAATAATTTTTCAGTCCAATAGAATGATACAATAGTGATCTTACAGCAAGTACAATGTCAAACTCCTCTAAGAACATCAATGAATCCAAGCCAAATTCAAATTTTGGATCAAAAGTACGCATAACCTAGTCATGGCAATGCTAGGCACATAGAACATGGATTCGCAAAAATTAAGTTGGGGATTGGAGGAGAAACATACCGTAGATCAATCAAGTGGAAGGGTTTGAACTGGAATTCAATGAGTATAGAGATCCGGCAAAGTGGTGATAGGGTTTGGAGAGGTTTGGGCGGAAGAAGAAGAAGAAAGAAAAGAGATGGAGGAGAAAACCCTCCTGCCTTTGCCGATTTGTGGCCGCCAGGGCGCCATACGAGTACTCATACGAGTGCTTGCGCTTGTATGGGACATCGTCTTGAGCTCTGGAGCCCAAATTGTATCTGTGCGTACCTTATACGAGCTCTCGTACGAGCGTGACCGCTCGTACAGAATGCTGTATTGCGTTCTGTTCCCTTGGTGGTCGTTTTGCACATGACATACGAGTGCCCATATGAGTGCTTGTGCTCGTACGGGACGCCGTCCTGGGCTCTGGAATCCTTCACTGTTTGCATCGAAGAGCCATATGAGTGCGCATATGAGTGCTTGCGCTCATTTAACAGGTCGTCATGGGCTCTGTTGCCTCCAGTTGATTTTTGTAGGCTCCTACTACACATTATTCGACCACAAGTGGTCATTTGACACGCTGTCTTTTCTTCTGTTACTTCTGAAACTATGTTTTCTTCAAAAATTCCTACGGGGTTAGTTCCAACACAACACATAGACATATTTCCAGGCTTTTACATATTAGTATGATACATAGAAATTTTGCTCATGACTTTGGCCTCATATAGCACATCTTTTTCTCAAATTTTCATCCACAATATAAAACTTCAACACTCCCATTATTGAAATAGACAAAACTAAAAACAAAACTTACTCTTCTACTTTATTTGAGTGGGTTGCCTCCCATGAAGCGCTTGTTTTCAGTCGGATAGCTTGACCGTAGTGATGATCAATTGGGTATAAATACACCAAGACCATAGCTTCGGGCATTGACGATGATGCCATCTCGTGTGTATGTCTTCATTTACTTTTTCCTGTGGAAATTTCACACAAAAGGATCCTTTGCAGGCATAGTAGCTTTTATGGTCCTAAGAAATGGACTACCTAAAATAATATTACCAATGGGGTCTTCAGTCATATCAACAATAACAAGATTAGTCATAACAGGGCAATCATTAATTTGAATGATCACACCATGCTTAATCCCTACTACTTGCGTAAAGGTAGAATTGGCCATATTCAATTTACTTTCTGTAGTAACAAAAAGACCAAGATTGAGACTATCATAAATGGACTTAGGGATAGTGGAGACACTAGCACCTAGATCACACAAAGCATTGAACTTATTTAAACCAATCTCAATCTCAACAGTAGGCTCAAAGATATCCTCTTGTTTAGCAGGTAGCTTACCATATAGCTTTTTTCCTGTCATCATCCAACTCATGTACCTTAGTTGCACCATGATCAACAAAGAGGTTATATGCTTCGTCAGTTGATACTTCAGGTAGTGGGTGTTTTAATGAAAACATCTTCACGAAGTCTACAACTGTATAAGTATATTCTGGCACATGACTCTTATCGAGCTCCTCTACATCTTATTCACTACTTCTCATCATCTTGACATGTTCAACCAGGTTAGGTTCCGGTTAACCTACAAACTTGGCTAGAATCAAAGTTTGACTCTTTGCAATTTTAGCAACATGTGCCTCCATGCTCTTAGTTCTTCCATCTAAGGCCTGCACATCATTAGTGAGTCCAGCAATCTTATCGGTCAATTAACCAAGTAAGTTATCATGATTCTTCAGATTATTTTTAAACATTTCATTTTGCTCACTTTGGCTAGCAATAAATTTTTTCTGAGTTTCCTCCAAAGTGTTTCTATTACCGCTGCTCATTCCATTAAAATTGTTAGGTGCTCCACCATTATTAGGATAAGGTAATCTAGGAGCAAACCCATTATTTTTCTAGTTGGGATTATAACTATTGCGAGCAATGAAATTAACATCATTAACTTCTTCTTTGGTAATAGCATTCACATTTACCTCTTCTTCACCTTTCATCACAAAGATGAGTTCATCAAATTTAGCGGTCAACTCCGTATTCTTTTCTTCAATAGCATTGACCCTCTCAGTTATAGACTTCTCAACATTCCATTGGGCATGGTTTTCTTGCATATCATCTACTCCCTCCGTCCAGGTGCATTAGGCATCTAAGGAGGTGCATCGCAAACTAGGCATGTAGGGATTGGGCTAGGAGGAAAACTGAACCGCGGAGGAAGCCAATCACATCACTCTTTTCTCAACTGAAAACATGCTATTAATTGGGGAGATTAAAGCCATGGTGGTTCAGTCACTACATGCAGCCCATGGTCTCTTCAAATCCCAATCAGCACGCCGTGCAAATCGCATGCATTGGCCGTTGTAATTAATAGATGTGTCTAATTACTACACATGCAACTAGTATTAGTGCTTCGTGCCTTAGCGTTTTGGGATTATTTGATTTTTTTAGATGCCCAATGCACCGGGACGGAGGGAGTAGATACTTTTTAGCTTCAGCGATGGGCCTTCCTGTCAAGGTTGAATCCGGCGGATCCTGCGTAGGGGGTCCCAAGCTGGTGATCGTAGCTTGATGGTAATAGGACAGAGAGGGACACAATGTTATACCCAGGTTCGGGCCATCTCGAAGAGGTAAAACCCTACGTCCTGCTTCTGTTGTATTGATTGTGGATGGGGTCCAAAGTACATCATGATCTACCTCGAGATCGTATGTGAATGAATCTAACTTAACCCTATGGACTAAATCCCTCAGCTTATACAGGAACCGAGGGTACCTAGGGTTACATGTAGGTCGGTTACATCTAGGGATAAACATGCCGACGATTGAAATGTGTCTTGAAGTGTGCGCCAAGTCTTCGAAGGATTCCATCTTGAGTATGCCGGGCGTCATGGCAAACATGGCCCATTCTTCGGTTGTTCGGGGGTCCTTCGACTGGCACATGACTGGCAGGCCGACGTGGTAAACACCCCCTAGTCTAGGACATAGTCAGTAGCCCCTAAACTGGTCTTCCAAGCCGAGGATAGGTCCTCGGATGGCTCGTCCTCTGCTGCAGATCGTTGGCCTTGCAAACTGGTTCATCGTCTTCCTCTATCATAACCGTCGTTTAATCTGAGAAGTTATATACCTCAGAAATCCGAGGACCAGCAACCAAGCTCCCTGAGAAGTGCTTTTATTTTCATCGGATCCGAAGACCCTATCCATACCTTGGTAGCTTAACGACAAAGTTTTGTAGTGCTAGTGTGGTGGGTCGATTGGGTCGTGTTCTGAAGACTTTTGACCGAGAACCAAATTGCCACCATGTACTATAGAACTGTAAGGTCCCATCAGTGACCATCACGTCGATTTTATCGTGGCTCGAGGCCATTGCCATTGGCACGTCCCGTTGATAAAGGGACCGTGCTCCAGATTTTTGGTGGCATCATTAACAAAATCCCTTGACTCACGCGCACACGTAATGCACGTCATGTTGGGAAATGGCAAAATTACCATGCGGCCTCATGCCCTTTGGTATTTTTACTGGCTTAAAAAGGGATACGGATGAATCCAATTCATTCCACGCCTTCCCCATTGCTCCCCGTGGCCAGATCTCTCAACTCCAGAGCCCAGAACACCTAGCTCAAACCAAACCTCTTCATCCTCTCCCCACTTCCTTCCAGTCTCCAATGGCCGGAAAGGGCAAGGGTTTTGCCGCCACGGCAGCCGAGGAAAAGGTGGCGAGCAAGAGTGGGTTGTGGCTCCGTTCTTCCATTACCGCCAGAAACATCGCTGAGCTCCAAGCATGGGACTACCGCCCGTGACAAGACGAGGTAAGGTGCCACTCCCCCATTTTTGGGGATGCCATTCGCTCCGCCTCCCGAGTTCCAGAACCTCGGGAAGGCGAGCGCATGGTCTTCGTCTCCCACCTCATCCGAGGTTTAGGCTTTCCGATCCATCCCTTCCTCCAGGGGCTCCTATATTTTACGGCCTCCAATTCCACCATCTGGTGCCCAGCTCCATGTTCCACATCGCCTCCTTCATCGTCTTCTGTGAGGCATTCCTCCACATCGCGCCTCACTTCGGGCTCTGGCCCAGGCTGTTATGTGTCAAACCACAGTCCAATGGCGGCCAGATCACAGAGTGTGGAGGAACCATGATCATCAAGCTCCATGGCGTTAAGTTGCTGACTGGCAAGTTTGTTGAGATGGTGAAGCTATGGCAGGAGGAGTGGTTTTACATGGCCGACGTGCCATCAGGGGACAGGGAGGGAGTCCCCTCTTTCTCTGCTGCCCCCTTGAGGAGGTTGCACTCTTAGACGGCCATGAACCTCGACTGAGGGAACAAGGAGGAGGTCGAGGCCCTCCAAGAACGGGTGAACTTCCTCATCGGCGAGGGCGTCACTCTGGTGGATGTAATCCACGTCATGCTCCACCACAGGGTCCAACCCCTCCAGGCCCGAGCATCCCCTCTATGGAGGTATGTTCTGAACAGTGAGGCCTCAGTGATCCGAACCCTCTATAGGGGGGAGGACCTTGGCGGGAAGTTGACCATCCTTTTCAAGCCCTGGGCCAAGGAGAACACCTTCCAGACCACGGGAGACGACACCGGCCATAGCCGAGCACTCCCAGTCGCCGAGGTTTGTCTTTTATTACACCTTTACCTTGTGGTCAGACTTTTAATTCCTCATTCCCAGCCGAGTAATTGAATTCAATTGACCATATTCCAGGACCAGCGTACTTTCACCCAAACGATCGGATCTCCAGCGCCTCAGCGTGGGGAACCCAGGAGCGCTGCGCTAGAGCACTTGTTGACCAAGGACCCATATGTCATCAGGGTCAAGCCAAAGAAGACCAAGGGGCCTAAGAAGACCAGGGCAAAGGGCCCGGTCATTCGGGAGAACATTTCAGAGCTCCCTGTTGGGAGCCAGTAGAGCTCGAACTTTGACTCCAGCTCTGAGCAGTAGGAGGAGTCCAGCGAGGCCCTATCTTCCCAAGGTGGGAAGAAAGCGCGGGCGGCATCAGGGGATAATGAGGTGTTGCCCTCTCCCTAGGCCGCTTGCGCCCGAGGAGATCCAAGGGTCCGGTGGCGAGCCACTCCTCTGTGCCTGTTAATCAAGACACCAGCTCGGATTCCTCCGAGGAGTCCCAGCAAGTTGGCCGCCCTCGCTGCGAATGCCCTGTTCCCCATAGGTGAGTTTTTGACAAACTTTAATTTGACAGGACAATGTGAGTTACAAGCTCTCAATTTCTTCTTCCCATGCTGGGAGCAGTACGATTCAGTTGACGAGGACTCCCCCGGTGTCCCAGGGAGTTGGCTAGCAGCAAGATCTTCGGAGACGGGGGTCGACACCTCCCTCGCTCAAGCCGAGGTAGCGGAGGCCTCGTCACACCTTCATCCCCTAGCGTCTAATGCCGGGGAGGGAGTTCACACCTCCTTGGCCAAGGACTGAACTTTGTCCATGGAGAGTCAAGACATAGACCAGGGGGGAAAACCTACCTTTGGTCATGAAGAACAAGGGATCACTTGCTCGACGTTTCCGGTGTGCGTGGTTTTAGAATCATGTGACCAACAGGCGATGCCTGCTTCTCCTACAGCCACTGGCGAGATGCCGAGCACTTTGTTTCCATCCCTCGAACACTGAGGGGCCAAGCTGGAGGAGCGCCAGCGTGCGGTGGAGGCGGCTTTGACAAGCCTCTCCCTCCTTTCTGAGTAGCGTACCCTCCTTGGCGCTACTCTGAACCATGTTCCGGTCTATCGAGGCTGGTGTTATGGAGGTGTTCCTCAGCCTAGCGAAAAGCTTTGAGGTATGTTAATCTACAATGTGATTTTTACTTTTAATACTAAGTACCATAGGTATAACCAGTAGCCCTCAAGGAGGAAGTCAAAACATCGTCCGAGGATGGCAAAAAAATGCTTTGTTATTAACAAAGCTGCTTTTGCTCTCATACTGATTATAAGCACAATTACAGTAGCCCCCGAGCCTTAAGTTAGTTTACCAAACTGACTTGAGGGTCGAACTATAGCTTAATGCTTTGTAATATTATTGAGAGTGAATATCCATTAGCCCCCGAGGCTCACGCTGGTTCCACAAGGAACCAACGGGAGGATCCAATCTAGTCTTAAGTGGGTGCTACTTTTATTCACTCTTGTTTGTATTTTCAGTAGGCTTCTACCTTTTATGCCCCGGCCAACTCATCGGAGTTGGAAGAGGTTAAAGGTCGGCTTACTCAAGCCATGGAGGAAGCTCATCGGCTGAAGCAGGAGGCCAAGAAGGCACAAGTTGAGGATGTTTGACTCATTCCTTTTTAATTTTGTTCTTGCTTACCAAGTGTATATATGTTTACCACTAGTTTTTTACTTTGCAGCGGCTAAGCAGCGCCTGGCCGACGAGTGGGCCGAGCTTGAGAGAGCTCGAACTGAGGCCGAGCAGCTTAAGGCATCAACGCAGAAAAGCGCCGAATTGCTCACAGAGGAGCAAAAAACTCGGGCAGCTGCTCAGGCACGCGTTGCCGTTATGGAGGGGGGGGGGGGGGGGGGGGGGGGTCTTTGGTCAATCATCTCTGAACATGACGTGCTGAAGGTTGGCCAAGAGAAGGACGCCGCCGATCTCAAATGGCTCGATTGAGATCGCCAGGAGGCCACCTCCTGAGCAGCTGCAGTGAAGGAGGAACTGCGGAGACGACGGAGATAACCTCCCGTAAGCCATACCTTCTGCAGTGTGTCTTCAGCGGTGAAGCTTTCCCCGAGCTGATGCAATTTGGCTTGTGTCAGTTACGTTCTCAGACCTTCCTCGCAGCGTGGAGGGGGCCTGTTAGTTGTTCGATGCACATGCTGACCGAGCCGACGAGCAGCAGAAGGCTTTTTGGCTTCAGTTCCAGGAACTGGCGCACCCAAAAGTCTTCCTCGATAAGCTGAAGCAGCTAGCGGAGCTTCAGCGAGCTGCCAAGCCTACTATGGAGGATCTTTGCAAGGCCATATGGCCAAAAGATTCTCTGCCGACCAGCTTCTTCGGGCTAGTGCGCCGCCTCCAAAGAGCAACTGCCCAGGTCGACATGTGGAAGTGGTCGGCATGCATCGAGGGTGGGCGGCAGGCCTTTACGGTCGTGCAAGCGTACTACCCGAAGATGGAGATGGAGCAGATTGTCAACCAGTGCCCGGAGAGGCATGGTAAGGAGGTGAAGCCGGAAAAGTACTTTGAGATAGTGCTGTCAGGTGCTTGGGTGGCCGAGAAGAAGTGCAAGTGTGAGTCTATTCTAGAATATCATGATTAGACTTGCACTAAATTTCCTCGATATGCCGAGATGTATGTGTAAAAGACAAATCCTTTAATTTGAAATTACCTATTCTGAGCGGGTAAATCCAGCTTGCCACTTTTTTCTGCTTTATGCTTTTAATTTTGACTCAACTATGACCTTTGAAATGTGTAGTTGGCCGGTCATCGGCTTCCACCCCAAAGTATAAACTACTTAGAGTGTTTTCTATCTGATTACAACCCTTAGCCTACGTTTCAGTGCCCAGAGGCAGTTATTTCAGAGAAAACAAGGCAATCAAACCAATAAGGCTAAAACATACGCTTAGTCATAGGAGCATTTGTGGTGGGTGGCAAGTAAATAGCCCCCGGTATAACGCGAGTCCTTAGATTGCCCGAGCTCGAATTATTGTACTTTGGCGTCCTCGAAGGAAATCCCTTATGTATTACGCAGGCAAACATGATGGCTATTAGTTTGACATTTCGTTCGGCCTACCGACCGATTTAGCGCATGGTGTGACAGTCAGCTTTCGGTTTCACCCACCTCAAGTACCTAACCGGTTAATCCAGAAGTAACAATTGCCGAGGTGCTCCTGATACACCCTTAGCAGAACTGAGTGGAAACTTAAGGGGTAAACAAAGGAGCCAGGCAACCCAGCTATTGACCAAAGGCACAAGTCAAAATCGTTGCATATATTGGCAAAAGGTCTGAGGAAGTTTATCGAGGACTCCATGGAGTACCTCGGCATTTGATGCGTTCGGCTTTTAACGCAGCCGCCCGTTTGTGATGCTGATGCTCAAAGGCATCCGGCGTGGTACCATAAAATTTATAGCGATCGTACATTGAAAAGAGAACAAGGATGCACCATGAGTGTACACGTGGCCCAAAATTTTTGGGCGTCTCTTTTATTCAATAGTTTATAAGGTCGAACCTAATATTTGAGCTATAACTTGAGATACATGATTTGTAGAGTGTTAGAAAGTCTGTCCGAAAAGCAAGCGTGCCGAGGTCCGAGCGTCTGGCTTCATGTCTAGCATCGTTTCATCGTTTGCGTGTTCTTCCGTGTACCCTTGTCCAACCAAGGACTGCAGCCTTTGCCGTTCTCTGTTTTTCACTATCCAAGCAGTGCCTCCTCGTCCAAGCAGAGGGGTGCTGCCTCCGCCGAGTTCACCGTTTGTTCAATGACAATTAGTGGTGAGTAGGTGCATCAAAGTATGCCTCCACGGGGCTGGCTATATCAGTCTAAGCTGAATTTTAGCCCCCAGTCAAGCTATCGATGTTCTAAACATGTGTAGCTTGATCACCGGGGTATTGTGCCGTCGGGCTTCCAACAACCTTTGACTACACGAGCGCTGGTGCCATTATGGCGTGAACCAACTCTAAGGCAGTGATTTGATATCCTGTATGAGTTGTGAATTTTGAGCTAGATGCTCGTATTTCGAGGACCTTGACACATGTTTCAGTTTATTCGAGGTGTCACCTCCGATCTATTTTTGCTCCACTATCCCCCATGGATTTTTTAGCGGGAATGTGAATCCGAGGAACATAGTCTTCGGTCATATGGTGGGGAAGGTGGAGCGCGTATCCCTATTTAGGGTCGCCGTCTGCTACTCCTGAGGTAGTGCCCTTATCATCCTCATGGTGTGTCCGACATACGCCGAAGTCATCGTGGGATGCGCCATGAACTGGCTTTCGACGATTCGTAGGATCTTGGCTGCTTGATCCATCTCAGGCCTTGGATGCTTCCTCGGCAGCCTGAACCTCGCCCGTGACGGCCACGGTTTGCTCTTCTGTTCGGAGAGAGCGTTCCGTGTTAGCATTTACTGTTATGCGTTTGCTCTTCTATTCAGAGAGAGTGTTCCGTGTTACCATTTACTGTTATGACGCCGTGAGGCCCTTTCATCTTTTGCTTTAGATATGCATAGTGCGGGATGACATGGAAATGAGCAAAAGCTATTCCCCCGAGGAGTGCGTGATAGCCACTCCTAAAAGGGACGATGTCGAAGCTTAACTCTTCATTTCGAAAAAATTCGGTGGTGCCGAAGACTACGTCTAGGGTCACCCTTCCCGAGCATTGTGCTTCAATCCCTGGTATGATACCTTTGAAGTTGGTATTACTGGGCTTGATTCTTGCTGGGTCGATATGCATCTTCTTGATGGTATCTGCATAGATCAAATTGAGGCTGTTGCCTCCATCCATAAGGACTCGGGTCAGATGAAAACCATCAACTATGGGATGGAGTACCAATGCCGCTGTACCACCATGACGGATGCTAGTCGGGTGGTCTCGTCGGTCAAACATGATCAGAATTTCTGACCATGGATTGTACTTCGGCGCCACTGGCACCACGGCGTACACATAAAAAAGCGCGCACTTTCCTTTCCTTTCTGGTGACGTGTGTGACATATATCATATTTACGTCTTTTACCTCGGGAGGGAACTGCTTTTGGCCAGCATTGCCCAGCCCTGGCTGTTCTCTATCCTCATTATGAGGTTAGCCTTTGCCCTGGTTGTTGGCTGCAATCTTCCCAGCTTGTTTTATGACCCAGCAATTCTGATTCTTATGCATGGTTGGCTTGTCGGGACTGCCGTGAATGGCATATGGTTTCTCCAAGATCTTGTCCAATTGAGTTGGACGATCCTTGCCTCCTTGAAAAGGCTTCCTTTTGTTGCTGCCACACTGAGTGCTAAAACCAGCATTAACTGTGGTCTCCTCGGTGTGACTGCTACTTCCTCTATTGTGGTGGTTGTTATTCCTGTTGCGCCGAGGTTTCCCATTTCTGTCGCGTACTTCAGAGGTGCCAGGGTCGCCACTGCGGTTGCTCTTCCAAGTAAACCAATTGTCCTCACCAGTGCAAAATCGAGTCATGAGCTGTGTGAGGGCTGCCATTGTCCGCGGCTTATCTTGTCCGAGCTCTCTGGCAGGCCATTTATCACGAATGTTGTTTTCGAATGCCACAATCGCCTCGGCGTCCAGGTAGTCCACTATCTAGTTTTTCTTGGTCAAAAACTGATTCTAGAATTTGTGGGTTGACTCCCCCGACTTTTGCATGACATGAGCGAGGTCCGCGGCATCCGGGGGTCGGACGTAAGTGCATTGGAAATTTGCTCGGAATGCATCCTCGAGATCTTCCCAGACTCCAATTGAGTCCTCGGGAAGGCTATTAAGCCAGTGTCGAGCTGATCCTTTAAGCTTCAAGGGCAGGTATTTGACGACGTGTAAATCATCACCACCGGCCATATGTACGTGCATGAGGAAATGCTCAATCCATACGGTTGAGTCCGTCGTGCCGTTGTATTGCTCGATATTTATGGATTTAAACCCCTCTGGGAACTTGTGCTGCATGACCTCGTCCGTGAAGCACATAGGGTGAGCAGCTCCTAGGATCCTTGCAGTAGCATGACATATGTCAGACATAGTCACATTTCGGTCGCACATGTAATCGCGCAAGTCACCGTTCTTGGCTAACCAGGCTAGGTATCTTGCCTGTCCAGCAGGTGGGTGCTCCCTAGATTTGTAGATCGACCGAGGGGCGGGCTCGGGCCTTAACGGCCTCTTGAGCTTGGGGTCATACCACGGCGGTACCCCTGTTGGATTGACTCTGCGTGCTCACGTAGGGCTTTCGGGAATAAAATTATTTCCTCCTGCCGGCCGGTCTCTCCCCCGAGGAAGGCGGTCGGGCATATCGGCCCACTCGCGCTTAGATTGCATGCTGCCCTCGGCGTCTTCATAGAGCTTGGGTAGTAAATTCTTGCGAGGGAATGATTGTTTAGCCCTGGTTTGTTTAAGTTTGTCCTCGAGTGCCTGCTCAGACCTGAGGAGTTCGACCCATCTGTTGTTTAGTTCATCTTGTTCGGTTCTAATCCGCTAGGACTTTTTCTTGATGCTCTTGACTGTACTGGCCAATCGCCTGTGGAGCGTTTCGAGTCAAGATTCCTCGAAGGGTTCCTCAAAATTGTCATATTCGTCGGGGCCGAGGCTTCTATCTTCCTCAGCATCCAGGTCCTAATCGCCATTATCAGGGTCATCTTCATACCCGTTGATCTCTTGGCCATTGTTATTCCCAGCTCCAGTGTTGTCATTGGCATGCTGGTTATCATTGCCGTCTTGGGCGGCTCCGCCGTTGGTGGTACCACCATTTCCGATGCCATCATTACTTGCGTCACCATTGCCGTTGCCTCCGCTACGGCGGCCCCTACGTCAGCGCTTGGGGTTTTTTCCACTTCTTCCTCCGTCCTTAGGGTTATCTAATAATACGTCTCCATCGTATCTATAATTTTTGATTGTTTCATCCTATTATATTATCAATCTTTGATTCTTTTTATGTAATTCTATATCATTTTTTGGAGCTAACCTATTAACTCAGTGCCAAGTGCCAGTTCCTGTTTTCTGCATATTTTTTGTTTTACAGATAATCAATACCAAACGAAGTCCAAACACGATGAAAGTTTACGGTGATTTTTTCTGGACCAGTAGGGACCCTAGAAGGTTCGGGAGGAGGCCAGAAGACTTACGGGAGATCCACGAGCTTACAGGGCGCGCCCATGGGGTAGGCGCATCCCCTGAGCTCGTGACTCCCACGCAACTCCGTTTGACCTAATTCCACCTCTATAAATTTTCAAATATTCCCAAACAAACAGAGAGCCACCCAAATTTTTTTCTACCGCCGCAAGCTTCTGTTCTTTTTGCGATCCCATCTGGAGGCCTTTTCCGGTAATCTGCCGGAGGGGGAATCGATCACGGAGGGCCTCTACATCAACCTTGCTGCCCTTCCGATGATGTGTGAGTAGTCTACCACAGACCTACGGGTCCATAGTTATTAGCTAGATGGCTTTTTCTCTCTCTCCGATCTTCATTACAATGTTCTCCTTGAACCTCTCGGAGTTCTATCCGATGTAATCTTCTTTTGCAGTGTGTTGTTGGGATCCGATGAATTGTGGGTTTATGATCAGATTATTCATAGAAAGTAATTTAGTCTTTTCTGAACTTTATTATGCATGATTGTTATTGTCGTGGTGTGCTCACGACAGATGCAATGGGTAGGCTTATCGAACGTGGTTGGGGCCGGAAGACGTCGGTAGGTTCCGGAGGCGAGATTGGGGACAAGCGGAGCAGGACTCACGATGTACCCAGGTTTGGGGCCCTTCGGGGTTGGTAATACCCCTAGTCCTGCCGGATCTACTAGGTGGTTCTCAAAGGGGGGTTACAATGGTGCTCCTGGAGCTGTCTTGAGGGAGGAGGAAGGAGAGCTAGCTCTCTCCTTCTCCTAGTTGATCGCGCGTGTGTGTGTGTGGATCGAAGACCCTCTGCATGGAGGGCTCCAGGGGGGTCTTATAGCCTGACACCCTAGGGTTACAAGGGTAAAATGCAAGGGCGCGGGGCCCCTCATCATCATCTCAAGCCGGATGGTGGAGCCCGTCGGGTGCGGGTCCTGTCGACCGCCCACATTGTGGCACACCATCGCCCGCATCATGGTGCGGCGGGTGCCATGCTGCTACAGGGCCGCGCCGGATCATCGCCGCCGACCCCGGGCCATGATTCCGGGGCGCGCTGTAGCCATGCATGCCCTGGTCAGCGGCGGCGACGCATTGTAGCCACGCCTGCCTCGTCGTGGGGGCTGTCTTGTCATCCGGCCGGAAAGAGCGAGAGCCGGCCCGCCGCCAGCCGGCCGGGGCCTGGCCAGGTAGAGCCTCTTTGCCGTACCCATACGGCCGGGCGAGCCGGACCGAGGGGCGCTTGCTGCCCCGTTGATTTGAAAATTGTTGGGTTCCGATGCGCCTACCCGGGGGTTATCCGAAGCTGGCGGGGACTGTCGGCTACGGGCCGGGGGCCCTTACGCTTTGACAGAAGAGAGGTCCCGGCTTGCCGCCTGCCGAGGTACATGGCCGGGCTCCCGGCACCCGGTTGGGGCGGGGAATCAGAGCGGCCCGCCAGTTCGTCAGCCTTTGTCAAAAGTCACGCCCGCCGCCCGCCGGCCGCACGCCACGTGGGGGCCGTGGCTAGGGCCAGCTCTGCTAGGCCACACGCGTGACGGGACGTCGCCGCAGACCGGCCCCACCAGGCCGCGAGCTCGGCCCATGCAGTCGATCTACTATGGGGTGGCCGATCGATTGAGCATACCGGGGCAGTTATTGCACCCGTGTATCGCGGGGGGAGTGGGGGATAATGGGTGCAAATGATCCCACTTCCCCACGATCTCCCCGGGGTTTAAATGAGGGGGAAGGGGAATGGGCGAGGCTCATATCGCCATTCACCCATGCCCCGACCTCTTTGCCTCCCGCATCGGCTTGCTCCTACGTGCGCACGCCCGCACACAGAGCTCCACCGCCGTCGCCTCTTCACCCACACCAAACCAGTCCATGGCGTGACCGAAAGGCTCTTGGGAGGGCTCGGACGTGACCGAGCAGGACATTGAGTACCTTCGCCGCACGCGGAGGCTGCCGCCGGCGAGCGTGGTGGAAGCGCGCGTGCCCGGCGAAGAGCACGCTCCCACGCCACGCGCCGGCGAATTGTGGTCTTCTACACGCACTTCGTTCGCGGACTTGGCCTACCGGCGAGTTACTTCTTCCGCTCGTTTCTGGCTTCGTTGGCCTGTAGCCGCACCAGCTCGGCGCCAACACCATCGTGCAGCTCTCGACCTTCGTGGCCTTCTGCGAAGGCTATCTCGGCCTCCCTCCCTACTTCAACCTGTGGGCACGGTTCTTCTATCTCAAGTAGCAGGGCACGACGGCCGGCGCCATGTCCGACTGCAGAGCAGCTATGGTGGCCAACAGGCCGGCTGGCAGCTTCCTCAAGGTTCCCCTCGAGGACTCGGCCAAAAAGTGGCAGAGGTCCTTCCTCTACATCAAGAACGTCAATCCGGCGGACGACCACATCAACTTGCCGCCCTTCCCTAACGTGGCGCTTGTGGGGAAACTTCATTGGGGTCACAACCCCAAGCAGCCGTCCGGAGAGGTCATCAACGTCTGCATCCGGCTGAAGGAGCTGACGCACCGTGTGGGGTTGGTCCCTTTGGATCTTCTCGCGTCCTTCATCGCTCGCTGGGTGCTGCCGCTGCAGCGCCGGCCGCACCTGATGTGCGACATGAGTGGCCGGGGCGACCCCAGCCGGATGTCGACGAGGGATTTCATGCCGGCTGAGATCGCCCAGCGGGTCAATGACATCTCTAGCGTCGGGCTCGTGGAGAAGGAGTGGCACTTCAGGAAGGAGCCCTACAGCCTACAGATGTAGGAGATATGCCCTAGAGGCAATAATAAATGTTATTATTTATCTCCGTGTTCATAATTAGGTTTATGTTCCATGCTATAACTGCTGTGGTTCCCGAGCCCGTATATCCATAAAGGCTCTGGGGAAAACCCATGTGCACGTGTGGAATAATAAACGGTAAAATGTATTCCTAGTCATGCCTCTAAGACTAGCTCAAGTGTTGCATGATGATTATGTTTTCCCAATCATAGGCATGTCTATGCCAGCAACTTTGAGGGCACAAATGTTAGAAGAACATTTGTGTTGAATCGACCCGGTTGATGTTATGCTATGAGATACATTCGTCATGAGTTAATGGTTAATAACACAGAGATAGTTTACGTTTGCATGATTCCTCAGACCATGAGAGTATCGAGTTTCTTCATGCTTGATTCATGAACTTTGGGGTTTGTTAAACGTCATCCGTAAATGGATGGCTATTACGGCGGCTTACGGGTTCATGGGAAAGTATGTCAAGTAACTTGATAGCTCAAGATTGGGATTTGCTCCTCCGACGATGGAGAGATATCTCTGGGCCCTCTCGGTGTTACGGTATCCATCATCGTCTGGCCAGACACTTTGTGATTTGATCACGGGGATGCCGGAACACGGTAACGAGAAAAGAGAACAATACCGGTAACGAGGTAACTAGCATAGTGGACAAGTTGTTGATCCACGGGAATGCCAACATGTCTCACCTCGGGTATTTGTAACATATCGCGAAGCAACAGGAATAGCACACGACATCTGGAGGTTCACTCGAATATTCATTCGTGTGGGTATAGGGGTCAATATGGGTGTCCACGGCTCCGATGTTGATCATTGATCGGAAGGGGTTCCGTGTCATGTCTATACTTCACCGAACCTATAGGGTCACACGCTTAAGGGTCATCTATCTGCTGAATACTAGACAGGGAGTCTGAGAGAAAATCACCGAAAAAGTTTCGGACAGCGGAAAAGTTCCGCAGAGAGAGGTCACCGGATGAGTTCTGGTGAAACTGAAAAGTTGTTTCAGAGGATACCATAAAGTCAAATTGGTTTCGGCACATGCCCGATAATTCTTGGAGGGTGCCAGAATCATTCTGGAAACTTTTGGGAATTTTCTGGAAGAAAAACCGGAAATGTTCCGGAGCTGCCGGAACCACTTCAGATGCTTTTCGCAGATGAAAATCACTAATCTGGAATTGTTCCAGAATGCGTTGAAAATTATTTTAGTGGGTACTGGAAATGTTCTAAGCCCACATAAATATTTTCAGTTCGAACGGACGCTGAAAAATGTCGTCATGAATAGTGAAAGTGCTTTTTGGGAATTTTTATGGAAAGCACCTTTTTGGAAATTCCAAAAGGGCCTTCTAGAAGGGGAAGGAGGGCATGGCACCTCATGGGGGGGGTCCCCCCCTCAAGGGTGGCCGGCCAAGGAGGTGGAGCACCATGGTGCTCCACATGGCACTCCCATATGGCATATTCCCTTTTGGAAAGGGATATTCCAAGGGCACTTTGGGGTTTTTGTGTGACAATTTTACCCCTTGGCTTGCCTATATATAGGAGTGATCTTGGCAGCCATTTCCTCATCCCTTGCTCTCATACACATGCCAAGATGTTATCTGGCTTCTCTCTCCCTCCCACGAAAAGAGTTTCGTAGAGCCGAAAGGCTGTCTGGGTTCCGGCAGGAACTAGTTCTGGACGGCGAAGCCCTGCCGGATAGCTGACACCGTATGTGTGCAACTCTGTAGAGAGGTCGTAGTTTCGATCTTAGTGCCCGAGGGGCTGTTTGAGAGTGCCTCCCGAAGGGCTGTCCAAGTGGCGGTCCGAGTTCTGTGAGTCCTCCCGAAGGGCTGTCCGAGTGACCGTTCGAGTTTCGAAGGTCCTCCCGAAGGGCTGTCCGCGACATTGTCCGGGGGACTGTTCGACCGCCTCCCGGAGGGCTGTCCGAAGGGAAGACGAGGGTATACATCCTCGCGGTTGGGAGGTTGTAAATCCTAGCTGCGGGGATCTGCACCGCCGATCGTCATCGACTTTACTTCCGCTGCGCTACGAGTCGGTAACGAAAATGATCAAACCTTGTATGCAGTCTCCATAGTGGTCCTGGGCTGGTACGTAGGTCGGAAAATTTTCGTTTTCTGCTGCGTTACCCTACAGTGGCATCAAGAGCCGTGCTATGCGTAGATGCAGGTTGCGATCTAGAATACATAGAGATGTATGGGTGTTGCACAATATAATTAGGTAGTAGATGAGTTCTATTACTGAAAATTATTTGTGCGGGTAGCAGATGAAATCTGTTACCTGATGTTCTTGTTGCTTCCCTGGAATTTGCATATTTCTGATCTTGATAACAGTATGGTGGAGTTTCAAGGTTCTGGCAATCCGCGATCCTGATTGATCAACGAAGTGCTAACAGTTCATTGAATTCCACCGTAGTTAAAAGGAAAGATGAAATTTCGCAGACAAAAGGGCAATGCAGATATGATCTGCACGGGGGTCATGCGTATGACGAAGTTTAGTATGGGGCTCGAGATTTTATTATCTCGGATTTCATACACCCTGGAAAGTTAATCTAGCGACTTGAATTATCATACTTGATGATGTACGTTGGTAGCTTTGGTTTGTTTCGAAACCTTAGAAGCCACGTAAAACAAGTTTTTGCATGAACCGATTAGAGGCGTCTAACTTGGTTTTGCAGGAGGGTTTGCATGTGCATATGATGTGGTATAGCAGTGCTCATAATAATTTGATTATGTATGAGATGACTATATGATGTAAATTGATTAACATGACCTGCGTGTCATGATTCGGCATGATGGTTGGAGCCATATGATTGTCACTTTATTGACCTGCGTGTCAACCTTAAGTAATGCATTATTTTATTAGCTATAGAGATAGCAATATTATCTGGTGCATCGATAAGGTGGTGGCAATCTTCGCGAAGGTGAACACCGACGCGAATGCCGAAGATGAAGAAATACAAGACTTCTCTGTCAGAAAGGGCTATACCATATCATGCTATTATGAATTGCCTGAGATGTTTATCCCTTATGATGCACCCTTCTTGATTGCGCGGTAGTCGCTTTTTATTAGGGTGATCTCTCACAAAAATATCAAGTAGTTAGTGTTCTCCCAAGTGTAGCACCGTCACGGCACCTAACTTTTCGGGGTATCACATGCTACCATGGGTACGAACGATTAGGGATGTGTGAGGCGGGTGAGTTGAGACCTCGCAGCGAGATCACTTGGTTGTCTTGACGTTCAGGCATGAAAGTCATGAGCTCGGAACACACGCATCGAAAGATGAACAAGAGTCACATAGAGATGTGATTGGCAAGTTTGCCTACCGATTGAGATTTTCGTCATCAGTGATGCTACCATCAATGGCGTTGAATTGATATGCGGATCTTGAATCACTCACAATCAATTATGAGAGATATTGATTTGAGTGGGAGCGCACTGTTGAATTAACTTGTTTAATTCTCAGTGCAATTAATTATGAACACTGTCTAAGTGTGGTTTGCTAATAGTTGTAGAATAATGGCTCGCATTTCCACCTTCCCTATTAAAATTGAATAGCTGTTAAATATCTGGTTAAAACTTTACGGTTGGTAATGTAATGTGAGGATTGTCCTCAAGAGTGCCGAGAAGGACTTTGTCCTATCGCATACTTTCGGTATTCTTTCGCTTATGCTATGGATCATGTGACTCTCGTCCTTCGATCCAAAAGCTAGAATTCTGTTTCAGTCAAGTGCAATACATTTGCTTCCATGAGACCCGAACTTCGAAAGTTTGGATAGTTATGTGATATTCATGGAATCTGAAAATCATTTTCAGAGACAGACAAAGGCTACAAGATATGAGATATCCAAAGCAATGTTTGTTTACAAACTATTAGTAAAGGAGTTTACTATGCATTAGACTGATAAGAGAGGGATCCAGAAGAACGCCTATCATATGATGAAAGGTGAATAAAACAACAACTTGAAGAGAAAGGAAGTGTCCGAAGGGTGTTAGTAAGACTTTCACGCCTAGGAAGTCCGGGGCTAACGCCACTCTTAAGTTCGGTGCTTTTTCTGAGAGTAGGAGAAATACTGAAAGTTAAACTGTTAGAAGTATAAAGGCAGAAAGAAAGGAGACTGGAATATCCAGCTCATGTATGAATGTCATACAAGTTTTTGATGTATAGAAGGCTGGTCAAAGATATAGTCCTTGGGAATTATGATTAAATTGTTAATCACTGATTCTTGGGTATTGTGAGTTAATCACAAAGATACCCGCTCGATTGCTTTCTGTTGCAACTCGATGTAAGAACTACTATGGCCTGAAAGACTAGACAGAAATGAGTTTTAGGTATACACGGGGAACATAGTAAATGTTACTATACCTTCCATCGGTGTATTACCGTCTGTATTTATTTTTATAATTCGTTTGGAGTTTCACAAACTCTAGCCCATTGCATAAGGTGTCTTGCAAGAAGGTTGTTCATAAGAGAACTTTTTATGTTCGAAGTTATGAATAACATAAGGGCCATACTTTCATTGAGAATGAGATGTATGTTATGAATAATGATATTAATATATTACCTCTGGATTTACTTTCATAATTCATTTTAGAGTTTTACACTCTAGCCCCTTGCACAATGTTGTTGCAAAAGGGTTGTTCATAAAAGAACAATTGTTGTTCAGTGTTATGAATAACATTTAGAGCCATGCTTCCATCCAGATGGGATGTATGTTATGAATATTGATAGTAATATGATACATCCATAACACTGATGCTAAATGTCGCAAGACTAAGAGAATACCACACAAGTGTGGCACTACATTTGGTCACATTGGAGAAACCCGCATGGATAAATTCCATTATGATGGATTTTTGAAGTCCTTTGATTTTGAATCATCTGACACTTGCAACTTTCCTCTGAAAAGTGAAGTGACTGAAATACCGTTCACAGGCCATAAGGAACGGACAACAAACTTATTGGTGATCATACATTTGATGGGTGCAGTCCGATAAATGTTGTTAGTAGTGGATTTATCTATCTTCAGAAATGACTCAAGTAGATATGTCGATATTTACTTGATGAGACGTAAGTCTGGATCTTTTGAATTCATTCAAAAGGTTTTCAAAAATGAAGTAGATGGTTATTGTAACAAGAAAATTATGTTTCTACAATTCGATTGCAGAAAGGAATATTTGAGTTACAAGTTTAGCGAATGTCTGATGAGTTATGAAAGTAGTTTCATAACTTGCACCTCCCGGAACACCATTGCATGTGGAAAGTCCGTGAAGATGTAATCAAACCATTTATGACATGGTAAGATCAAAGATGACATATATAAATTTGCTATTATCCCTTTTAAAGAGTGATGCTTTAGAGACTACGGCTTTTACACTGAAAAGTGCTCCATCAGGTCTGTTGAAATGACGCCATGGTATGGTACGCCCAACCATGTTATATCTTTTCTTAAACATTTGGAATATGGGGCTTGTGTAAAAGGTTACAAACCTATTCCAAATCAGACAAGTGCTACCTTGTAGGTTATCCCAAGCAATTGGGTATTCCTCCCTCACTATACCGAGGCAAATAGGTTTGCCACAAAGAACGGTATGCTTTTTGAAGAAAATGGTTCTTTCAAAAAGGTGAGTGGGAGAATAGTGCAACTCGACGAGGTAAACAGTATCTTCGTCATCAGGTCAAAGGAAAGAGACCTTGGAAGTAATTCCGGAGTTTCCTACTGCGACTGATACGGAAGTCTCTACAATAAAATGTATGGACTTCAGTCGAACTTGCAGCTGAACCACGTAGGCAAGGCTCGTGCTAACCTATCAGGTGCGCAACGAGATATTGTTGTTAGACAACAGTATACCAACGATACACAAGGAAGCGTTGATGGGCCCTGACTCCGGAATTGGCTAAATGCCAATACAATCCGAGATAGTTTCCATATAAGTGATTCAAGATTAAAACCTTGATACACCTTTCGGAAGACTTAGAGTCTGACGAATATTTATGGAACTATAACTGATACGAATAAAAATGTTTTATCCATAAAGCTCGACTTGTTGCAATATACAAGTTCAAGGAGTTGACTACGATGAGGTTGCTTCACCGTAGCGATGCTTAAAGTCGGTTCGGGTTGAACTAGCATTAATACATATTTCAATCATGAGATATGAAACAAGGATGACGAAAGGATTTCCATCTGATGGAAATGAAACCAAGGACTTGCATGTGTTACAGTCCAAGGTATTTTGTCAGTCCAAAGGATGCTAGTAAGTATGCAAACTTCAGAGTTCCAGCGATGGATAGAAGATAGCAAAATGGAGTTGGAATCTTCGTGTTTTGATGATATGGTTAAAAGGGTTTTGACTTCATCAATGGGTAACGAAGACGCTTATGATTCAAGAAAGTAAGTGGGAGCATAATAAAATTTCTAAAAAACGTTGTGTGCTTGACACATTGTTAATTGGAAATAAATTTCTTGACATGAATTAGGACTTCATTTGAAAATAGTTTTTCGATGAAGTGCTTGGGCTAAATAGCCTTTATATTAGGCATGATGATCTATGGAGATAGATTTACCTAATGGGGCTGAGCAAAGATACATATTGACAAGATGCTAAAACCTTTTAGCATTAAAAACGTCAAGGAGTGATTCTTGCCGAAGTCACATGGAAAGAGTTTTTGCAAGACTCGGTGTCCCAAAACACTGATGAGCAAAATACATGATGGAGATTCCACACACTCTTGTGTTTGGATTAATCATGTATTCCATGGTATGTAAAAACAACCAGATATGTCCAATACTCCCAAAGTTGTTGCGAGTATAGATACCAAAGTGATCAAAAGTACTGATCATAGGACAACAGTGAAAAAGGGTCATTGAGTACTATAGTAGCACTGATGACATGTTTTCTCGCAAGCAGAGATCATGAAGAGTTCGTTGTAAAAGGTTACATCGATATAGTCTTCATCCATGCTCCAAGCGATTTTCGATTTAAGTTAAGGGTTTTGTGCAATACACAATATGGTGGCACGGTAGTTGGAAATTGTTCCAAACAAGTTACTGTGGCGAATTCTATAACAGAGGCGAAGTATGTTGCCGCTTTTAAAAGCGACAAAGAAAATGTTGAATCATATAGTTCATTCATGAACTTAGTATGGTTCCAAGATGGCTTTTGTCAATGGGACACTACTGCAGGTAGTTGCTCCATAACTCAGTCTGAGGAATCCAGGTTCGACCTGTGATTCACATACATACAAAGCCAAGTCCACACAAAATATGAATTTTGTGAAAGCGTGAAAACGCGAGGATATGCAAAGATACACACGGAGCTGAAGTCTTGAGATCCGTTGGACATTAGGCTATACCACAAGCGAAGCATATTTACACCGGTGTGCCACAGGTGTAAAGTGCATTAGCATTAACTAGATTATTGACTCTAGTGCAAGTGGGAGTCTGTAGGAGATATGCCCTAGAGGCAATAATAAATGTTATTATTTATCTCCGTGTTCATAATTAGGTTTATGTTCCATGCTATAACTGCTGTGGTTCCCGAGCCCGTATATCCATAAAGGCTCTGGGGAAAACCCATGTGCACGTGTGGAATAATAAACGGTAAAATGTATTCCTAGTCATGCCTCTAAGACTAGCTCAAGTGTTGCATGATGATTATGTTTTCCCAATCATAGGCATGTCTATGCCAGCAACTTTGAGGGCACAAATGTTAGAAGAACATTTGTGTTGAATCGACCCGGTTGATGTTATGCTATGAGATACATTCGTCATGAGTTAATGGTTAATAACACAGAGATAGTTTACGTTTGCATGATTCCTCAGACCATGAGAGTATCGAGTTTCTTCATGCTTGATTCATGAACTTTGGGGTTTGTTAAACGTCATCCGTAAATGGATGGCTATTACGGCGGCTTACGGGTTCATGGGAAAGTATGTCAAGTAACTTGATAGCTCAAGATTGGGATTTGCTCCTCCGACGATGGAGAGATATCTCTGGGCCCTCTCGGTGTTACGGTATCCATCATCGTCTGGCCAGACACTTTGTGATTTGATCACGGGGATGCCGGAACACGGTAACGAGAAAAGAGAACAATACCGGTAACGAGGTAACTAGCATAGTGGACAAGTTGTTGATCCACGGGAATGCCAACATGTCTCACCTCGGGTATTTGTAACATATCGCGAAGCAACAGGAATAGCACACGACATCTGGAGGTTCACTCGAATATTCATTCGTGTGGGTATAGGGGTCAATATGGGTGTCCACGGCTCCGATGTTGATCATTGATCGGAAGGGGTTCCGTGTCATGTCTATACTTCACCGAACCTATAGGGTCACACGCTTAAGGGTCATCTATCTGCTGAATACTAGACAGGGAGTCTGAGAGAAAATCACCGAAAAAGTTTCGGACAGCGGAAAAGTTCCGCAGAGAGAGGTCACCGGATGAGTTCTGGTGAAACTGAAAAGTTGTTTCAGAGGATACCATAAAGTCAAATTGGTTTCGGCACATGCCCGATAATTCTTGGAGGGTGCCAGAATCATTCTGGAAACTTTTGGGAATTTTCTGGAAGAAAAACCGGAAATGTTCCGGAGCTGCCGGAACCACTTCAGATGCTTTTCGCAGATGAAAATCACTAATCTGGAATTGTTCCAGAATGCGTTGAAAATTATTTTAGTGGGTACTGGAAATGTTCTAAGCCCACATAAATATTTTCAGTTCGAACGGACGCTGAAAAATGTCGTCATGAATAGTGAAAGTGCTTTTTGGGAATTTTTATGGAAAGCACCTTTTTGGAAATTCCAAAAGGGCCTTCTAGAAGGGGAAGGAGGGCATGGCACCTCATGGGGGGGGTCCCCCCCTCAAGGGTGGCCGGCCAAGGAGGTGGAGCACCATGGTGCTCCACATGGCACTCCCATATGGCATATTCCCTTTTGGAAAGGGATATTCCAAGGGCACTTTGGGGTTTTTGTGTGACAATTTTACCCCTTGGCTTGCCTATATATAGGAGTGATCTTGGCAGCCATTTCCTCATCCCTTGCTCTCATACACATGCCAAGATGTTATCTGGCTTCTCTCTCCCTCCCACGAAAAGAGTTTCGTAGAGCCGAAAGGCTGTCTGGGTTCCGGCAGGAACTAGTTCTGGACGGCGAAGCCCTGCCGGATAGCTGACACCGTATGTGTGCAACTCTGTAGAGAGGTCGTAGTTTCGATCTTAGTGCCCGAGGGGCTGTTTGAGAGTGCCTCCCGAAGGGCTGTCCAAGTGGCGGTCCGAGTTCTGTGAGTCCTCCCGAAGGGCTGTCCGAGTGACCGTTCGAGTTTCGAAGGTCCTCCCGAAGGGCTGTCCGCGACATCGTCCGGGGGACTGTTCGACCGCCTCCCGGAGGGCTGTCCGAAGGGAAGACGAGGGTATACATCCTCGCGGTTGGGAGGTTGTAAATCCTAGCTGCGGGGATCTGCACCGCCGATCGTCATCGACTTTACTTCCGCTGCGCTACGAGTCGGTAACGAAAATGATCAAACCTTGTATGCAGTCTCCATAGTGGTCCTGGGCTGGTGCGTAGGTCGGAAAATTTTCGTTTTCTGCTGCGTTACCCTACAACAGAACCCAGTGCCGGTGGTGAGTCCCTGGTCCCCATACTTCGTGGCCACTTCTCTTTTTTCGCGACCTGACGCTACCGGCCGCCTGCAGCGTTTCCCAAGCCAGCCGACCGACGACGGAGCGAACCCGCAGCAGGTGCCGCCGGATCTAGCCACCTCGGACGGGGAGGTGGGCTTGGAGGTGGCTGCCGGCGAAGAAGAGGGGCAGCCGGAGGGTGCTGAGGCTGGCGGATCCAGCCGAGCTGGCGAGCCCTTGGCCCCAGACACGCCGCGCGAGGGGGCCAATGACGGCGCTGACAACCCGTGATGCAGCGCGCCCGCCATCGGATGGGGGAACTAGCGTCGCTCCCTGATAGTGGCTGCATAGGAAACAGCCAGCGGAGAGGCGGCTGGCTGGGAAGTGGCCTGTGGCGGTGCAGCCGGCTAGGGTAAAGACGGTTGCGAAGAGGGCGCGTCGGCCGGCACCGTCCGCGGCACCGAAGAGGGTGGTTCCCGTAATCTCAGGGTCAATTTCGTTTTATCTCTTTTGTTTTTACTTTTGCTTCTTCTTGCGGCGTCGCCGTGCCATGTTTCCACCCTCACCCTCTCCGTGTGCCCGGCAGGGAACCACTCGCCCTAGCAGACGCAGCCGCGGAAGCCGCAGCCGGAAAGAAGGCCGGCCGGCGAGGGGGCCAGGGCGAGCTCGAAGGCGCCGGTGCCTTAGTGCTGGGAGGAACGTTGATGGCCGGACGCGACCCAGCGCTGGCGGCCAGTGGGAGTAGCACCAGACCTACGGCCCAGCTGGAGCTAGACTGGGCTCACGCCGGCAAGGCCACCAGTGGGACGCCGTCGAACGAGGTGGCTCTCGCGGTGAACGCCTTGAGTCAGCAGCTCGCCGGCCGGCGCAGCTGGCTGCAGGTCTTCCTCCAAGCGGAGGAGGACGGGATAGGGTAGCTGGAGCGGACCGTCGAGGTGACTTCTTGTCCTCCCGCGCATGCTTTGGCGTTTTTGCTCTTTTCGCTTTCCTTACTTGACGGGTGCGGTATATAGAGCAGTCAGAAACGGTAATGACATGTTTTGATGTAGTTATGATCATTTGTCAGCTATTTGGTTTGTCACAATTATGATAATTTATTGGTTTACACTCATGAGATTTATTGACTGTGCCCTGCTATGAAAAGAGATCTATCAATTATTGATTCGATGTTATAATCATACAATGAAGTTGCGGTACCTTTGCTTCCACTTTCCCTTTAATCTAGATAGCTTAGCAAGGAGGAGGATTCTGTATTTCCATCTTTGTCAAAGGCTTCTGAAGTTTTGATTAACTATCATTAAAATGGTGAAGAATTTAAGCATGCTATTACCATTTATAGTGTGGTATCTTGCCTTGGAGTATTCATATCTAGTAGCAGATCATTGCAGGCATGGATGTGAAGAACTTGGGCCAAATTTAGTTTAAGTTAAATTGTAGATGCCTATATTTCACCAAATTTCAAATAATTTTTCTACCAAAAATAAATGAAAAAATATTGGTTACACTTGAACCTTGTGTTATCTTTGAATATCACCATCAATATCGTTGGTAGTGGTAATGTTTTCTTATTGGTATCACTATCAATTTGGTTTACATTTTCAGTTTTCTTCATGTCTAAAGAAATCGCTAGTTTTGAAGGGTGCCAATTGCAATTGCGAACTAACCTACCAAATTAATTAAGTGTTGTTGATGTTGTTGAGCACAAGTGCATTGCTTTTTTTTTTCTCAGTTTTCTTTCATGTCTAAAAACTTGGTTCTATTCCAACTATGTCCATTTATCAAATATGATAGAGTTGAATTAGAGCCAAGTTGGATTAGGGCCAAGTTTCTGTAGATATGCAAATGGTCCATTTATCGAATATGGTTCTAGCTGTGTTTATAGATATGGTCCATTTATAGTAGATATGATTCTAGCTATTGCCATCATAAATGTCAACAAGTGCATTGCTTTTTGAATGTGAAATGATAACTTGGTGTAGTTGATTATCTTCTGCTCAAAACTTTTCCTGCTGTAATGTTGTATGATAATGTTGTAAGGGTAGTAATTGGTCTCTTCTGCTACTTATCAGAGATGGGGGGAGGCCGCCACCGTAGGCTGCGCTCTGCCACACCGGAGTGCGACTTGGAAGGTTTCGAGTTCTTCTTGGTCATACTTGAGAATTCCTCCAGGAGGCAGGTATATAAAAGGAGAGATCTCCCCTTCACCCATCTCTTTATCATAACTCTACTATTTGCTACATCACTGCTTGACCCACGCTGCAGACGCTGCCTGACACTTTTATGAAGATGCTGGACGGCGATCGGCCAAAGAATGTGAAGCTGCGACAGGCTGGCAGCGGGCTTCGCAGGCTTTGGGACGTGGAGGTGGTGTTCAGGTATGACCACATGTACCTGTGTCGTGGCTGGGAGCAGTTCATCCGTGCCTACGACCTGCGGCACGGGTACTTCCTTGTCCTCAGGTACGACGGCAACGCCACGCTCACCATGAAGGTGTTCAACACGACTATGTACCGCATGTGCTATCAGGACGACGATGATGCCAGTACGCTCTGCCGCTTCTTCCTCTCCATTTGGCTTTGTCTCACACGGATAGTTAAAAAAACTTTGTTACATTTGGTCAGGCAATGGGAGCAGCACCAGCGACTCGGGCTACAGCAAAAGCAGCAGCGACTCTAGCTACAGCAAAAGCAGCAGCGACTCTGGCTACAGCAAAAGCAGCATAGAGGATGAGGAGGAACGGAGTGGGGAAGAAGAGGAGCAGAGTAGGGATGAGGAGGTGCAGCCTATTCTGTCCGACGATGACCTCGCGATTGTGGTGGCTGACGATGGGCAAGCGATGGTGGTGGCTGACGATGACCTACCGATGGTGGTGGCTGACGACGGGCAAGCGATGGTGGTGGCTGACGATGACCTAGCGATGGTGGTGCCTGAAGATGGCCTCGTGATGGTGGTGGTGCCTGACAATGACCTCGCGATGGTGGTGGCGCCGGCGATCCCACAGCTGGGCGACAGGACCATGCCAATTGTGGTAGAAGAGTACATCCCACTGCCTCGCCGCTCTAAGCGCATCAGGATGATGAAGGAGAAGGAGAAGAAGGAGGAGTGAAGATCCTTCACCTCCGTGATGACGGTAAGTTTTCTCTAGTGTTTTGCTTACGAAATGCATAAAGACCTAGACTTAGCTTTATTTCCTCCAAAATGCTTACCATAATGACCTAGACTTAGCTTATCTTCCTCCAAAATGACATAATTTGCTTACTTAGCTCCAAAATGATCTATACTTAGCTTTGTTTCCTCCGAAATGACCTAAGTTAGCTCTAATATGCTAAGTTATCTCTAATATGCTTAGTTACCTAGGTTTGCTCAATAATGACATACACTTAGCTTACTTATGTAAAAAATGGCATAATTAGCTTACTTAGGTTTGAAATGGCATAACAGTCTTGGTAACCTCATATATGTCATATAGTTAGCTTATTTTCCTCGAAAATGACATAATAAGCCTAATTAGCTCCAAAATGATCAATTTTACCTAAGTTACCTCCAAAATGACCTAAGTTAGCTTTAAGTTATCTCTAAAATGCTAAATTAGCTCTAATATGCTTAGTTACCTGTGTTAGCTCAATAAAGAACTATAATTAGCTTACTTATGTCAAAAATGGCATAATATTCTTACTTAACTAAAAAATGGCATAATTTGCTTGGTTAGCTTCAAAATGACCAAGTTTTCTCTAGTGTTTTGCTTTACAAATGGATACTTAGCTTATTTTCCTCCTAAATGGCATAATTACCTAAGTTACATAAAAAATAAGCTATACTTAGCTTATTCAGTTCATTTATAACATACTTAGCATACTTAGGTAAAAAATGGCATGATAATCTTTGTTAGCTCCAAAATGATATGGACTTAGATTATTTTCCTCGAAAATGACATAATAACCTTACTAAGCTCCAAAATGACCTATTTACCTACCTTAGCTCTAAAATGACCTACACTTAGTATTTTTACCTAGCTTAGCAATAAAATGACATTTTTACCTACCTTAGTTAGAAGAAGAAGAAGATCAAGAAGAGGAGAGGAGAAAAAGAAAGAGAAGAAAAAAAATCTTCTTCTTCTTCTTCTAACTAGTCTTCTTCTTCTTCTTCTTCTTCTTCTTCTTCTAACTTTCATCTTTCCCAATTTGCAGAGGAGGAATCACCCTCGATGGGTTCACACTTGATGTGTTGCACGACAGCGTCATTACCTGAAGTGGTGAAGGAGGAATCACCCTCGATGACCATGACCAAATAGCTACTCTACAGAGTTAACATCAGAAGTGCTACAAGAGGTTTCACCCTCGGCACTCGATAGTAACGCTGCAGTGTCGTTACAACTAAGGGGGGGTGACGTGCGGTGTCTGGGCCTGATCTTCAATCCCGTTGATCGGGTCTTCATATAATCCAGCGGGGCAATCGGGATAAGTGGGGTCACTGATAGGTCTCTACCCAGCCTAAACTAAGCAGTTTATGATATGCAGGTAATTATCAATAGCAGGTTACAATAAACAGGCTATGCATCAGAATAGGTAAAGCAGCAGCAGCAGCAATTCTAATGCAAGCATGAGAAAATAGAATGGGCGATATCGGGATGATCAAAAGGGGGGGGCTTGCCTGGTTGCTCGGCGGCAAGGGCAAGGTCGTCACTGGTGTCGTCGGTCTCCGGAGCTGCGTCGGTCTCGGGGACGACGTCGGGGTCTAACGAGAGAGAAGAGGGGGAGGAAACAATAAATACAGCGCAAACAAGTGCAGCACAAAGCATAACATGGTAATACGCGGTGGCAGAGGTGATCTAACGCAGTGCCGGTTTATACTGGCGAAGGGGGAATTCATCCTGGAATGTACTCCCGGTGTTTGGCTTTTTCGGACGGAGGGACCGGAGGGGGACGGTTGCATGTTCACTATGCTAGGGATGTGTGGCGGACGAACGGACCGCGCGTTCGGATTCGTCTCGTCGTTCTGAGTAACTTCCATGTACAAAGTTTTTCGATCTGAGCTACGGATTATTTTATATGATTTTCTAAAGATTTTAGCAATTTCTGGAATTTATTTAGTCATTTAAATTTGAATTATCCAAAATAGTGTATGCTGATGTCAGCAGTCAACAGGGCCGTTAACCTAGTCAAACTGACTTGTGGGCCCCACCTATCAGTGTCTGTTTAGTTTAATTAGGATTTAACTAATTTAATTACAGTTTAATTAGGTTAACTAGATAATTAGTTTAATTAAACAGAGTTAATTAAAGTTAATTAATTACTTGTTTAATTAATTAATTGTTTTTATTTATTTATTTTTATTATAAGCCAGGACGCTGGGGCCCGTGTGTAAGTGGCCCGGGGGCCACTGGCCGGGTTAGCGGCTAACGGGCGCCGGGCGTGCGGGCGTGGGTGCCCGCGGGGCACTGGCTCAGGCCAGCTGCATCCGAGCACGGCCAGCGCGGCCGCCAGTGAGCGAGGGCCAGTCGGGCGAGGTTGGACGGAGGCAGAGCAGGGGATGTGGTCGGCGGGCAGAGGCAGGGTTCCGGCGGCGAGCGGCGCTCGCATCGGCCAGGGAGGCGAGCGGTGTGGCCGGGGCGGCAAGCAACGGAGGGGGCGGTCGGCGCGGCGAGGCGAGCGCGAAGCGGACGCGGGGAGCCAGCAGCAGTAGGTGGCGCGCGCGCGGGGCTGGGTAGCGGTGCGCGGGCATGCGCGTTGGGCGTGGCCAGGGCGCGCCGGACGCAAGCTCGCGTGAGGCAAGGCAAGAGGGGCGCGGGCGGCGCGCATGGGCCAGCAGGAGCCGCGGGTCGGGGCGGCACGTCCGAGGAGGCAGCGGCAGCGGCGGGGCTAGGTGGTTGCGGGGCGCGATCAGCGGGGCATGGACACGAGCGCGACGACCGGGGAGAGAGAGGGGGGGGGGGCGAAGGGAATCGGGTCCTCACCCTCGCTGTCGAGGAGAGGGGCGGCGAGGCTCGATGGAGCCGGCGGGGAAGAGGGCGAGGAGGCGAGGTCCGGCGACGGCGTCGGGCACGGGGCGTCGAGCGGCGGTCGACGGCTACGGGCGCAGCGGCGGGGTCGAGTCGGGATCGGGCTGCTCCCGATCCAAACCAGACGTGGGGGGGGGGGAGTGGATCGAGATGGGGGGGATTAGGGTTTTGAGGTGAGAGGAGGGGCCATATAGGCCAGGGGAAAATGGGCCGGCCTGGTGGCCTGGCGGTCGAGCTGGGCCACGGCCCAGTGGAGGGGGGGGGGGTTCTGTGTCTTTTCTTTCTTTTTCTTTCTGTTTTCTTTTTTTAGTTTCTGTTTTGCCTTTTATTTTTATTTCGAAACATTTTTGTAAAATATGGAACTTGCCCATATAATAACAGTGCATTATTAGCCACTTCTAGAAATTGGATTGGTGTCCATATTTTTTATTTGGATTTTATTTAAATGAGAAAGGGTTAAATAGTTCTATTTTGCTGCTGATCCTTGTTGTTTGAGTCCTTTTACAATTCCAATAAATGTTGCTATTATTTTTTTTATAAATACCTTGGGAATATTTGCAACATGATTCACATTTCTGTTTTCCAATTTGAGCAACTTTTATTTTCACTTTAGTTTGAATTTTCATTTTGAATTTGAATTGAAAAGAGATATGAACCAAATGATATTGAAGCACTGTTGATCATGATGACATGGCATAATCAAAAGGGTGATTACTGTAGATTAATAAATGGGGTGTTACAAATCTCCTCCACTAACAAGAATTCTCGTCCCGAGAATTAACAGGTAGAAGGAAAAAGTTCGGGGTATTCCTCGCGTTCCAAAGTGGCTTCATCTTCAGTACGATTTGACCACTGCACTTTGAGGAACTTGGTAACCTTCTAACGGGTCCGACGTTTAGCTTCATCGAGGATGCGGATCGGATGCTCCTTATAAGATAGATCATCTTGCAATTCGAGCATCTCGTGATCCACAGCTCGGTGCGGAGATTCCTTGAAGCATTTACGAAGTTGCGACACATGGAAGACGTCGTGGATATGAGAGAATTGCGGCGGCAACTCCAATTTATATGCCACCTGACCACGTCTAGCAAAAATGCGAAAAGGACCAATGTAGCGTGGAGGTAACTTGCCCTTGATTCCGAAACGGTGAGTGCCTTTCATAGGAGTGACTCGCAGATAAGCTTGATCACCAGGTTGATAAGTCAAACCCCATCGTTTGCGATCGTAGTTGCTCTTCTGGCGGTCCTGAGCCGCCTTGAGATTTTCGCGGACAATATGGACTTGTTCTTCGGCGTGTTGAATAATATCCGGACCCACAAGCGGTCGTTCCCAAGTTTCTGACCAATTCAGAGTGGTTTGACACTTACGTCCATATAGAACTTCGAAGGGGGCCATTTTCAAACTGGCTTGATAGCTGTTGTTATAAGAGAACTCGGCATACGGAAGAGATTCTTCCCACTTCTTGCCAAACGATATAACACAAGCCCGAAGCATGTCTTCAAGCACTTGATTTACTTGCTCAACTTGGCCTTGGGATTGGGGATGATAAGCTGAACTGCAGGTAATATGAGTTCCCATAGCTTCTTGGAAACTTTCCCAGAACTTGGAAGTGAAAAGGCCGCCACGGTCCGAACTAATCTCCTTCGGAATACCGTGGAGTGAAACAATTTTGGAGATATACAACTCTGCTAACTGACTAGCAGTGATCGTCTCCTTGACATGCAGAAAGTGTGCAACTTTAGAAAGTTGGTCGACGACCACAAGAATAGCATCGTGACCCTTCTATGACCTGGGAAATCCTATAATGAAATCCATCTGAACCTTATCCCATTTCCATAGAGGAATAGGCAGTGGTTGCAGAATTCTAGCAGGCTTCTGATGTTCTGCTTTAACACGACAACACACATCACATTCAGCAACATAACGAGCAATATCCTGTTTCATTCTAGACCACCAGTGCCTTTGACGGAGATCACGATACATCTTGGTGCTACCTGGATGAATAGACAACGGGGTATCATGTGCCTCCTTCATGACTTTGTCAGTCATAAGCTCGAAGCGAGGTACGACAATGCGGTTTCTGAAATACAAGGTTCCATCTTCAGATAGCGAGAAATCCCTGTACTTTTCTAGGTGAAGACTCTTCTTCATGAGATCAATTTTAGCATCTTTAGCTTGCGCATTCTTAACAGCTTTCTCAAGATCTGGTTGTATCACAAGGTTTTTAAGAGAATCCTGTGGAACAATACGCAGATTCAGCTTGCGCAGTTCTTCAAAAAGACGAGGTTGAGCTCGCCTAACCATGAGGTTGTCGCAATAGGACTTGCGGCTTAAGGCATCAGCCATCACGTTAGCCTTGCCAGGGGTATAGGAAATACCCAAATCATAGTCCGCAATGGCCTCCATCCATCTTTGCTGACGGAGGTTTAGAGATGGCTGGGTGAACAAGTACTTCAGACTTTTATGATCCGTGTATATCTTGCAACGATTACCGAGGAGGTAATGTCACCACAACTGCAGTGAATAGATGACAGCAGCTAGTTCTAGATCATGTACCGGATAATTCCCTTCATATGGGCGCAACTGACGAGAGCCATAAGCAATCACTTTATGCTCTTGCATTAGGACACAACCTAATCCTTCACGGGATGCGTCACAATAAATCACAAAGTCTTTGCGAGTATCTGAAGGAGATAGTACTGGGGCAGATGTCAGCTTGTCTTTGAGTGTTTGGAAACTTTCTTGACATTTGTCGGTCCATTCAAACTTAACGCCCTTGTGAAGCAGATCAGTCAAAGGCTTAGCAATCTTAGAAAAATTCTCGACAAATCGACGGCAATAGCTTGCAAGGCCGAGAAAACTTCTCACTTGCTTGACGTTCTTCGGAGGAGTCCAGTCAAGAATAGCGTGAACTCGTTCTGGGTTAACAGCAATTCCATCCTTGGAGATCACATGACCAAGATACGTTACTTCAGAAAGCCAGAATTCACATTTGGAGTATTTGGCATACAACTCGTGTTCTCGGAGCCTTTCCAGTACAAGACGGAGGTGTTCGGCATGTTCTTCTTTATTCTTTGAATAGACCAGAATATCATCTAGATAAACCACGACAAATTTATCGAGATAATCCATGAAGATGTAATTCATCATACGGGAGAATGTGGCTGGAGCATTTGTTAAGCCAAATGACATGACAGTGTACTCGTAGGAGCCATAACGAGTAACAAATGCAGTCTTGGGAATATCCTCTTCGCAGACTCGGGTCTGATGATAACCCAACCTCAAGTCGAGTTTAGAAAACACCGATGATCCAGCAAGCTGATCATACAAATCATTGATCCGAGGAAGCGGATATTTGTTTTGAATTGTTGCTTGGTTAATGGGCTGATAATCCTGAACCAATCGGTTAGTCCATCATTCTTCTTAACGAAGAGTGAAGGTGCTCCCCAAGCAGAGGAACTGGGGCGGATGAAACCCTTCTTAAGTGACGTGTCGATTTCCTCCTTCAGTTCCAGAAGGTGGTGCGGAGGCATCTTATAAGGACGCTTCGCAATAGGAGTTGTGCCAGGTTTCAAGTCGATGACAAACTCGACAGCTCTAGCAGGGGGTATTCCTGGAAGTTCTTCTGGAAAGACATCTTGAAATTCACAAACAACTGGAAGGATCCTGTAAGCAGAACCTGGCCCGCAATCTTGAAGGAAGGGGGGAAATTTTCAGAACATCGGGTGGATGTGATCACGAGAACCTAATGTTGAAGTTAGTAAAATTTTAACCCAAATAGAAGAGAGATCAGAGCCCAAGAGTAAAGGTCGAGGAATAAAAGATCCTAATACCACCCAGTTGGCGACGTGGGGCCGTAAGCAACATAGCCAAGTTAGTAAAATAGTTTTGGACCACTAGACTCGACTTCGGCCAAGGAATTGGGACGGGGGATTCCTACAGGCAGTCGGCTCTGATACCAACTTGTGAAGCCCCCGGCTCAATCGTGCACTAATCATACACGCAAATGCACACGATCAAGCCTAAGGACTCATGGGAAGATATCACAACACAACTCTAAAACATAAATAAAGTCATACAAGCTTTATATTACAAGCCAGGGGCCTCGAGGGCTCGAATACATCAGCTCGCATACAAGCGTCAGCGGAAGCATCAGATATCTGAGTACAGATATGAAAGAAAACACAGATAGGCCCTTAAAGAGCGGGGCAAAAGAAAACACTACGATCGAAAGGCGCAGGCCTCCTGACTGGGACCCTCCGATCCTACTCCTGGTCGTCAGTCAACTCGTAGTAGCATCCACTCTCTGGGTAGTAGTAGTAGTCGAACGACAGGGCATCTGTCTCAGGGGCTCCGTCATCTGGTCACGACAAACTGATATGGGGAAAAAAGGAAAACAAAGCAACCGTGAGTACTCAGAAGTACTCAGCAAGCAAGGATCTACACTACATATGCAACATTATCAAAGAGAGGCTGTATATGTGGACTGGGCTGTAGAAATGCCAGAATACAGAGAAGGTCTAGTCCTATCTAAGACTAGCATCTTCAGCGGTCTTGCAACAATAAAAGAGAGTAGAACAGTACAATATAATGTAGCAGTATCATTAAGTCTCAACCTCACCCAGAGATCCTTTCTCGACACCCAGCGAGAAAGCAATCCCAGAGCCATACAGTCATCAACCTCATCCTGAGATCCCTTCTCGACTCCCTGTGAGAAGCAATCCCAGAGCCTCATATCCAGATCTCATCTCAACTTCTAGCTGTATCGATCGGGATAAAACTCCGAGTGTCTGTTACCGAGGATCCGGCTATTCAAAGATTAGTTCTTCCCTGCAGGGGTGCACCAACTTACCCCCCACGCTCGCTTAACTCCGGCCGGACACACTTTTCCTGGTCATGCCCAGCCTCGGCCAAATGACACACCCCAACCCTACCTACAGCTCAGCAGAGAGGTCCCCGCCAGTCTACATCCTAAGCGCAAGGGGGTCTTGGCCATCGCCCCTCGCCCTCCGGGTCGTTGCGCACAGGGTGGATACCAGCATCGCCTCAGGTGGCCGACACGATCCGACCGTACCGCAATGCTGAACTGGACGTCTGTCAGAGCTTTCAGCTGATGCATACAATGCAGAACGCCGATACTATGCCCACGTGGTGGTTAGTGCTATCGGGCCAGAGGCCCACTCAGATCAAATATCCAAACCGTTAGTACCTTGGTAGTGCGGTAACGAGCAGAGACTCATGATCGATGTGACCCCGTCGCCCCGTCTCGAGGACTTGCGGCAAGGGCCAAGAATGCCTGGCCACGCCTCGTATTCTCACTCGGGCACTACACAGGCACCCGTCTTCACAACACTCGCCTCTCAGGCGCACGCGGGTACTCCTCAGGGTCGACCCGCCTATCCAAGTAATAGTGTAAAGTCCAAGTATCCGTGTGTCCATAACATCAGAGGAATCCGAGGTATCACCCTCGTTGAATTCCCACTCGATGTATCCGTCAAGGTGAACTCGGAGGAATCACCCTCGATGGGTTCACACTTGATGTGTTGCACGACAGCGTCGTTACCGGAAGTGGTGAAGGAGGAATCACCCTCGATGACCACGACCAAATAGCTACTCTACAGAGTTAACATCAGAAGTGCTACAAGAGGTTTCACCCTCGGCACTCGATAATAACGCTGAAGTGTCATTACAACTAAGGGGGGGGGGGGTGATGTGTGGTGTCGGGGCCTTATCTTCAATCCCGTTGATAGGGTCTTCAGATAATACAGCAGGGCAATCGGGATAAGTGGGGTCACTGATAGGTCTCTACGCAGCCTAAACTAAGCAGTTTAGGATATGCAGGTAATTATCAACAGCAGGTTACAATAAATAGGCTATGCATCAGAATAGGTAAAGCAGCAGCAGCAGCAATTCTAATGCAAGCATGAGAAAATAGAATGGGCGATATCGGGATGATCAAAAGGGGGGGCTTGCCTGGTTGCTCGGCGGCAAGGGTAAGGTCGTCAATGGTGTCGTCGGTCTCCGGAGCTGCGTCGGTCTCGGGACAACATCGGGGTCTAACGAGAGAGAAGAGGGGGAGGAAACAATAAATACAGAGCAAACAAGTGCAGCACAAAGCATAACATGGTAATACACGGTGACGGAGGTGATCTAACGCAGTGCCGGGTGGTACTGGCGAAGGGGGAATTCATCCGGGAATGTACTCCCGGTGTTTGGCATTTTTGGACGGAGGGACCGGAGGGGGACGGTTGCATGTTCGCTATGCTAGGGACGTGTGGCGGACGAACGGACCGCGTATTCGGATTCGTCTCGTCGTTCTGAGTACCTTCCATGTACAAAGTTTTTCGATGTGAGCTACGGATTATTTTATATGATTTTCTAAAGATTTTAGCCGGTGTGAGCTACTAATTGAGTACCTTCCATGTACATGCCTATTTTTTTTTTTTTGTCCGGAGTCTCATCCCGACTTGTGGGGGAATGAGAGTCTCCATCATCCTTTCCACACTGGGACAATGCTCTAATAATGATGATTGTCACACTTCTATTTACTTACAACTCAAGATTACAACTCAATATTAGAACAAGGTATGACTCTATATGAATGCCTCTGGCAGTGTACCAGGATATGCAATGATACTAGCGTAACATGTATGAAAAATGATGAATGGTGGCTGAGCCACAAATACTATGTAAGCTATATGATCATGCAAAGCAATATGATAATGACGATGTGTGTCATAAAAATGGAACGGTGGAAGTTGCATCGCAATATATCTCGGAATGGCTTTGGAAATGCCATAATAGGTAGGTATGGTCACTAGTAGAAAACAGGGCATTAGTCCCGGTTCGTAAGGGCCTTTAGTCCCGGTTGTGCAACCGGGACTAAAGGCCCCCACTTTTAGCCCCGGTCGTGTTACGAACCGGGACTAAGGGGGCTCCACATGGCCGCAGTGCAGCGCTCAGGCAGGAGGACCTTTAGTCCCAGTTGGTAACACCAACCGGGACTAAAAGGCCGCCACACGTCAGCCCCTGCCAAGCGCTGTTTTTTTTAAAGGAGGGGTTTATGGTTTTGGAGGGTTTAGGGGTTTCTTATTGTGTTTCCCTTTTCTTTTTGTGTTTACCATTCAATTCTTTTTCATTTAGGGTTTTCATTTTCATTTAATGTTTTCCATTCAACTCGACGCTAGCTACTACATATAGAAATGAAGGAACCATTACACAACATCGTCATGAATATAGACAAGTGACCTCTCTTTCTCCGTGCTTGGTCGAACAACAAGTTTTCGTATATCTATTCGACGCTACTACATATAGTACACGTTCATGCATATATACAATATAACATCTCTGACAATCCCTAATATCTAATTGTTGCCAAAATTGCATTCCAATTCCCGATGGTATTCTCCCTCTGTATGTATGACCTCTTCAAGTCAGAATCCTGCCAATTCCTCTTGAATTGCTCGTATGCGATCCTTTGGTAGGAGTTCGTCCTGCTTCCCATGGATCTAATTTAAAGAAGGGTGTCAATATAACACAATTGATGGTAATAAAATAAAAATTGTGAATATTGTTTACGTACTTCAAGTTGTTCTAAAATTCTGCCCTTCTCATAGGTCGTCTGGTGAATGAACTCGTAAACATAGTATCCACATAAATTATTCCCGTCTTCCTGCATCAAGCACTTTACGAGAATAGAGTTCAATCAAAATAATAATCAAGCATGATAATGGTATTGAAACTAGAATCAAAGAGAGATGAGCGGAACTAGCAAGTACTACTTACATTGGGGTGTCGAAATCGCAGCTCCTTTTTCCATTCACCCGTACCCTACTTGGTGAACTCTTTCCAAACCCTGCGCGCCAAAGAAAATGAATAAAGGAATTATTAATTACATGATATCAGAAAATGAACGAAAGTTGCCGATATAGAGCGATAATGACTGAACATACTTCTGGAGCATTTCACTCATGTCCGCCCACATCTCAGGGTCTTTATGTTTCGAGTCCATGACAGTTACTACTCCTGCGTCAAGCTGAATGACTAGCAGAATAAAGTGGAACCTGCGCACACATAACTCATCAATTACACTTAACTTTGAGTAAGCGAAACATAATGTGCACAAGACAGTAACACTCACTTGAAGTTGTAAGGAAATAGTATTTCCCTTCTGGTTTGTTGTCCAATTAATGCCTTTAGCAATTTTTTCGCTGTATCCTTGGTGTTGTTTGCTACCATAAATTCATGTACAGTATTTGGGTTAATGAACCCAATGTCATAGATTTGTCCTCTTTTGCATTCGAGAATCTTCAATCTGCATAATATAGTGAGGATAATTATACATGCAATGAACGAGCTGAGCTAAAGACTTAATTATAGAAATAATACTTACAGACAATAGCAACTGACAATAGTTTTGTCGAGGACGTTTTGATTGCATAACTGAAATAATTCATCAAATTCAATATACATCTCCTCGACTCCATTGAAGAAATGCTCATCTCTAATTCCCAGAAAGATCATGTTGCTCCCTTCCTTTGAGGCTTTCATGTACCTCTCATGCAATCTTAGCATTTGTGTTCGTAGATGCGGGAGCTCCTCAGATCTGACGAGGGGCTTCCCTTGCTCGTATCTAAAGGCTAAATCAGCCATGGGGAACTCTCCATGCTCACCTAAGTATTGACCAACAATGAAAGCAACCTCCGGATCAATAACGATATCGAAAGACACCTTGAGCGGGGGGCACGATTGGTCTTTCTGTTCTCCGAGCTGGGGAATTGTTTTCCCCCTTGCACTACTACAACTTCGTTACCGCTGTTGTTCTTTATGTGACTTGATAATAGAGCGGTCATAGTTTGATAGCAAAGAAAGCGGCGGTGGTCGTGTAAGGCTTTCCAGACAGTGCTTCGCTTTTGCCGTATCTATATTCTCCTTTCGCTCGGGCCGTGTCGGTGCAAGCTGGCGTTTCACTTCACCATCCACGACCTTCTTGAGTTCCTCATCACTCAGTTGGTATGGTAACTTGGCAGGAGCCTCCTTGACGCTTATTATACCTGCTCTACATTTCTTTGCAGTTGTACTAGTAGCCGCCGGAGTGGCAGTTCTCTTCCGCCGGGGCTGAGGCGGCGGAGTCTGCTGAGGGTCCTCCTCCGACGGAGTCTGCTGACATGGCGGAGATAGCTTGAAGGGCTTTGACGGGTGTTGGAAGTTGCTATTTTGTATAAATACACTTCCCTGTTCAACGTTCCCTCATGCCCGTAGAACCAAGTCCTTGCCCGTTCGATCGACTCCAATGGCTCTGGATCGATCCCTTTAGCAATCAGGTCGTTCTCAACTTTCTCCCACTTAGGCCTAGCAACCTTGTAGCCACCTGACCCCGTAACATGGTGATATTCTTTCTTTGAAGCATTTATCTTATTTCTTTCTGACCTTTTCTTAGCTTCATCCGATTTCTTATACTTCACAAATACGTCCGAGTGATCTTTCAACTTCTCATGTGCTCCGGTGAATGTTGGAGTCTTGTCTTTCTGGACATAGTCTTGGTTCAATCTTTTCTTCCAGTTGCAGAATTGTGCGGCCATCTTCCTAAGAGCCCACGACTTGACTTTTCGCTCTATAACTGGGTTATTTGGATCCACCTCTGGCGGTAGGGTGAAATTTGTCATGAGCGTATTACAAAGCATTTCTTTGCATCTATCCTAAACATAAGTAACTCCATCGTCCGCCTTTGGCTTATTCCATTCTTGAATGGAGATCGGGATGCTGTCCCAAACAATAACTCTGCACTGACTTATAAATGCATCTGTGTTCTCTTGGGAGTAATCGGTTTGCCATCTGCATCGACTTCTTCGATCTTGAACCTTTCATTATCGCCCAACCTTTTTTTAGGGCCTCGTTTCTTTATCGAAGATTGGCTCAATCCGGAGGGCTAAAAGAAGAAAGAAGCGTTAATATATGTATATACAAATCAATTAATGCATCTAGTCAGCAAAGGCTTAATTAATATACCTCGCCGAACTTCTTCTTGCTCCATTTTCTCACCGGAGCAGTCCATTCCCTCAGCGGAGTCGTTCAGAAAATGTGAGGTGATATCATCATCTCCGTCATGGATTATTTCCTCCAACATGTTTTCTTGTTCTTCGTCTCTGGCATGTTCCGGATCCATAGTTTCTGCAATAACTTGCAAGTTATTTCAAATGCATTTTATACAGTTTTAGTATTCTGGACAAAACAACAAGTTATATCGGGAAAGAAACGGTGAGGACTCTTCACCGGCGATCATCGGGGACTCCTCCGGCGATCGTCGGGGACTCCTCCGGCAACCCAAAATATCAGGAAGGAAACAGGGAGGACGCTTCACCGGCGATCGTCGGGGACTCCTCCGGCAACCCAAAATATCGGGAAGGAAATGGTGAGGACTCTTCATGGGCGATCGTCGGGGACTCTTTTCACCAGCGATCGCCGGGGACTTCTTCCGCTTAAATTCTTTTGAACTAAATTCTACCAACAAGAGGACATTAAAATTCTCTTCTTTCATGTTCAAAGCTACCTCATATGATCCTTGCATTAAATCACACAAAAATGACAAAATGGCATCTTTTGCAAAAATGACATGCAACAAAATCAATACAAAATATTGACCTAGTTTATATACAAAATATTAACATCCACAATACAAAATCAATACCATTAGAATTATCATTCAATATGTTTTCATACCTTATATATTTTTTATTGTGAAAATTTAAATTGTTTTCGATAACTTGATCAAACTTTCTCCCGCAAAAAAATTTGGATCAAACTTTATAAAAAATTTCTGTCCATTAAGATCACTCCTTCTTCAACATTGATAATGCTCACTGAAAATCTATGAATCTGGGGTATAATTGACTAAGACAAAAATAACAAAAAGGATTAAAAAGATAGCTAGGCGGGCGGCGTCGGAGCGGCCTGAGCGCGGGCGGCGTCGGCGTCGGCGTTGGCGACCAGGGGGGGGATAGGAGGAGGAGGGTTACAACGGTGGCTCACAGCTAGTCGGGGAGCGGGGAGGGGAGGCGGCGAGGCTCGGTGACGTGGCTCGTAGAGGACGGTGAGGAGGTCCGGCGACGGCGGCTATCTGCGGCGACAAGCGGCTTCGGGCATCGGTGACGGGGGGGGGGGTGGCGTGACCTCCGGTAGCCTGGCAGCGGCGTGGTGTGGTTCGACGTCGGGCCAGGCCTGCGGCGTCGTGAGATAGATGGAGAAGATTGGGGGAGGAAGATGGCCGGGGCGGTTAAATAACTTGAGCTTTAGTCCCGGTCGGAGTCACCAACCAGGACTAAAGCTAATTTTTGGCAGACAAAAGGGCACAAAAGGGCAGGCATTTAGTCCCGGTTGGTGGCTACGACTGGGACGAAAGGTTGGCCTTTAGTCCCGGTTTGTGCCACCAACCGGGACAAACCTGGTGTTTTAATCAAAAACAGATTATGTTTAGCTCTTTCAGTTTTATACCTTTTTCCTCTATTTCAATTATTTTAGTTTATGTTTTCTTGTTAATCTTTTGCCAAATTATATTATGTTAATTCTAAGTTAATATTATTTTGATCATAACTAGAGTTTTATAAAAGCTTTTTAATTGATTCCTTTTGCTATTGAAGAATATTATGAAATACTTTTTGTTAACCTAATAATGTTATATTTTCTTTTCTGTTAAGTTATTAGTTTAGTATTTTGTTTTGTTTTCTATTTTCTTTTTCTTATTGTTTTCTTTACTTCTTTATTCATTGATTGTACTTTGATTGCTAGAATGCTTGCTAGAGTGAATGCTTATATGAATGTAATGTTTGATTATATAGATTTTCATCAGATAGTGACAAATAGTTTTTTCAAGTTATTTTTCATAGGTACCACTGCTGCAACATTTCGCATTGAAGGGCCAGCATTAGGTGGTGGTTTGTCAATATGTTGTTGAAAATATGACAGAAGGCGATCAATGCTGTCAAAATCTTTCTTCCGGAATCTAAAGCCCTTTGGGTATAACCCAACATACTCATGATGTGGGTTTGTACTCCTGATGTAAGATAATATAAAGTGCCTGGATGTTCATGAGATATGACTGCATATTTATACAAGGAAATAAACATACATTTACCAAAAATTAAAACAGATGCCAATCTTGCCAGTTAATACATCGCCTTCGTGTAACTGTAGTGATTCTAGATCAAAGCCATCATCAGAATAGTTGTGGAGCATAACTATGCTGAACAGTTACTTGACCAATCCTACCATCTGATATGTTGTCCTTAGTTTCACCAGAAAGCAACCAAAACTCCTCTCATCTGGACTTGGCTCGGCATAAGGTGTTCTCCGATCAGAGAAACCAGACAGTACAGGTGGAATCTTGCAAAACTTGGGATTTTTTAGCTATAAGTCCGGAAACTCACTAGAGAGAAAGGCTTCACTTTTTCTTCGCGTGTGTCCCTTGCTTATTGTGCCGTAACCATGGATAATCTTTATCATTTAACACGATGCTTGGGTCAGTCTTCACTGTGAAGGGAGGAATTTCATCAAACTTTTCATAATCTTCTGACTTGTCTGTCTTGTCCTCCACTCCCACGATTTTTCTTTTCCCTGAAAGAACTATGTGGCGCTTTGGCTCATCGTATGATGTATTCGCTTCCTTATCTTTTCTTTTTCTCGGTTTGGTAGACATGTCCTTCACATAGAAAACCTGCACCACATCATTGGCTAGGATGAATGGTTCATATGTGTACCCAAAATTGTTGAGATCCACTGTTGCCATTCCGTACTGCAGGTCTACCATTACGCCGCCTCCTGTCATATTGACCCATTTGCACCGGAACAAAGGGACCTTAAAATCATGTCCATAGTCTAGTTCCCATATCTCCTCTGTGTAACTATAATATGTGTCCTTTTCCCTGTTGGTGTTTGCTGCATTAAAGCGGACACCACTGTTTTGGTTGGTGCTCTTTTTATCTTGGGAGATCATGTAAAATGTATTCCCATTTATCTCGTACCCTTGGAAAGTCAATACAGTCGAAGATGGTGTCCTGGCCAAAAAGTACAGCTCATCTCCAACAATGGTGTTATTCATGAGATGTGTTTGCAACCAACCGCCAAAAGTCGCCATGTGTGTACGTTTAATCCAGGGGTCAGACTGCTCCGAGTTCCTGGAGCGTACAATATCCATGTGTTCCTCGATATACGAGGCCACCAAGGTAGAACTTTGTAGAACTGTGTAGTGTGCTTGCGACCAAGAATGCCCGTCCCTACATATTATTGATTTTGGTCCTAGCGTGCCTTTTCCACTCAGTCTCCCCTCATGCCACGACTGAGGAACACCAATCGGCTTAAGGTCAGGAATAAAGACAACACAAACCTCAATAACCTCCTCTGTTTCATGGCCCTTGGAGATGCTTCCTTCTGGCCTAGCACGGTTATGAACATATTCCTTTAAGACTCCCATGAACCACTCAAAGGGTAACATATTGTGTATAAATACAGGTCCTAGAATGGCAATCTCTTCGACTAGGTGAACTAGCACGTGCATCATAATATTGAAGAAGGATGGTGGGAACACCAACTCGAAACTGACAAGACATTGGACCAAATCATTCTGTAACCTTGGTAGGATTTCTGGATCGATTACCTTCTGAGAAATTTCATTGAGGAATGCACATAGCTTCACAATGGCTAATCGAACATTTTCTGGTAGAAGCCCCCTCAATGCAACCGGAAGCAATTGCGTCCTAATCACGTACCAGTCCTGAGACTTTAGGTTTTGGAATTTTTTCTCTGCCATATTTATTATTCCATTTATATTTGATGAGAAGCCAGACGGGACCTTGATACTGAGTAGGCATTCAAAAAAGATTTCTTTCTCTGCTTTGGTAAGAGCATAGCTGGCAGCACCTTGATACTGATGCATGCCATCTTTTTCGTACATATGTTGCTGGTCCTCCCATGCCTCAGGTGTATCTTTTGTCTTCCCATACACGCCCAAGAAGCCTAGCAGGTTCACGCAAAGATTCTTCGTCACGTGCATCACGTTGATTGCAGAGTGGACCTCTAGGACTTTCCAATAGGGTAGCTCCCAAAATATAGATTTCTTCTTCCACATGGGTGCGTGTCCATCAGCGTCATTCGGAACAGATTGTCCGCCAGGACCCTTTCCAAAGATTACTTTTAAATCCTTGACCATATCAAATATATCATCACTAGTACAGTGGACAGGCTTCTTCGGGTGATCTGCCTCACCTTTGAAATGCTTGCCTTTCTTTCTTAAGGGATGCCTGCTCGGAAGAAATCGATGATGTCCCAGGTACACATTCTTCTTACATTTGTCCAAATATATACTTTCAGTCTCATCTAAAAAGTGCGTGCATGCATTGTATCCCTTGTTTGTCTGTCCTGAAAGGTTACTAAGAGCAGGCCTATCATTGATGGTTACAAACAGCAATGCTCGTAGGTCAAATTCCTGCTGTTTGTGCTCATCGCACACACGTACACCTTTGATATCCCACAACTGTAAAAGTTGTTCAGCTAATAGCCTTAGGTACACATCAATGTCATTGCCAGGCTGCTTAGGGCCTTGGATGAGCACTGGCATCATAATGAACTTCCGCTTTATGCAGAACCAAGGAGGAAGGTTATAGATACATAGAGTCACAGGCCAGGTGCTATGATTGCTGCTCTGCTCCCCAAAAGGATTAATGCCATCTGCACTTATACCAAACCATAAGTTCCTTCTGTCATCTACAAACTCCGGCCACTTTCTCTCGATTTTTCTCCACTGCGACCCATCAGCGGGTACTCTCAACATCCCGTCTTTCTTACGGTCTTCTTTGTGCCATCGCAACAACTTGGCATGCTCTTTGTTTCTGAACAGACGTTTCAACCATGGTATTATAGGAGCATACCACATCACCTTGGCAGGAACCCTCTTCCTGGGGCGCTCGCCCTCAACATCACTAGGGTCATCTTGTCTAATCTTACACCGCAATGCACCGCATACCGGGCATGCATTCAAATTCTCGTACTCCTCACCGCAGTAGAGGATGCAGTCATTAGGGCATGCATGTATCTTTTGCACCTCTAATCCTAGAGCGCAGAGAACCTTCTTTGCTTCGTACATACTGTTAGGCAATTCGTTATCCTTTGGAAGCTTCCTCTTCATTATTTTCAGTAACTTCTCAAATCCCTTGTGAGATAAACCATTCTCTGCCTTCCATTGCAGCAATTCTAGTGTGGTACCGAGCTTTGTGTTGCCATCTTCGCAATTTGGGTACAACCATTTTTTGTCATCCTCTAACATGCGATCGAACTTCAACTTCTCCTTTCACTTTCACATTCTCTCTGTGCATCAACAATGACAGGCGAAGATCATCAGCGGGCACATCTGGTGCCTCTTGATCTTCAGCTTCCCCCGTTGCAGTATCACCGTATTCAGGGAACATAGGATAGTTGTCATCATCCTCTTCTTCTTCATTGTCTTCCATCATAACCCCTCTTTCTCTGTGCTTGGTCCAACAATTATAGTGGGGCATGAAACCGGACTTACGCAGGTGGAAGTGAAGGGTTTTCGAGGAAGAGTAATCCTTCATATTCTCACAGACAACACATGGACAATACATAAAACCATTCTGACTGTTTGCCCCAGCCACATCGATAAAATTATGCAGGCCCGTAATGTACTCGGAAGTGCGTCGGTCATCGTATATCCATTGCCGGTTCATTTGCATTATATAATTAAGTATATCAAAAACCATTACAGAACATCATGAATAGACAAATGACCAAATTAATACAAGTTCATCATCACATTAAACCAATGTACAGTAGTGATCAAATGTTATTACTGCAAAAATAAATAGATGAAGTTCATACATAGTTCTCATAAAACAACATACAACTATCTAGAGCATCTAATTAAAACATACATTGAAACTAACATACAACTATGTAAAACATTTAAATGCAACAACAAATGCGATCAAAATCGCAACTAAGGTAATAGTTGATCCAACAGCATAATGATACCAAGCCTCTTTATCAATGGCATATTTTCTTATCTTTCTAATCTTCAAGCGCATTGCATCCATCTGGATCTTGTGTAGATCGACGACATCGACAACATGCAACTCCAATTTCATCTTCTCGTATTCAATTCTTTTCAATTTTTCTTTCAAATAATTGTTTTCTTTTTCAACTAAATTTAACCTCTCGACAAGAGGGTCAATTGGAATTTCCGGTTCACATACCTCCTAGATAAAAACATCTATGTCAAGTTGGTCGGCATAATTGTCATAAACACTAAATGAAACAAATAGTTATAAAAGATAATATACCACATCCGAATCATAGACCAGACGAGAGCCGACGGGGGCGGATATCAAAACCATGGCACTATATAATAACAAACAATAATACAAGTAAGAAAATTATACAAGTAGCTATCTAAATCATAAAAGTAAGAATTTTTCTTTTTAAAAAAAGATAAGAACAAGAGGCTTACCACGGTGGTGCCAGCGATGAGATCAGCGCGGGTGATCGACTACAATGAGGACGGGGTCGGGGATGGGCTTGGAGGAAGAACATAGGAGAAGAAAGAGGAGAAAGCTTAAGTGTGGCTCGGGAACCGCATATCATGTTTGTTTTGTGTGAACTCAATTGGCATCATACTCTCAGGCATTTCATCGATCACGTCATGTGCATAGGAAGGGAGAACAGAGTAGCACACACCTCCCAACTTCTATGAGGAAAAAACAGAGAGGGCGGGCAGGGGCGGGGGTATATATAGGCAAATTTGAATTCCCGGTTGGTGTCTAAAACCGGGACTGAAGACAGACCTTTAGTCCCTGTTGGAGACACCAACCGGGACTAAAGGGTATTGCACCCCTTTAGTTACGGTTGGTGTCTCCAACTGGGACTAAAGGTCCCATTTGAACCGGGACTGATACCTGCCGAGCCCCGACCGGCGCCCTAGCCGCTCGAACCGGGACTAATGCTGACATTAGTCCCGGTTCGTAATGTGACTGGGACTATTGCTCCGATCCAGCTTGAACCAAAGCCCTATTTTCTACTAGTGGGTGGCTGTTTTGAGGAAGATATAAGGAGGTTTATGTGTGATAGAGTGTATCATACCACGGAGTTTGGATGCACCGGCGAAATTTGCACCAACTCTCAATGTGAGAAAGGGGAATGCACAGTACCGGAGAGGCTATAAAATTGCGGAAAGGTGAGAGTGTGTATAATCCATGGACTCACGTTAGTCATAAAGAACTCACATACTTATTGCAAAACTCTTTTAGCCCGCGAAGCAAAGTATTACTACGCATGCTCCTAGGGGGGAGGTTGTTAGGAGTTAACCATTGCAAGTCCCCGACCACCGCACAAAGGAAGATAATCAATAATAAATCATGCTCCAATTTCATCGCATATCGACAGACCATACGTGCATGCTTTGGGAATCACAAACCTTAACACCAATATTCTTACTAAACCACAACCATTCACTAGTACCTCCCACATATCACCGCCTTAATATCGCAAAACTATTGCAAGGAATCAAACTTATCATATTCAGTGATCTACATGAAAGTTTTTATTATATCCTTGAATACCTATCATATTAGGACCAATTTCATAACCCGTGCAAATTGCCATTACTATTTATGAGACTCTCAAAAAGATAAAATTGAAGCATGAGAGTTCAACTATTTCTTTAAAATATAACCACCGCCATGCTAAAAAAGATATAAGTGAAGCACTAGAGGAACTGCCTAGCTCAAAATATATAAGTGAAGCACAAAGAGTATTCTAACAAATCATGAATAAATGTGTGTCTCTCTAAAAATGTGTGTTCAGCAAGGGATGATTGTGGCAAACTACAAAGCAAACAAGCAAAAGACCACTATAATACATGACGCCCCAAGCAAAACACATATCATGTGATGAATAAAAATATAGCTCCAAGTAAGTTACTGATGGTTGGTAGAAGAAAGAGGGGATGCCACTCGGGGGCATCCCCAAGCTTGGATGCTTGAGTCTCTTTAAATATTATCTTGGGGTGCCTCGGGCAACCCCAAGCATAGGCTCTTGCCACTCCTTATTGAAGGAAATATGCCCTAGACGCAATAATAAAGTTGTTATTTTATATTTCCTTATTCATGATAAATGTTTATTATTCATGCTAGAATTGTATTAACCGGAAACTTGATACATGTGTGGATACACAGACAAAACACTGTGTCCCTAGTAAGCCTCTACTAGACTAGCTCGTTAATCAAAGATGGTTAAGTTTCCTAACCATAGACTTGTGTTGTTATTTGATGAACGGGATCACATCATTAGGAGAATGATGTGATGGACAAGACCCATCCATTAGCTTAGCATAATGATCGTTCAGTTTTATTGCTACTGCTTTCTTCATGTGAAATACATATTCCTTCGACTATGAGATTATGCAACTCCCGGATACCGGAGGAATGCCTTGTGTGCTATCAAACGTCACAACATAACTGGGTGATTATAAAGATGCTCTACAGGTATCTTAGAAGGTGTCTGTTGGGTTGGCATAGATCGAGATTAGGATTTGTCACTCCGAGTATCGGAGAGGTATCTCTGGGCCCTCTCGGTAATGCACATCATAAGAAGCCTTGCAAGCAAAGTGACTTAGTCACAGGATGATGTATTATAGAACGAGTAAAGAGACCTGCCGATAACAATATTGAACTAGGTATAAAGAAACCGACGATCGAATCTTGGGCAAGTGACATATCGATGGACAAAGGGAATAACGTATGTTGTTATAACGGTTCGACCGATAAAGATCTTCATAGAATATGTGGGAGCCAATATGAGCATCTAGGTTCCGCTATTGGTTATTGACCGGAGAAATGTCTCGGTCATGTCTACATAGTTCTCGAACCCATAGGGTCCGCACGCTTAACGTTTGATGACGATTTTGTATTATGTGAGTTATGTGATTTGGTGACCGAATGTTGTTCAGAGTCCTGGATGAGATCACGGACATGATGAGGAGTCTCGAAATGGTTGAGAGGTAAAGATTGATATAGAGGACGATGGTATTCGGACACCGGCAGTGTTCCGTAGTTTACCGGGTACATATCGGGTCACCGGAAGGGGTTCCGGGCACCCCCCGGCAAAGATACGGGCCTAATGGGCAAGAGGGGAAACGCAGCAGCCAGCAGGGGCTGTTGCGCCCCCCATATGGGCCGAACAAGAGGAGGAAGGAAACAGGGGAAGAGAGAAGGAAGGGGAGGGATTCAGCCTCCCCCTTCCTTCCCTCCTCCCTTCTCCTTCCTTCCCCCTCCGGAAAATATGGTAAGGTGGGGTGGCGAATTGGACTAGGCCCCCAAGTAGGATTCCTCCTACTTGGGGCGCCCCAAGCCTGTCTCCCTCCCCCTCCCACCTATATATACATCGGGAGGGGGCACCGAGAACACACACCAATAACTGTTATCCGTGTGCGGCGCCCCCCTCCACGGATTACACCCTCGGTGATATCTTCGTAGTGCTTAGGCGAAGCCATGCGCGGATCACTTCACCATCACCGTCACCACGGCTTCGTGCTGACGGAACTCATCTACTTCCTCGACACTTTGCTAGATCAAGAGTTCCCGGGACGTCATCGAGCTGAACGTGTGCTGAACTCGGAGGTGACATACGTTCGGTGCTTGATCGTTTGGAACGAGAAGTAGTTCGACTACATCAACCGAGTTGTCAAACACTTCCGCTTTCGGTCTACGAGGGTACGTAGACACACTCTCCCCCTCTTGTTTCTATGCATCTCCTAGATAGATCTTGCGTGAGCGTAGGAAATTTTTTGAAATTGCATGCTACGTTCCCCAATAGTGGCATCCGAGCCAGGTCTATGCGTAGATGATATGCACGAGTAGAACACAAAGAGTTGTGGGCGGTGATAGTCATACTGCTTACCACCAACGTCTTATTTTTATTCGACGGTATTGTTGGATGAAGCGGCCCGGACCAACCTTACATGACCACGTTCATGAGACCGGTTCCACCGACAGACATGCAACTAGTTTTGCATAAAGGTGGCTGGCGAGTGTCTGTTTCTCCTACTTTAGTTGAATCGAATTTGACTGCGGCCGGTCCTTGTTGAGGTTAAAACAACAAACTTGATAAATCACCGTTGTGGTTTTGATGCGTAGATAAGAACGGTTCTTGCTAGAAACCCGTAGCAGCCACGTAAAAATTGCAACAACAAAGTAGAAGACGTCTAACTTGTTTTTGCAGGGCATGTTGTGATGTGATATGGTCAAGACATGATGTGATATACGTTGTTGTATGAGATGATCATGTTTTGTAAAAGTTATCGGCAACTGGCAGGAGCCTTATGGTTGTCGCTTTATTGTATGAAATGCAAACGCCATGTAATTGCTTTACCTTATCACTATGCGTTAGCGATAGTTGTAGAAACAATAGTTGGCAATACGACCACGACACAACGATAGAGATCAAGGTGTCGACCCAGTGACGATGGAGATCATGACGATGCTTTGAAGATGGAGATCAAAAGCAAAAGATGATGATGGCCATATCATGTCACATATTTTGATTGCATGTGATGTTTATCTTTTATATGCATCTTATTTTGCTTAGTACGGCGGTAGCATTATAAGATGATCCCTTCACTAAATTTCAGGATATAAGTGTTCTCCCTAAGTATGCACCGTTACGACAGTTCGTCGAGTTGAGACACCACGTGATGATCGGGTGGGATAGACTCTACGTTCAAATACAACGGTGCAAGATAATTTTGCACATGCGGAATACTCGGGTTATACTTGACGAGCCTAGCATGTACAGACATGGCCTCGGAACACTGGAGACCAAAAGGTCGAACGTGAATAATATAGTAGATATGATCAACATAGAGATGTTCACCATTGATGACTACTCCATCTCACATGATGATAGGACATGGTTTAGTTGATTTGGATCACGTATCATTTAGATGACTTGAGGGATGTCTATCTAAGTGGGAGTTCTCAAGTAATTCGATTAACTGAACTTAATTTATCATGAACTTAGTCCTGACAGTATTTGCATATCTATGTTGTAGATCAATGCCCTGTGCTACCGTTCCCTTGAATTTTAATGCGTTCCTAGAGAAAGCTAAGTTGAAAGATGATGGTAGCAACTACACGGAATGGGTCCATAACTTGAGGATTATCCTCATTGCTGCATAGAAGAATTATGTCCTTGATGCACGGCTAGGTGAAAGGCCTGCTGCAGGAGCAGATGCTGATGTTTTGAACGTCTGGCAAGCTCAATCTGATGACTACTCGATAGTTCAGTGTGCCATGCTTTACGACATAGAATCGGGACTTCAAAGATGTTTTGAACTCATGGAACAAGATGGAGGAGAATAGTTCTGTCAGTGAACACATACTCAGAATATCTGGATATCATAATCACTTGACTCAGCTGGGAGTTAATCTTCCAGATGATAGTATTATTGACAGAGTTCTTCAATCACTGCCACCAAGCTACAAAGTATTCGTGATGAACTATAATATGCAAGGAATGGAGAAGACAATTCCCGAGCTCTTCGCAATGCTCAAGGTTGTGGAGGTAGAAATCAAGAAGGAGCGTCAAGTGTTGATGGTTAACAAGACAACTAGTTTCAAGAAAAAGGGAAAGGGAAAGAAAGGGAACTTCAAGAAGAATGGCAAGCAAGTTGCCACTCCTGGGAAGAAGCCCAAAGCTGGACCCAAGCCTGAAACTAAGTGCTTCTACTGCAAAGGGACTGGTCACTTGAAGCGGAACTGCCCCAAGTATTTGGCGGATAAGAACAATGTCAAAGTGAACAAAGGTATATTTGATATACATGTTATTGATGTGTACCTTACTAATGCTCGTAGTAGCACCTGGGTATTCGATACTGGTTTGGTTGCTCATATTTGTAACTCGAAACAGGAGCTACGGATTAAACGAAGATTGGCTTAGGACAAGGTGACGATGTGCATCAGAAATGGTTCCAAGGTCGATGTGATCGCCGTTGGCACGCTTCCTCTATATCTACCTTCGGGATTAGTTTTAGACCTGAATAATTGTTATTTGGTGCCAGCGTTGAGCATGAACATTATATCTGGATCTTGTTTAGTGCGAGACGGTTATTCATTTAAATCAGAGAATAATGGTTGTTCTATTTATATGAGTAATATCTTTTATGGTCATGCACCCTTGAAGAGTGGTCTATTTTTGTTGAATCTCGATCGTGGTGATACACATATTCATAATATTGATGCCAAAAGATGCAAAGTTGATAATAATAGTGCAACATATTTGTGGCACTGCCGTTTAGGTCATATTGGTGTGAAGCGCATGAAGAAACTCCATGCAGATGGGCTTTTGGAATCACTTGATTATGAATCATTTGATACTTGCGAACCATGCCTCATGGGCAAGATGACTAAAACTCCGTTCTCCGGAACAATGGAGCGAGCCAATGACTTATTGGAAATAATACATACCGATGTATGCAGTCCGATGAGAGTTGAGGCTCGCGGCGGGTATCGTTATTTTCTGACCTTCACAGATGATTTGACCAGATATGGGTATATCTACTTTATGAAACATAAGTCGGAAACATTTGAAAAGTTCAAAGAATTTCAGTGTGAAGTAGAAAATTATCGTAACAAGAAAATAAAGTTTCTATGATCTGATCGCGGAGGCGAATATTTGAGTTACGAGTATGGCCTTCATTTAAAACAATGTGGAATAGTTTCACAACTCACGCCACCTGGAACACCACAGCGTAATGGTGTGTCCGAATGTTGTAACCGTACTTTATTAGATATGGTGCAATCTATGATGTCTCTTACCGATTTACCACTATCGTTTCGGGGTTATGCATTAGAGACAGCTGCATTCACGTTAAATAGGGCACCGTCTAAATCCGTTGAGACAACACCATATGAACTATGGTTTGGCAAGAAACCTAAGCTGTCTTTTCTTAAAGTTTGGGGTTGCGATGCTTATGTGAAAAAGCTTCAACCTGATAAGCTCGAACCCAAATCGGAGAAGCGCATCTTCATAGGATACCCAAAAGAAACTGTTGGGTACACCTTCTACCATAGATCCGAAGGCAAGATCTTTATTGCTAAGAATGGATCCTTTCTAGAGAAGGAGTTTCTCTCGAAAGAAGTGAGTGGGAGGAAAGTAGAAATTGATGAGGTAATTGTACCTTCTCTAGAATTGGAAAGTATTTCATCAGAGAAAACCGTTCCCGTCATGCCTACACCAACTAGAGAGGAAGCTATGATGATGATCATGAAACTTTGGATCAATTTACTACAGAACCTCGTAGGTCAACCAGAACACGATCCGCACCAGAGTGGTACGGGAATCCTATATTGGAAGTCATGTTACTAGACCAAGGCGAACCTACGAACTATGAAGAAGCTATGATGAGCCCAGATTCCGACAGATGGCATGAGGCCATGAAATCTGAGATAGAATCCATGTATGAGAACAAAGTATGGACTTTGGTGGACTTGCCCGATGATCGGCGAGCCATAGAGAATAAATGGATCTTCAAGAAGAAGACTTATGCCGATGGTAATGTTACTATCTACAAAGCTCGACTTGTCGCAAAAGGTTTTCGACAAGTTCAAGGAGTTGACTACAATGAGACTTTCTCACCCGTAGCGATGCTTAAGTCCGTCCGAAGCATGTTAGCAATTGCCGGATTTTATGATTGTGAAATCTGGCAAATGGACGTCAAAACTGCATTCCTTAATGGATTTCTTAAAGAAGAGTTGTATATGATGCAACCAGAAGGTTTTGTCGATCCTAAAGGTGCTAACAAATTGAGCAAGCTCCAGCGATCCATCTATGGACTGGTGCAAGCATCTCGGAGTTGGAATATACGCTTTGATGAGGTGATCAAAGCATATGGTTTTATACAGACTTTCGGAGAAGCCTGTATTTACAAGAAAGTGAGAGGGAGCTCTGTAGCATTTCTAATATTATATGTGGATGACATATTGTTGATTGGAAATGATGTAGAATTTCTGGATAGCAGAAAAGGATACTTGAATAAGAGTTTTTCAATGAAAGACCTTGGTGAAGCTGCTTATATGCATCAAGATCTATAGGGATAGATCGAGACGCTTAATAGGACTTTCACAAAGCATATACCTTGATAAAGTTTTGAAGAAGTTCAAAATGGATCAGTCAAAGAAAGGGTTCTTGCCTGTGTTGCAAGGTGTGAAGTTGAGTAAGACTCAATGCCCGATCACTGCAGAAGATAGAGAGAAAATGAAAGTCATTCCCTATGCTTCAGCCATAGGTTCTATCATGAATGCTATGCTGTGTACCAGACCTGATGTGTGCCTTACCATAAGTTTGGCAGGGAGGTAGCAAATTAATCCAGGAGTGGATCGCTGGACAGCGGTCAAGAACATCCTGAAGTACCTGAAAAGGACTAAGGATATGTTTCTCGTTTATGGAGATGACAAAGAGCTCGTCGTAAATGGTTACGTCGATGCTAGTTTTGACACTGATCCGGATGACTCTATGTCACAAACCGGATACGTATTTATATTGAATGGTGGAGCTGTTAGTTGGTGCAGTTCCAAGCAGAGCGTCATGGCGGGATCTACGTGTGAAGCGGAGTACATAGCTGCTTCGAAAGCAGCAAATGAAGGTGTCTGGATGAAGGAGTTCATATCCGATCTAGGTGTAATACCTAGTGCATCGGTTCTAATGAAAATCTTTTGTGACAATACTGGAGCAATTGCCTTAGCAAAGGAATCCAGATTTCACAAAAGAACCAAACACATCAAGAGACGCTTCAACTCCATCCATGATCAAGTCAAGGAGGGAGACATAGAGATTTGCAAAATACGTACGGATCTGAATGTAGTAGACCCATTGACTAAGCCTTTTCCACGAGCAAAACATGATCAGCACCAAGACTCCATGGGTGTTAGAATCATTACAATGTAATCTAGATTATTGACTCTAGTGCAAGTGGGACGCTAAAGGAAATATGCCCTAGAGGCAATAATAAAGTTGTTATTTTATATTTCCTTAGTCATGGTAAATGTTTATTATTCATGCTAGAATTGTATTAACAGGAAACTTGATACATGTGTGGATACATAGACAAAACACTGTGTCCCAAGTAAGCCTCTACTAGACTAGCTCGTTAATCAAAGATGGTTAAGTGTCCTAACCATAGACATGTGTTGTCATTTGATGAATGGGATCACATCATTAGGAGAATGATGTGATGGACAAGACCCATCCGTTAGCTTAGCGTAATGATCGTTCAGTTTTATTGCTACTGCTTTCTTCATGTCAAATACATATTCCTTCGACTATGAGATTATGCAACTCCTGGATACCAGAGGAATGCCTTGTGTGCTATCAAACATCACAACATAACTGGATGATTATAAAGATGCTCTACAGGTATCTTCAAAGGTGTCTGTTGGGTTGGCATAGATCGAGATTAGGATTTGTCACTCCGAGTATCGGAGAGGTATCTCTGGGCCCTCTCGGTAATGCACATCATAAGAAGCCTTGCAAGCAAAGTGACTTAGTCACAGGATGATGTATTACAGAACGAGTAAAGAGACTTGCCGATAACAATATTGAACTAGGTATAAAGATACCGACGATCGAATCTCGGGCAAGTAACATACCGATGGACAAAGGGAATAACGTATGTTGCCACACATATGGGCCGAACCAGAGGAGGAAGGTAAGAGTGGAAGAGAGAAGGACGGGGAGGGATTCGGCCTCCCCCTTCCTTCCCTCCTCACTCCTCCTTCCTTCCCCCTCACGAAAATGGGTAGGGGGGTGGGCGAATTGGACTAGGCCCCCAAGTAGGATTCCTCCTACTTGGGGTGCCCCAAGGCTGTCTCCCTCCCCCTCCCACCTATATATACATGGGGAGGGGGCGCCTAGAACACACACCATTAACTGTTAGCCGTGTGCGGAGCCCCCCTCCACAGATTACACCCTTGGTCATATCTTCGTAGTGCTTAGGCGAAGCCCTACGCGGATCACTTCACCATCACCGTCGCCATGCCGTTCTACTGACGGAACTCAACACTTCACTGGATCAAGAGTTCGAGGGATGTCATCAAGCTGAATGTGTGCAGAACTCGGAGGTGCCGTACGTTCGGTGCTTGATCGGTTGGAACAAGAAGAAGTTCAACTACATCAACCGCGTTGTCAAACGCTTCCGCTTTCAGTCTACGAGGGTACGTAGACACACTCTCCCCCTCTTGTTGCTATGCATCTCCTAGATAGATCTTGCGTGAGCGTAGGAAAAGTTTTGAAATTGCATGCTACGTTCCCCAACACTTATTCCTTCATCCATCTGATCTTACTCAAAACTTGAAAACTTCAGCACACAAAACTCAACAAAACCTTCGTGAGATCCGTTAGTGTAATAACCAAATCACAAACTATAGGTACTGTTATGAACCCATTAATATTTTATAATTGCATAATAGCTACTGTATTCCAACTTCACCATGACTTATACCCCCTGATACTATCCATAGATTCATCAAAACAAGCAAACTATGCAACGAAAACAGAATCTGTCTAAATCAGAACAGTCTGTAGCAATCTGAATAAAAACTTTAATTCTGTACCTCCAAAAATTCAGAAAAATTAGGACAACATGGAAAATTTGTATAGCAATCATGTGTAAAAAATTCAGAGCAAGAACACGTTCCAGTAATTTTGAGATTTTTATGGACTGAGCATAAAAGTTTCTGTTCTTCACAAAATCAAAGCAATTATTATCCTGCATCATCCTAAAGGCTTTACTTGGCACAAACACTAATTAAAACAAAAAAACACAATCATAACAGAGGCATAATTGTGTGCACACTAAACTAATAGAAAAAATACGAAAATTACTTTATTCATTGGGTTGCCTCCCAACAAGTGCTATTGTTTTACGCCCCTAGCTAGGCGTAATGCATAGTTTCAGGTATTATCATCCTTAGTTTTCACCACCCTCATGGGGCTTTTCTCAAACCCGGTTGGTTCCTTACACTTCAAATTGTCCTCAGGGATTAAAACAATTTTATTGTCTAAAGTATCCAATCGCTTATTACAAAGAGTAAGAAGATTATTCATGCGATTGAGATTGCCACTAATATTTTTGAGGGGTTCCCTAGATTTTTGTAATTCCACAAAACTTTTCTGTATATCACCTAACTTTTCCAAGATTTGAATCCCCTCTTGAGTACAATTAAACACCTTCTAAGAGTGTGGAGTTCCCAAAATCACCTCTATTATCTCATAGGAAATATTGGAATCAATTTCAATAAAATTTCCTTTAGCAGCAAAATCCAAAAGTTGTCTATTGGGCATAGTTAACCCCACATAAAAACTTCGAAGCAAGATTTTCATATCTCCTTTTAAAGCGCAAACACGATAAAATCCTATCATCCTATACCAAGCATCTTTCAGATTTTCTCCCGGTTTCTGTTTGAAGTAAAGAACATCAAAGTCTGGAGACAAAGGAGGGATAGTAATAGTAGTCATAGTGGAACAAGCAAGCGAACAAAAAGCAAACGGAATATATTTTTGTATTTTTGTAAGGTAAAGGACAAATGATAAATAAAGTAAATGCAAGTAGATGATAGTTTGTGTGTAAGTACCTGCCAGGTTATGGTGATATCTCCCCGGCAACGACACCAGAAATTCTTCCTGCTACTTGTAAACTGCGTTGGTAAAATTCTTGAAGAGGAAAGGAGATGCAGTACAGTAGAGATAAGTATTTCCCTCAGTTAAGAACCAAGGTTATCAATGCAGTAGGAGACACACGACACAACCTCGTTAGCAGCACCTACACACACGAAAAGCAAATAGTCGCACCCAACGCAAAACAAGGGGTTGTCAATCCCTTGGCGGTTAATTGCAAGGATCAAATCTCATAGTGATAGATAAATAAAGTAAAACACAAAAGTAAAATAAAAGTAAATAAATTGCAGCAAGGTATTTTTAGTTTTATATGATGGAAAATAGACCCGGGGGCCATAGTGTTCACTAGAGGCTTCTCTCTTGAAGATAGCATACGGCGGGTAAACAAATTACTATTGGGCAATTGACAGAAATGCTCATAGTTATGACGGTATTCAAGGCAATGATCATGTATATAGGCATCACGTCCGAGACAAGTAGACAGACTCCTGCCTGCATCTACTACTATTACTCCACCCATCAACCACTATCCAGCATGCATCTAGAGTATTAAGTTCATAAGAACGGAGTAACGCCTTAAGCATGATGGCATGATGTAGACAAAGTAAATCCAAACAATATGAATAAACCGCATTGTTTTACCCTTAATGGCAACGATAAAATATGTGTCATGTCCCTTTTTGTCACTGGGATTGAGCAACGCAAGACCGAACCCATCACAATGCACCTCTCCCATTGCAAGATAAATCAATCTAATTGGCCAAACTAAACCGATAGATCGAAGAGAAACACAAAGCTATAATAATCATGCATATAAGAATACAGAGATGACTCAAATAATATTCATAAATAATCTGATCATAAACTCACAATTCATCTTATCCCAACAAACACACCGCAAAGTAGGATTACATCGAATAGTCCTCCAAGAACATCGAGGAGAACATTGTATTGAAGATCAAAGAGAGAGATGAAGCCATCTAGCTACTAGCTATGGACCCATAGGTCTGAGGTAGACTACTCACGCATCATCAGAAGGGCAGCAAGGTTGATGTAGAGTGTAACACCCCCAGTGGTTAACTACAGTAACCACCCTTTTGATTATGCCTTGTCATCATGTTTAACAGTGCATGATCATCATTAGCATTATATTGCATTTCAACTCCTAAGTCAGAATCCAAATTTAAATGAAAGTGGAAAATAAAAGTTGTCCAGCATAAAAACTAAAATGTTCAATAAATAGCAAATATTGCAGAGGCTAATGTAAAATTGAAACCAACAATTAATAAATTAATTTGGTGGCACTAACATTACCAAAACAGCTAGGATTAATGCATTTTAATTATTATAAAAATTGTGTGAACTCCAGTTGACTCCAAACTAATTTTTGGTAGTGGTAGAGGATACCTAGTATTTATTGGAGCAATTGCCATGTTTTATAAAAATCATTTGGTGGCCTAACTATTTACTAAACAGAGATATAAGAATAAATAAATAAAAAAAGAAAAAGACAACAAGAAAAAGAAAAGGAAATCCTTTATATGCGAGAATTGTGCGTGTCCGCTCCGATAGTAAACCAATGGGCGTGTGAGAATTCCTGAAGACCGTAGGTGTCCCACTATAGTAGCTAACAAAC